>VZRU01013329.1:38195-48257 GCA_013398155.1 Pedionomus torquatus
GCTTCTTGCCAAGAATAAAATTGAGCAAGTCTGAAATGTTTAGAGCTTCTGATTAAACCTTCAGTGGTATGTTTCTCTTAGACAAAGCATTTGTCATAAGTAGCATGTCTGCTAGAGTATGATTTATGCTACTGGACTGAAATTGGCTGAATAATTTATGCTGTTTATTGTTCAGTAAAGATTTTTCAAAAAAAGTAGAACAAGCAGTGTGAAAAAAATGGGAGACAGACAAAAGTATATGTTGAGGGATGTTGGTAGTCTTAAGAAAGAAATAAAAAAAAATAAAAAACCCCAAAGTTATTTTCTTAACATTTAAAGTTAATAAAGCGAATCTAAGGGAAAAGCACACCTTATGTATGGACAATTCTAATAGGTGAACATTGTCAGCATTTTCAATGAAACCAATTGGCTAAGAAAAGCTGCCAAATAGGTGTGAAATGAGGTGAAATTACTAGGGAAACACTTTCTTTTAAGGTACTTTGCTTTGTTCCTTGCAGTGCCTTGCAGCAAAAAATTTAATTTAAATACTGAAAATGGAAAGGCAGCTATATTGATTTAAATTTGCTAAGAAAGTCTCAGAATCTATTTCCTCTTTCTCAGAATAAGTACATAATGTATATATAAAGATGTACATGTGAAAAATAGATATTACATATATAATACCTTCAACTTTTCTACTCTTTATGTGTGAATCACAGTTTGTTAGAACCTACCACTACGTGTATTAGCATAAAACACATAACTTGAATTGTCAGTTTATAAAATTTTCAGAATGTATGATTATGGTTCTGTCCTTACTCTAAATTTTTATACAGCTTGTATGATTTATTTTATTTGTTGAAATGGTGGGTTTATGTTAACACCTTTTTTTTTTTTTTTCTTTTTACCCCCCTCCTTTTTTAACACACAAATTTAATACCCTGAGCCTATTGCAGAGGCAGATTTGCGGACAAAAGTATGGATGGATGGATGGATGGATGGATGGATGGATGGATGGATGGATGGATGGATGGATGAGTGTGCAGAAGGAGAAGGTGGGGAGCATATGGCTCAATTCAGCTGCAAGTATTCCACTGATAACTCACTGTATGCTGTGGCTAAAAATATTTGAAATGTTTACAGGCTGCATAATATATATGTTTGACATATTAAAGCAGACTCCTATCAGCTGCTCAGTAACCATTCCAGTGAAACACCTTAAAAGAAATCAAGCAAAATCACAGCCACCAGTCTGCTGTGCTGTTTCTAATTTGAAGGCAAATTCATCTCTGACACACAGCAGATTCCGTGCAGGTGGAAGCAAGCCCCTCACTGCTCCTCTCTCTGCCAGTCAAATTATGTCATCAGTGAAGGATCACTGGTTTTTAATGATACGGTGGCCTCCATACTGAGAAGCAGGTCCTCGCAGAGCAATATGCATAGCCAATAAAATGGCTGTCACCAAATTACAATTGACACTTAACATCACTAAATCTGCGGCGTAATTCCTTGTGACAGTTGTGTAGGTATATTAGAAGAAAATAATTTACTTCAAACCCAGCATGTAAGACACATTTTCCTGAGTGTAATTCATGTCACATTTACAGTAGCCAAAGCAAGCAGTCTCGAGGCAACCTTAATCTGGGAAGAGATCATAGATACTAACATGTTCATTGAAGTATGATTATTTATGCGTGCAATAAACAAAGCTAGAGCAGTTGTTCGTTGTAGGTTTTAATTGTTATTGGGGATTTTAATTGTTATTGGGTTTTAAATGAATATTAGCCTCTTTTGCTTTAGGGATTAAGAAAACTATAAATACAAGGCAACATTTCAAATGGAAAACTGGCGTCGGCTGGAAGCATCTCGATGTTTTTCTGGACCAGAAGCCAAACACAAGCCCATAATTCCTTACTACCCCTCCTCGCTCTCCCGGCATTGTGTGTGAATTGGAATATCTTCATGGAATTAGCATGTGTTAGGGCACGCTTTGCTCGTTTAACTCCAGGAGACAGTAACAGACACAGGGAGCCTCGGCACCGTGATGGGCTTCCTCATCTTCTCTTCAGCTGGGTGACAGCCTTGTTGAACAAAAGGCAGGAGAGACAAAAACTGCTTTCCTCCAGCTTACCTGGTTTTGATACATTCATCCCCAGCCGCTTTGCGGGGGAGAACCCGCTCCGTCCTTATAAGCATATATAAATGTGACAGAGCTAAAGGTCTTCGCTCCTCAGGATGAAGTGGTTTGAATGCCTGGCGAAATGGGACTGCAAAAAATTCATTCCAACTTTGTCTCCAGGCAATTCACCTTTGGCCCAGTGATGATATGAGTCTTTCTGCTGATGGGGAAGGTATAATAAGTCAGGTCAGGCAGTCGTCGGCAGGCAGAGGCCTATTTGTTAGCAGAACGAAGCAGGTGTAGCATTTTGTGCTAGATTAGCTCATCCCAGCACGAGAATTACCTTACTGGAAGCCCTCAAGGTTACACATGAAATATGTGAGGCAGGTGCTCGCTCTGCAGATGGCCCCCGTGTACAGGTAAGCGGGGTTTGTTTTAAAAACCCAAACACAGAAGTATGAATCAACGGGGGTGAATTTTCCCCCCTACTTACACACCAGCCTGCCAAGGAAAAGGCTGCCGAGGTCGCTGTTCCACGTGGCTGCTCTATGCTGGGAAACAGAATCACAGAATTTTCATGGTTGGAAGGGACCTCTGAGATCATCAAGTACAACCACATACACACCCCAAAAAAAAGAACCCAAAACANACTCAACCTGCCCAGTTCCCTCAGCCTCTCCTCACAGGACTTGTTCTCCAGACCCCTCACCAATTTGGTGACTCTCCTCTGGACACACTCCATCCCCTCAACGTCCTTCTTGTAGTGAGGGGCCCAGAACTGACACATCAACATGAAAGTCTACCTTTTGTGCCATCCTTTCCTTTACAAATCATCAGACAACACGTGAACACAATCAGAGGCCAGTTCTCGGAACCCCCACTACTTTGTCCCATCTGCTGTCAGAGATTAAAAATTAATTGGGAAAACAACCAAAAAAATCCCCAGGCAGAATTCCTCCACCCCTTCCAAACCAGCCTAAGCAAATGCCTGGGTCTTCCCATGGTCTCCTAGAAGCTCAGCAGATCTCCCATGAGGGACTGTGGCTGGAAAAGGGCTACTCTTGAGTGTAGAGGTTTGCTGCTGCTGCTTCTCCCACTCCATGTCCATGAAGACAAGAGGCATCCTCAGCCCAGCCAGCTGTGGTCAGAAACCATTTGGAGTGCACCAGATCAGCAAAGATGACTCAGAAATATTCTCCACAGCCACTGACCCTTGAGAACCCCAGTGTCAACAAAAGAGTGGTTAGGTCTTGGCAGGGCTCTTTTAGGTCTGCAGCTTTTGGATCTTGTGTAAAATATATGAGAGTGATTCCTCACAGGGCATTTATAGAACCGCAGAATAGCCAGAATTAGAAGGAACTTTCAGAGATCATCCAGTCCAGCTCCCTGCCAAAGCATAGCCAGCCAGAGCAGGTTGGACAGGAACTTGTCCAGGCGGGGTTTGAAAGTCTCCAGAAAAGGGGACTCCACCACCTCTCTGGGCAGCCTGTTCCAGGACTCTGCCACTCCCCAAGAAATGAAGCTCCTCCTCATGCTGTGATGGAGTTTTTGTTGTTCCACCTTGTACCCGTTGTCCCTTGTCCTGTCACCAGGCACCACTGAGAACAGTCCCCATCATCTTGCCACCTGCCCTTTCGATATTGATAAGCATTGATGACTTCCCCCCTCAGTTTTCCCCAGCCCCTGTCTTTCACCCTTTCCTCAGCAGAGAGATGCTCCAGTCTCTCATTGTCTTCTTAGCCCTTTGTTGTACCCTCTTCAGCAGCTCCTTGTCTTTCTGTCTTGGCCGACTTTGAGTGTCCCAGGGACAGCATGGGATTCTTGCATTCCAGCAAGGCTGCTTGGTGCTGCAGCCTGACACGGTTGTCAGCGTAGGCAGCAAAATAGAGGACTCCATGTGTTTTGAAATTAGAAAACAGTGTGGGCTGTGGTGGTGGATTATTTTTTTCTGTCTAGACAAGCAGACCTGCTTCAGGAAATATTGCTGTTTCCTAACCATCTCTGGAAAGACCTGGCTCCATGGTACTCCAAGGGGAGTTCGAGTGTTGGCATGAGCGTGGGAAGAGTTCTATTTTTCCTTCCAGCAAATCTCTGGAACAATTCAACAACGTGGATTCTGAAGACAATTTAAGTGGCACAGAATTACAAGTAATGGCACTTTGCAGAAAGTAGTCCTCAGCTCTCAAAGTCAATACCCGCCAGGGTCCAGATGTAGTAACTTCTATGGATCATTGCATACCAGAGGAGGCTTTTTTTAATCTTCTGCCTTTGTTGTGTTGAACACAATAGCCCATTGTAGTTAAGATTTCATTATAACAGTTATTTTACAGCTGGCTCCACAAACTATCTATAAGCATCTCTTCGGAGCTTTTATAATTCAAATAAGTCAATGCTCCACAATTTACCTGCTTTTTCAGAACTGCTGAGCAACTGCAACCGGTATTGAATCCAAAATACAAAAAAAGTGTCCCAGTGATATAAAGAAGGTGAATTTCATTATTTGTCTGAATGCAGTCGAAAAGTTTCCTTTCACAGACATTGCACTGGAAAGACGTTTGCGAGGTGGGGGCTGCCTGTGCATGGAAACACCAAACACGTACACCCTCAGCACCACCAGCACCAAAGAGGCTGTTGTCAATGAGAGAAGGCCAAATGCCACTATGAAGGACCTACAGAAGCTCATCCCAGTCTGGAAGGGCATTTATTCGCCCATCTACAAAAAAAGCATAGGTGTGAAATAGAAGCCAGGAAGGAAAAACAAAAAAGTCAGAGCAGCAGGAGCATGTACCTGGAGCTCCTCACTGGGTCCTGCTTACTGCAAAGCCAGAAGAAAAATACTATGAGCCAGAGAAATATTGGGGAAGAGCAATGCAACACGAATAATTTAGGAGTCAATAACGAAACGCACTTCAGTCTTCAGCAATAACCGAAGAACTTGGACTAAATCCTCAATAAACTTGTTACGAAATGCTACAATCCCGTTCAGGAAGCACGTACTCATCTTTTTATTGGCTTAGGCTTGTGGATATCCTGGCAAACACGAGCTAAGTGATACGAAAGCTTAACTGAGAGCAGGTGGAATCTAATCTCTCTGCCTTCCCCTGCTGCCAAATAGGGTGGTACCATCACTGCCTCACAACCTGAGTTGACTTGTCACAAAACACATGTCCTATTACCTCATTATCTTGCAAGCCTCGGTGGCAGAACTTGCACCCTCACGATACCTTCTTCCATTGCTGAGATATGGTGGTGTTTCAACTGAGACTTGGGAGGTCTCTGGTGGGGATACTTTCTTTTTGAAGACTGCTTACCGTTGGCTGTCGGGGAGCGAGTCTATTGTGCAAATAGATGTATACAAAGGCTGTCGCTGCTTCTCCAGCTCCGATTTGCCTATTCAAAAATTGCTAAAGCCCACAAACACTCTACTGAAGCCACTTGTAATATCAAACTGCTTCTGAACCACTCTCCAATTCTTGGCAAAACAACTCGTCCCACGCTTACCTCCTTAACAAGTGCAGCATCTTGCTCTCTTTCCCACTCCTTGCTTCCTATTCCAACATCAAATTGCATTCCCTCTGCAGGCTGATATGCCTGAGTGGACCTCCATGAAGTCAAAACTGTTCTACCATGAGATCTTATGCTTATTCAAGTTTATTCGGACACTGGGTGGGAGTTTTAGCCTGCTAGTGGTCTTCGGTGCACAGTCCTGTGACTTTCCTATACCCATCCTTGAGTTAGGGACGGCAAGTGGCTCGCTTTGGGATGCTCTGTTTCTTTCATGGCCTGGAAATTACAAGGCTGGTCTGAAATCCCTAATTGTTCTGCACTTGCTTCTCCTAAATATAGCAACACGTCCTATCGGGCAGGACTTCCACGTCGTTGAGGGAAATGGCACCGTTTCCCAGAAGATGTTGAAAACTTGCCAGAGACACAGTACAGGCTAGAGTAAGAATTTGAAAAGCAAGGGAGCGCAGCTGAATGCAGTGTTAGGAACACCCGTGTTTAGGCTTACGCTTACGGGACATGAGGGACAAACTGTTTATGTCCCTGTCTATCGGTTCAGAGTCATGAGTAAAGCTCCACTGGACGTTCAAGCTGGCTTTTCTACCTCCACAGTCAGAAATGGGCATAGCAAAGCCCACTAGTTCACAGAATCACAGGATCACAGGATCATCAGAGTCGGAAGGGACCTCTAGAGATCATCAGTCCAACTCTCCTGCTAAAGCAGGGTTGTCCAGGGGACATCACTCAGGACTTTATCCAGGCTGGGCTTGAAGGTCTCCAGAGCAGGGGACTCCACACCCTCCCTGGGCAGCCTCTGCCAGGGCTCTGACACACTCGCCCTAAAGTTTTTCCCTATATTTGAATGGAACTTCCCATGTTCCAGCTTGTCCCCATTGCCCCTCATCCTGTCACTGGGAACCACTGAGAAGAGTCTGACTCCATCCTCCTTCAACCCACCCTTCAGGTAATTGTAAACATTCAGAAGGTCTCCCCTCAGCCTTCTCTTCTCCAGGCTCAAGAGTCCCAGCTCTCTCAGCCTTTCCTCATCAGGGAGATGCTCGAATTCCTCCATCATCTTTGTTGCTCTACGCTGGACCCTCTCCAGTAGTTTCCTGTCTCTCTTGAACTGGACAACCCAGAACCAGAGGCAATATTCCAGTTGTGGCCTCACCAGTACAGAGTAGAAGTTCCTACCAGTTCTACTAGTCCTACTAACAGTCTAGGTTACCCCTGTTCAGTCCTGCTTCATCAAGAGGTTTTAATATTTTCATTTAGATAACAACATCAGAACAGACCATAGAGGCCAGTCATCTGATTCATCAGATACCTCATCAAAACACAGGCTTAAGTGGAATTTGAGTAACCAAATGAGGATCCTGCCAGGCAAACTGACAGATCTTTTGGCAATGATACCGGACTTACTTGGACAAAAGAAGAAAGGTAAATCACAACTAACCAGGCATCAGCAAAGTACCTGATAACTGTGACATGTAAAAATGACCAATGAAGCTGGAGGGACTGGTGTAAGAAATATTCCTCGGTGTTGAGTGGAAAAAGTAAAATGGTTTAAACTGAGTTATTGCTTTGGGGGGAATATTTTACTGAAGTTTCTCTAGATTACTTCTTTGGAAGAAACTCACTTAAAACTCCCATTAAAGTTTTGAGGAAGAAGTTGATAATAGATGCTTTGGTAACATCTTCAATACAGAGTGAGAATAAAAAATAATTTTGAATGATTTGCATTCTCACTGCAAGCTGCAGTAAGATAATGGGATTGAAATATGGTAGGAGAAGATGTCAGCTCACAGAGTGAGGTATTTTCACCATGCCCTAATTGAGTGTGTTTGGGGGAAAAAAGTACAACCACTTGTTGAGCATACTAGACAAAAATTCTTTATGCGGTATACTGGTTGAATTTTGACAAAATATTCCTGCATTGCAGCCAGGGAGAGAGTGCACTGCATTAATACAACTCTGTGCCATGCTGTACTCCAGGGCAGGATGGACGTGGCAGAGAGCAGGGCAAAGCCTCAGCCTTCCCTCTGCTCTTTGCAGCTCACTGCAATCCGCAGCCCACTTTCAAAACTCAGCAACTGTCATTCCAGCAGCAAGGGATAAAGGTTCTTTATACTCCTTCTCTCATCCTACTGGGTTCCCACATTAGCACAAGCTGGAATTTGGCACAGAGGGGCTGCTTTTTGCAGAGATGCTTACATCTATTTTAGGAACATCTGCTGTAATAAAATAAAATTTTAAAAAAATAATAAAATAAAAAATGTGGCACATACTCCATGACTTGCCACGTAATCCTCATGTGGCAAATAACCGAATATAAAATAAATCTGACAAAACTAATAAACCGCAGCAATGCCAGGAATAATAATCAATAATGTAACTGCTTTTAAGGGATGAAACATGAAGGTCACATTGTGGCTAATTGCGAACATCGCAACCCAAAACATCACAGCTCATTGTGAGACTATAATTTTAACTTCATGCTCAGTCAGATCACATCAATGGTATGAGGCTCAGTGACCTTCTGCTAGTTGGCCAAGATCTCAAACAATAGGCCGACGTAGCCATCATTATACCTTCTAGCGTGGCGGCTATTAAGGCCTCTTTTTTTTTTTTCCTAAGGAGTCATCAGCCAATAATTGCTAATTGAAACTCCATCACAAGGAAGTGAATTCTGATATCTGACAACAAACGCAAATATTTGACTTAAACACATTAAAGGCAATTTAATAATTAGGGATATATCTGTGGTGACATACCTCAGAGGATGCTGTAAGAGCTGCATGTGGAAAAAATTCAGACAGCAAGTTTCCAAGAAGTAACATTGGGGAAGAAATGAATGTATTTTCATGTCTCAGGTCCTTTTGCCCTGTCTCAAAATCTCGGGGAGACAGTTCAGCAAACAGAAAAAGTTGGCAGAATCCGTATGCACTCAACATAATAAATATTAGATGAACAATGCACCTATGTTTCTGTCTTTCACCCCTGTGACCTCTCTGACCCGTTAGAAAAAATAAAGTCAAGTCATATTTTCCTTCAGTTTTTACAGAATGTGCTCTGTACAGTATGGGCATAAGGGTTAGCATATATCTAATAGATAGCTGAATGTGTCAGATAGATGAATCAGCCTTCTGTGACCTGATGCTATTCTGAATTATTAGATTATGTGATATAAAATGTTCAGACATCCAAGGAGATTTTGACTATTCCATAGTAGCAGCAAAGAATGAGAGAAGTCTTTTGTCATTAGTACCATCTATTAAAAAAAAAAAAAAAAAAAAAAAAAAAAAAAAAAAAAACAAACAAAAAAAAACCACAACTGGGAGTCTTACAGTGTACACTATCTGTTTTGTTGTGTTCTACAGAGAGAATAGAAGGCAGTAGTTATACAGCACGTGCCTTTTAAAATTTGCCATAAAATAGCTCCACACTGCGCTGCCAGGAACACCATGGCTGCTTTTTACTTATAATTTTCTGTTCTGCTATCCGTTCAGAAATCGGGACGACAGCTTAGTCAGTCGTCAGCTAATCAGAGGCTGGCCAATTAACGCCACATGTTGTTTGTATACCACTGCATGTCTTAAAGGTGATGTTTGCAGGAAAAATTTTGGGAGCAATGCACACGGCTCCTCACCAACAGACTGTTCTCTGTCCCTGAGCACCGGAGTCTGGATTTCTTTATGCCACCAGCTTTTATATCTCGCAGCAAAGCTCCAGGTGGAGGTGGGTGTCTACCATCCTGCTTGTAGAGCAGGTAAACATCTCATGCAACGGCTCAATCTCAGGGAAGTATTTATCAGAGGGAAAGAGTAGATCCTTAGACAACTGAAACTCAAGAAAGACCAAAGGCAAAGAAAAATGAACCGGCCAAGTAACCTTTTTGTGCCTGAGTGCTCTGCAGTTCCCTCTGCTCTGTTGGTGAGCAGTCTGCTCCTATTCCAGCAAAATCTTGACTTCTGCCCAGACTAAAGGAAGGTAGAAAGCCTGGTATGGTTGATGGGGTAGTATTTACATATTAAAGTGCAGCCTACAAGACTTAAAGTTGTGAAATAAGGAATAATTTAACTTGGGCAATGTGATTCGTGCATTAACTTACTCAAGTTAAAAAAATAAGGAATATCTTCATTATTAAATCCTTGACACCATGCCCCCCGGGGTATACAGCAAGTCCAGGGAGCTCTGACATGCCATTGTGGGGATCTACCTTTGAACTCTCAAAGAGATGGAGTGATGGGGGGAGCAGCAGAAAGTGTGTTCCACTTGACAATGTCCAATGTGAAACACGTTCTTACAGCGCACAAGCTCAGAGGGAGGATCTTACTCTCTGTGGTGCAAAAATTATCCAAAACTAACACAAAAACAAAAAAAAAAAAAAAAAAAAAAAAAAAAAAAAAAAAAAAAAAAAAAAAAAAAAAAAAAAAACAAAAAAACTATAAAAAAAATCT
>VZRU01013329.1:51498-68700 GCA_013398155.1 Pedionomus torquatus
GATGGAAATCTGATGAACAGATAACCTTGGGGTACCATAATTTTATTTCTTATCAGATTATTCCTTTTAACTAATTCCGTTCTCTTTGTCAGGGACTCAGCTGGGTTTTGAAAGATATTTTAGGTTTATTTTCTTTAATTTTTTTAAGTCCATTTTTAACTGATCTTCTCTTTTTCTTCTATTCAGGTCACCTAAAAAGAAAATTCATTTCATCTTTGGATTCACTAGATATTTATTTGCCTAAAAACTTTGTTTTGTTTCCAGATAAGCTTTTAGAGGGGATCTAGTATGTTTTGCTTCTCTTTGGGATGCCTGGGAAATGCTATATTTTGGTTGGTCCTTTCAGAGGTCTCTTGTGTAAGAGGACCGTAGAAGAAGTTTGGCTCTTGAAGGATGTATCTGCCACCTCTTATGTTTGTGACACAAGGGAAAGCAATGCTTTTTTAAAAGTGCCCTAAAAAGTCAACTGCAGCAGTGTTATTTTCGGTTTGCAGATGCCTATTGGTAAGTTTTAACTTTATAAAACCAACGCCAGTTTCACAAAACTTGAGATCTCGTTCTCCTGCCTCTGGGAGCCCAACTGTTGACACCAAAGGTCTTCCTGTGTTCTGCAGAATGGGGTAAAAAGGGGTGATTTTTGGTCCATTTGGTGTGAATGTCACTGGTCAAGGGATCTCAGTGCAGCTTGAATACCCCAGCAAGACGCGGGGGGAACATTTGCCGGATGACATTGGAAAATTATTTTCCTGGTTCCTTTGAAGGAACGCAGGCATCTGAAGTTCTTCTGCGCTTCTCGCTATTGATTGCATGTCTGAATCCTTCATATAACTCCTGCGCTGCACATATTACTTCCAGAAACACTAAGCCTTATGAAACAGCTTTCAGGAACAATGTTCAAGCACCGGTGAAACAATTGTGACACAACACTTCCAGCCCTGGAACATCAGGTTTCGAAATACAGCGTCTGGAGAGATGAAAGAGGAATGCAGAAAAGACAGTAAAACATGAGGAGACCTTGCAGCATTCCCCCAATTCCCAGGAACAAATAAAGCTCGGGACGCATCTGCCTGGCAGTCGTGGAGGTGAGAGGAGCCTGCTTGGACTCAGGGTACCTCCAAAGAGGTACCGGCTGCCCCTCAAAACCACTCATCACTTTCTGAAGCTCCATGTTAGGTTCATTTGCCACCTTTCAGCCGCTTCTGAACAGAAATAGGGGGCGTGGGTCTGTTCAGTCCGCCCTAAGCCAGAGCTTAGTGGCCACCAGCACATTATTGTCTCAGCGTTTCCCATTTTATACAGAAATGAACTAAAGTTTCGAGAACCACCACAGCAAAATGGGCTCTGTTGCCCTCTGAACCTCACCTTCATGCAAACAGGGTCTTGTTGCTGCGGTACGGAAAGCTGGGTGAAATGCAGAGATGCTTCCATACCCTAGTCTCCAAACAGCAGCAGGAGTAATAATTAACAGCAAAAACAAAGCTTGCCACTTCTGCACTGGTTTTCCCATACCTTAGTGCACCGTCATGATTTTATTTTATCTATGAAAGCATCGGCAACACGTTGCTCTCACCTAGCTGTGACTCAGTGGGGAAGAACTGGGTACAAATTACAGCCCTGACACCATCAGCTCCCCGGGTCGTGGGAGATGAGAACTTCCCTACACAGGCATGTGGGAGAGAGGGAGGAATGTGGAGATGGAGTAACACGAGGGTCATGCTGAGAGCTGGGTTTCTTGGTTGGATGCTAGCGACCCGTGCACCAGCGTGGATGACCTCCTTCACAGCTCCAATCACAAGCCTACGTGTTCCTTGCGATGACGTTAGATGTGGAGGAAAAAAAGAAAAAAAAAAAAAAAAACA
This sequence comes from Pedionomus torquatus, assembly GCA_013398155.1. Classification (NCBI taxonomy): domain Eukaryota; kingdom Metazoa; phylum Chordata; class Aves; order Charadriiformes; family Pedionomidae; genus Pedionomus; species Pedionomus torquatus. The sequence goes on from VZRU01013329.1 coordinate 53,358, forward strand.
ACAAAGGAAAGAAGACACGCATTCAAGCAGGCTGAGAATCTCTGCCCATCTGAGGGGGAAGACCAAGGAGATGATAGTCACGGCGGGGGAGACAATAATTTCTTTCTTACACCAACCAGTGTGTGAAAACTGGCTTGGTGCTCTTCAAGCAGACCATGGAAAAAGCCTGCGGTCATGTCAGCCTTTCCATCCCATGAGGGCTCACACCTCTGGAGGCCACAAAAAGCCCAGCAAGAAAGGAGTGAGAAGGAGGTTAGGCACTTCAGCGGAGCCGAAAGCCAGCTCCCTTGGCTCACTGACAATCTATCATCAACAACGTTTGAGTTTGGTACTGGGGAAAAGAAAAAAGGAATTAAGAGGGACAGTTTGGTAAAAGGGCAAGAGCAACAACAGCAACAACGAAAGACAACATAGAATAATGCCAATTTAGAATCATTCAAAGAGACAACACACTTCGCTCCAATACTGTTGGGATGAAGGTTCACATGCCAGACATGGCAATGTCCTCTCGGGTTCCTGTTGAGGTCTCGCCCATTTTTAAGCACTTTTTTTTTTTTTTAAAAAAGGGGGTTAATGTTGTATTGAAGCCCATCACAGGGTGCTTCTTAGAGCTCTGTGCCTATCCTGACAAGCCAGGTTCACCAAAACCTGGTGTGAAGCATGAGCTGACACCACCTTGGTACACAGGACTGAAAACCTTCAAAGCATATGTAGACTGAAATTTTTGGAAATATTGCAGTAGCAATTTTCCAATGCCTATTGTTCAAATTACTTTCTACCGTAAAAGTCCAGGTATAAACTGGGTTCTGAAATTATACCTAGAAGTGTTAGGAAAGGGAAAATATCTTCTTATGGGTACACAGGACGAGTCAAAGTCCCCCTCAATGACACCAATGTGTTTTGTGGGTCCAAAACACAAAATTCCTCTATTTTCCCAAGGCTCAGAACCCCAACCGGGAGACCGATTTCACCTCTTGCCTTTAGCTTTACATCAACTGGAGCCAAATCCCAACTGCTGGCCCTGCTGACCTTGGAAGAATCAGGCAGTAAGTCTGTATTTCGCAGGGGCAGCCTGTTTGATGTTTTTTAAGGAGCCGTATGTTTCGTATTATATACAGCAAGCTATAGAAAAGCTGAAATAATTTATCATTTTCTTTTAACTTCAAAATCAAAAAAAGTCTCATAAACAAAACTTGGGGTGTTAATTTAACTTTTATATGACACAAAATGTGACTGAAGCATAATATTTTTAAATTAAATGCACATTTGTACGTAAATATTATTTTGCAACCAGGTGGTTCAGAATAATGTTCGGTTTTAAATTGCTCAGTGTACTTATTTATAGAACTTTTCTGAATTGTGACATCTGTTAAAAGTGAGTGAAGTTAAAATAAAATAGCTTTAGCAATGGTAAACTTTTTAAAGCAATGGTTAATTAAGGAAATTAAATTTATTATACCTGTGATAATAATCACTAAGATTAAAAGACTCCAAAAACCTTCAAAGCATATGTAGACTGAAATTTTTGGAAATATTGCAGTAGCAATTTTCCAATGCCTATTGTTCAAATTACTTTCTACCGTAAAAGTCCAGGTATAAACTGGGTTCTGAAATTATACCTAGAAGTGTTAGGAAAGGGAAAATATCTTCTTATGGGTACACAGGACGAGTCAAAGTCCCCCTCAATGACACCAATGTGTTTTGTGGGTCCAAAACACAAAATTCCTCTATTTTCCCAAGGCTCAGAACCCCAACCGGGAGACCGATTTCACCTCTTGCCTTTAGCTTTACATCAACTGGAGCCAAATCCCAACTGCTGGCCCTGCTGACCTTGGAAGAATCAGGCAGTAAGTCTGTATTTCGCAGGGGCAGCCTGTTTGATGTTTTTTAAGGAGCCGTATGTTTCGTATTATATACAGCAAGCTATAGAAAAGCTGAAATAATTTATCATTTTCTTTTAACTTCAAAATCAAAAAAAGTCTCATAAACAAAACTTGGGGTGTTAATTTAACTTTTATATGACACAAAATGTGACTGAAGCATAATATTTTTAAATTAAATGCACATTTGTACGTAAATATTATTTTGCAACCAGGTGGTTCAGAATAATGTTCGGTTTTAAATTGCTCAGTGTACTTATTTATAGAACTTTTCTGAATTGTGACATCTGTTAAAAGTGAGTGAAGTTAAAATAAAATAGCTTTAGCAATGGTAAACTTTTTAAAGCAATGGTTAATTAAGGAAATTAAATTTATTATACCTGTGATAATAATCACTAAGATTAAAAGACTCCAAAAACCTTCAAAGCATATGTAGACTGAAATTTTTGGAAATATTGCAGTAGCAATTTTCCAATGCCTATTGTTCAAATTACTTTCTACCGTAAAAGTCCAGGTATAAACTGGGTTCTGAAATTATACCTAGAAGTGTTAGGAAAGGGAAAATATCTTCTTATGCTTTTTTATGTCACTGTAGAAGTTACGTTTGTAACAGGGTCAATACAGTGCTAGAACTTCCAAGAAGCCATGAGTTTCCCATAATTAAAGAACTTTTCTTTCCATCTGGGCAGGAATCCTAAAAAATGTTATTATTTCTTTGTGCAACCTCATAGATTTGCCTGAAACTACCATAATCATGACAGATTGGTTGCCCATGCAAATACTCTTATAGCATCAATTGAATATCTTCTGCAAAATAATCGTAGTCAAGTAATAGTAACCCAAAAATCTGAAAGTAAAAAAGAATATATATTTCCACTCTTGCTTTTAGCTAGTTCTTCAACCTGACAGTTGAAAGAAAATCAAGTTTCATTGATGACTGTCATTAGCCTAGGATAGCTAGATCGCAGTTTTGTGACAAGTTTCAGAGAAGTCCCCCAGAGAACTTCTATTTTCGCTAAGATGCAGAACCTGAAAAAGTATCTTCTCACTCTTTTTATTTTCTATGCCTGCTCGGCAACTCTCCGAGTCCCATGAGAATTTCTCTGGTTTCTTCTGTCAAAATCTTGGGAATCTGCTCTTCTTTGCCTTTTTTGACTTCCTCACATGCAGGGTGCTATATAAGTGTAAAGTATGATTATTTCTTTAAGAGACATGAACAGAAGTTCCAGAAGACTGACTCTCTTAGAGCCTTTCACAAGCATTTAGTGAGGATGAATTAAGTGGTGGGATTTTTTTCCGTCTCTAAAAGAAAACAAACACATAAATAAGGAAGTGATTCAGATATCATCCTGCCTCCACCGACACTCCTAATTGTGAAATAATTCAAAAAATAATATTTCCTGTGATTTTTACCAAATCCAGATCTAGCAAAAATAGGGAATGACCAGTAGCATTGAAGGTAAATTCTATAATTCGGTTTTCACACAAACAGTCAGACAACAGGAGGAACAGCTTGCTGTTGGAAGTCTAGAAGTTGGGACTGGTACCTGGCTAGAGGATACGCTGGTGCCCAGCTACTCGACCTGCAGCATCACGTCAATGTTGTTTGGGACCTGTCATGCTCCTGACAGCATCCCTGGTCTTGGGACTTCTTGGATCAGGTCTCTAAACCACGCTGAAATCACTAGCTTTTGGACACCCTTAAAACCACAGAGGTGCTAAGACCTGTGTGAAAAAGGTCGGATTTAGGTGTATGCTTAAATGGCTCTTTGAATTAGAGCACGATTGCGAAACTGGATAATGAACTAATTTCATTGATGAGAAGAGGCGCAGGATTGCTCCACCAAAGAGAAAGCTGCATTTCATCAACACACAGTAATAATGACCAAATTAACACTTTATGTGTTGCAGGGCACTGGGTGGTCAGTCTGTATGTTATCTGAAAAAATAAAAGACACAGAAGTCACCAGAAAAGTGTGCTGACCTACTGTCTCCTTGAACTTCATGCCTATTCTCCTTTCCCTTCTTCATCCCTTTCACTTATATATTTTCCATTTCTATTGGATCATTAAAAACCCAGTACAATGTGGTGAAACAGCAAGAGACAATGTTTTGGGTTTTGTTGTTTTTTTTTTTTCAAAATTCTTGTGCCAGACACTGTTTTAATTGTCAGTGGCATCAGCCATGGCTAAGAATTAATTGCTTAGCATTTGCGCTGAGTAGGAAAAGAGTGCTCAGGATCAAATTCATCAGCACTGAGACTTCTAGCAGCCACCTTTTTTTAATCATGTCTTAGACAGTTCAGTGGCAAAATCATTAAGAGATGTGTGGAAGGACTGGGATTGATAAGGTACATCTAAAGCCAACCAGTTTATTTGCTTTAATTTAATTGTTATTGCCCTTGTCACAAGTTAGCTGTGAAATATTAAAATAGTATAAAAGTTTAAGTAAATGCCAGCATCAAAGGAATCCCAGCCCGTGACTGACACGAGATATTTTCCTTGCGTGACTTTCACTTCGCAAACAGCAGAAAGAAGAAAACCTCTTGAGAACGCTGGCAACTCCTATAACTCAGAGCAGCCGTCAGGATTCTCCAATTTAAACTGGAGCAACACTAAATTAAAAGAGGAGCAAAGGTGGTTTACAGCTATCTCCTTCTTCAGCCTCAGTGAATTCCAGTCAGTCACAGGCTGCCGCTGGTTTTGATCTTTTTCCTCGTTTTTTTTTTTAAACTAATTTACAGGGAATGTCAATGGATATAAAGCCCCATTCCTGACTTCTTTTTTTTTTTCTCCTCGATTCTTAATCTTTCTACTAGATTTACTCATTTCCCCTAGTTTACTAGGCAGGGATAATATTCCCAAGCACTGGTGCTGCCAGGAGTAGGGGGGATTCTACGCCCCTGGCAAAGGATGTGACAGGCAAAACAACCTGAGCTGAAATCAACAGCAGTCCGAATCTGTGATATCCACCCACCCTCATGCAGGACACTCTCAAACCTTCTTTTACCTTCTTTATTGTACAAGGCTGAGCCCATGCAGTGGATTCTATAACTAGAAACGAGAGTTAAGGGCAGGATGGTGATATCGGGTCTTGACTTCATTTATTTATTTATGTATCTGTCAACCGCACAATCACCCTTGAAGTTTCCTTAGTCCAGGGCAGCTCAACAGCATCCTGTGGGGTGGCAGCAGGACAATAACCATCCCTTCTGGTGCCAGCTGTGTGGCCTGATCACAGCAGAGCTGTAGGTTGGACAAAACAACCATTTTACCTCCTTGAAGTGCAGAGGAGGAACGGCCTGGAGTCTGCACTTTATGTTTTTAAGAGGTGGTAACTTATTCTCCTGATGATAAAAGGTGATTTGTTTGGATATTTTTCGTCAGCCGGAAATAAAGTTATTTGTTTCCTTAATTGTTACTGGGCTGGAAGAGACCTGCACATCAGCAAGCTACTAGTTGCCAAAAATATTTCCTACTGAATGCAAAGAACAAACCAGATTAATCTGTCTATTCAAAATGAATTGCCCATCAACAGGGTGTTCTTAGGATGAATGAGATCTAGCTTTAAGCTGGAAAAGGAAATCAGCTTCCCGTTTGGAAAACTTCTCATCCCGTTCTCGGTCTCTCTGATGTCTTACCCGTCACAGTTTGGGTCAGTTGTTTTTTTGCCATTTAGTTCTGTTCGCAGGGGCTGCGACGTTACGCACATGGGGAACCCCTCGGACCCGTTACGGGGACATATGCTCATGCAAAAGGAGGCTCTTTGGCTCATCCCGATGGCTGGAAAGAAGCTCTGTGAACAAGCCCACGGCAAAGCTGGTATAAAGTTTGAGATAAACAATGAGATTTAACCACCCCCTGTTTACTCCTAAAGCAAAAAAGAAAAAAAAATAAATCTATTTTCTAGATTCTAGTTTGGTTTGTTGTTTTTTTTTTTCCCCTGTAATCTTTACAAGTGATCTTTCTGTTCTCACTAAGTGAAAAATATTAAAAAAATACAAGGTTACGTGGGGAGGGGAGGTGAATCACATAGAGCCTTTCATGTATGTAATGCCCCAGGTGTGTAATACAAAATGCTTTGTGTAGCAAGCAGTTCAGATTTGGATTTCAGCGTGAAGGCTGCGTGTGCATACTTCACCGGGGGTTTTAAACTCCCCGTTTCAAAGGAAAATTATTTAAAGCTTGGGAATACAGTAACATGTTAGCCTAAGGTTTAAAGAACTGCCACTCCACATCAGCAGATGGAGATTTGGCCTTTGGTCAAAGACTGACTTGTAAATAACCTATTCTTCTGTTATTATTTTTTAAACTGTTTCTGTGACTTTTATGTACATTTCCAGAGGGGATGATCAGTTAGGGTTCCCGTTTTTTAAGAAGCCTCCATCAGGACATTTACTGACAGTGAACACCAGGGTATTTCAGATTTGAGAAGTTGTCTGGAGGCACTGGGTGACCTGATCCCTTAATCCATTTTGGAGGACTGTACTCAGCAAACGCGCCATTTATTTTATGTATTCTCTCCACCAGATTTACTTTTATGTGGGTTTCTTTTGTTCAGATCCCCTGCCTTACTCTGACAGAAGCCAGTGAAGTTTTGATCAGTGCAAAATCAGGACATATTGAATCCTTTCACGTTTGAAAAAAATAATGTTTCTGCTTAAATCGAGTGTGTGATTCATTCATGGCTGATGTAGAGTTTTATGGGACCTTGGACGAGCAGCTCTTCTATCCCGTGAAGTTCGAGGAACTCAGATCTATTGGTCCCACACCAGATTTTTGCAGCCTTCCCCAGAACCAACCTGTATAAAGCTTCAGGATTGCACAAATGCAATGCTTCTTGCTTGTATTTAAGATGAGAATAAGTAAACTAACATTAAATCTCAGGGAAAATATTTCAATAACTACTACGTGGTAATTTCAAGTAATATCTTTGCCTGGTGACAAGCTTAAGTCCAGATAGCTACAGTATGCAAGATCTGCTTTATTGAATGTCAATTAAAAGCAGCTATAGCAACCTTTCTGGTACTATAGAGGGCAACAGAAACTCAGGTATCCACAGAAATCAGGTTTATTTTTAAATATGGTGTTAAAGTAGCTAACTTGGTTTATTGCAGTGTTTCCACTCTGCTTTTCCCCTGCAAATCCCATGCCATATTTGCCAACATAAGTGGTATTATTGGGGATTTATACTGGCATTACTGAGGTGGAATTTGGCCAGAAGTGTGTATAAATCAGGCAATTTACTATAATCTAGTGTAAAGGGAAAGTCCGTGGGTTTGTTCAGCCACTGAGTGAGTTCCAGAGGCTGTGCCGGGAACAGTCTTATCAGCATTCAGCATCAGTAGGATGGAAAAAACACCAACCTGTGAGAAAGCAATGGGTGCTCTGAAAGGGTGGAAAGGGATTTCTTAAGCGAGCAAAGGATTTTCTGTTGGGTTGTTGGTTTTTTTTCTGTCACTCTCCCTTTCCCACCTGTGAGCTGGGTCCCCCTCCCAATACACCCAAAAGGTTGCCTGTATGTGCCCATTAATTTTGGTGGAGGCTGTGCGCCCGGAGGAAGAGGAGGTTAGACCTCACAAGAGACAACCAGCATGAAGGGCTCGTTACCTGGATCAGGGGGCTGTTGCCCCGCTGTGGGACCTTTGGCCAGGGTTCTTTCAGGTGGCATTTACTGCTGGGGAGGCTCCACCCAGGCGTTGTCCAGCAAAAATTCGGATGGGCAAAAAAATGCACGCTGACCACAACAAACAAAATTTGCCCGGTTGCTGTGGGAGGTCCACGGCACAACCATGGTAGTTATATGCTTGGATGAAAGACACAGATGTATAGGCACTACAGGCACCATCAAAAAGCTTTGTGCTCATGGTGGGTACACAGTGAAGGCTGTTAAGTATTTCCAGGTAGGATGTTAATATACGTGGTGTGAATCTCTCCCGTTGTCTTCCAGACTCCTCTTGGTCTTCACCAAGTTCCAGAGGTTCATATAAAATTAGAAATTAGACCACCATTTCCTATAGCTGTGCTGCATTCCACGAAGATTGACAGATTAAAGTTGCAAGTGTCTCTAATCTGTCTTGATTGGTTCCTCGGTGTAAGAATACGTCTGGTCTGACACCTGGGAGAGCATTGAGCATGCTTCATTGGGAACATGCTCCTGTAGCAATCCTTGCCTACAAGCAAGCTAGTAAATCACATCCACACCTGACATACTGCCTGAACAATTGTTCTAAAACTGCCCGTGTTTTGGGNAACAGGACAGTTGTCGTTCATGGAATGCTTCAACTTCAGTAATTCTGATGGCTGAGGTCAGCCAAGTAGACATGGAAGAGTTGCTGGCAGTTCAACATCACCCAACTTCATACTAACACATTTCTGACCTTCTCTTGAATTCTCTTGAATCTTGGTTGCAGGGTGAAAGTCTCTTGCCTCCTTCTCCCACCATTCTCTGTGAAAATGGTGCTAAAGAAGGATGTTCCTTCTGTGATGTTTCTGCACTGGGTTATTCAGACTTTGCTGACTGATTTCCCATTGTGGTCAAACAACCACCACAGATTTGAGTGTCTATGGCTCCAGCAGCTGGTTTGCTCCCAGTTACTGCCGTATTCACATGATACACGGTCCCTTGTAGACGTATGCTCATGCAGTCATTTATATCCATTGTCAAGTAAGGAGGTGTTACTACTCCTACCTTCTGGATGGATAAATGAAACACAGAAGAGCTAAGGGATTTACTCCAAATTAATTACTTGTAGCCATCCCAGGAACTCAGTCCAAGGAATACTTGACTGTTGTAACCACTGGGCTACCCTAACCTCGCCAGGCTGAAGCTGGAAACTTGATCTGAATGCAGCACAAGCTGGCAAAAATTCAATATATCACTTTAATTCACTAGTGGAACTTCTGGTTTAGTATCTCCAAAAACCGTTCTCACTGAAGAAGCCCTTATGTTTTATGATCTCCTTTGTATATTAGTACATCTGTATTAAAACCCTCATCTATCTCAATGTATAGTTATTGCATAATTCTTAAATATCACTTTCTTCATCAAATATGTGTTATGTCCTCAACGATGGAATGAAATTGCTTAATTCTGCAATATGGGATGGGTATGAACGTGACAGTGTGATCAAGGAATGGCACAGTGCCACATGCTGTTAGCATAGCACAGTAGACCCACAATCAGGGTAATATCCATTTGCTCGAGTACATCCAGATGACTTCAAGTTAGGGAGCTGGTCACATTTTAATGCCAGGATGCAGCACAGAGTTGGTCATCTCATCTTGCAAAGCGACCAAGACAATGTAGGAGCCAAAAGCATACCATAGAATAATAGAATCATAGAAATAATCATAGAATCATAGAATGATTTGGGTTGGAAGGGAACTTCAGGACCATCCAGTCCCACCCCTGGCCCTGGGCATGGACACCTCCCACCACACCAGGTTGCTCCAAGCCCCATCCAGCCTGGCCTTGAACCCCTCCAGGGATGGGGCAGCCACAGCTTCTCTGGGAAACCTGGAGCAGGGTCTCACCACCCTCACAACAAAGAAGTTCTTCATAATATCTAGTCTACATCTCCCTTCTTTCAGTTTAAAACCATTACCTCTTATCCTGCCACTCCACTCTAATCAAGAGTCCCTCCTCATCTCTCCTGTGGGTCCCTTTTAGGTCCTGGAAGGCTGCCATATCCACAAAAATGACTAGGGAAGAAAAGATCCCAAGTTTTGTAATTGAAAACATGATCAAGAACTACTTTCTAGGTGCTACAGAGAACCAAGCTTGTCAAAGAGCGTGGTGAAACATTCTGTCTGGCTTCAGAAGGATGGTCCACTTGTATAGACTTCAGAGCCTACCAGTTTTGTAGGTCTTGCCCAACAACTTCAGGCAACAAGTACAGCACAGATACTAAGTTCCTTCCTTCTACCATGGGTCACTGCACCCATAAGAGCACTGCAGGATTCTGCTTGGTTCCTCCTCATCCCAGCTCAGCCATTGCCTGTGTTGGGTCCAGTGATGGATGCAGGTGGTGCAAAGAAACAGTCACTCAGTAGTGTTCATCCTCTCTGTGCTGTTATAAATAGAGAACTGGAGAGGGTACCAAAAGTCATATTATCAAACCTAGAAAAGAAGCTATAGATTAATTATTTTCATGTCTGTGTAAACGTGTTTCGTCTTTCCTGCCAGGCAAGTAGCTGTAGCAATTTGGAGAGAGAAAAAGCTCTTCCTGAATATACAATAGCTCTGGAAAGGCCCTCTGAGACTAAATTATAGAAGCAACTAAATATTAATTTGATTTTGAGAAATTTAACCCAACTTTTGAAGATGTGGTGTTTACTGCAGCAGCTGTTTCACTCTTGCAGCCACAGACAAAAAGGGCATTAATATATTTGCCGAAGCCCAGAGAGGAAAATAAATACAGTATGGCAGGAGTTCCAGGCCTTGTGTTGTGCATGCTTTCCTGGTGTGTGGGTTAGCTCATGTCGGCCTGCAAGAGCCCTTCTAGAAAAGACCTTCATTAACAGAGGCTGGTGTAAGGCTTGAATGCGAGGCTTAATAGCCTTTCTGAAATGTTTGGTATCTTTAATTATACCTCTGACTCTTCCAGATATGCATATAAATGTCTAATCCCTTTCAAATCCTATTACTTTCTTGTCCTCCAAGAGCCTCTGTGATAAGGAGTTTCGCAGCTTTTACATCTCTTGTGTGTAAGACTTTTTTTTTTCTTTTTAAATATATCATTCTCGATTTTTTTCCCCCACCTTTTGGCTTTACTTAATGCCCCCTCACACTTTCCTGATGGTCTTTCTGGAGTGGAAATGCACGCATCTGCATGCTCCAGAGCCTTCATTGTTAGGTGTTTGCACAGTGTCTCTTCTTGTGCCTCTCCTGCCTAAGGTGAGGAGTCCCAATCGTTTTCATACTTCAACACAAGACTTTTTTCCCAGGTTGCCACGTAATTCTGAATATCCTTTTTAGGATCAGCTGAACATGGCCATACCTGCTTCCCCCATCAGAAAGGTGAAGGAACTTAATAACAAATGAACTGCCACAGAGCAGCTGGCACAAAGTAGATGTACCCAGTAGATATAACCAATCCACCTTGGAAAAATTCATTTATTTGCCATAGCTCAGGCACCTGCAATGTCCAGATAGTCTTCTAAATAAGGACTGCGGAGTTAGTCAGCAGGACACCCCTACTTGTAGCAAAATTGATGCTTCCAGTAGGTCAGTTGGACCTTCCCTAAACAGCCCCTGTGCAGTCTGTATTTTACTTCTACCCTCTACAAGCTTCAGCTAGGATTAAGTCCAAATATTCTGATATTTAAAATGATATGACAGTGGACCTGAACAGACAAGGAAATTAGGTCTGACTGGAGATACCACAAGGCCCAACAAGCTGGCGATATTGCCCTCTCTCTTCCTTCATGATTGCTGTTGATATTACTGTGGAGTTAAGTTGTTGCCTTGTTATTTCCAGTCAATCATCTCTGTCTCTTTATTCCTAATACGCTGCAGGCAAACCTTTCAAGGCTGTCCAGGCATTCTGTTTTCATAGCATCAGGTTCTACATTATCAGAGTTGGTAAGTGAAGCCACATGTAATAATAATAATATTGTCTTCTACGAGGAGGTGGGGACTATGACGTTGTTTGAGAATAATAATTTTTCACCATGTGTGTAACTAATCAGAAGCTAATGTGACAAAACGTTGTATCCCTGAAGAGAAACACAGATAACGATGAGAAGGTCATAGTTCTCTCTTTATTCAAAGAGTCGCTCAGAAATTTTCACCTCCTACATTCATACTAGCCTGCTTTATCTAATTTAATATTTCCTTCTATAAGGTTATGATCTAATGTATGAAACTGAATATCATAATACACTGGACAAAGATTCCTCAACCAGATAGACTTTTCCGTTGTTTCTGAATGGCTTTGGAATTTTAAGTCGGATGCTCTGATCTGGTTTTGGAATTCAGTGTAATTTATGAAGTTGCCATGAATTCAAAATTCTAGTCACCATGGTCTGCCAATAAGCAATTGTATTATGAAGTATTAGTTAAATTTCAGACATCTGCAAAATATATTAGTGCCAGACTATCTCTATTTTGTACAAGGAGGTAGCAGGTTTGCATATAAATTGCGAAAATTAAATATATGATCAAGCACACTGGTGTTTATATCACTTTAAACTTCTGGATTCCTGTGTGTGACTGAGTTGGACATTCCTCCTTTTTATGTTGTATTGAATTGTACTTTAAATTACAGAATTAAATGCTCAAAGCAGAAACCTTGTCAGTTGCAATGTCACTGAATCAAATGCTGTAAAGATGAAGTAGCCCTGCTGTTATTTCTGTCAAAGCCTTCTGGCTATACTTCACATTTGGTGCCTTTATTTGTTCCTCTATTTCTATTTTGCTAAATAAAATGTTGAAGCAACAGCAAACACTGTGAAACACAGACTGTAAATATAAGCGGTGAACTCGGCAGAGGTTGAACATATGAAGCAAATGCTGCATGATTTGGAATTCTCCCCAATTTAGCGAATAAAAGGAGTAATAATTTCCAAAGAAACACATGAACATGTATATCAAAGCTGAACTAGTGGTGTTTTGGCATGTGGCCTATAAAACTGTTATAAAGCAAGGTAATGGAGTCTCAGACTCACATCCCATACCCAAAAGCCTCACAGGAGCTACAGGATGATTTTTTGAGTGCTTTCTGGTCTTTCATAGGTCCCTGAGTCTTTTTACCTCCCAGAAACACAATTGTGAGTCGTTTATATTTCTGCTTAATGTTATTCTGAATATACACAGAGGTAGTACTACTCAGAATGAGAGAATATCTTAAGATATTATGTTGTTACTGCGTTATATTTTTCTTAGGTTACAAAGTGCTCTTTTAGAAAATGTTCTAAATAATTATGCTTCATTTTGCAAAATAAAAATAGCATCTTGCATTCAGTTGCTATGATTTCGTTCAAGAGAAGAAGCTGTTATGTAGTAGTCAGTGAACAAAGAGCTTTCTGGGTGAGCTGATTTACTCTCTTACTTCTTTTTTAAGATGTGTTTCTACCAGCCCTGGACTGAAGTTTTAAAATCCATTCATCGGGTTATGCCCAAATTTCACTGACAAATGACCTGAAATTGTACTTGACAATAATCCCGCGCACTGTAGGGCCTTTCTTCTTGGAGGGTCTTGTGTTTTGCACGGTTTGGCCCTGAAATGCTCTTTTCTGGGCAAATTTGCCACAGTCTCATAGGGTAGATTTAGGGGGGATATGGCTGCTACTAAACTGCAAATTCTGCAAATTGCATGAGTTTCCCATAACATAGTGCAATGAGTAGGTGCCCTGTAAATTCATTTAATTGCATGTTTCATCTGTATGTCCCAAAACACTCTGGTGTTTTTACTATCTTACTTTTCTATCTGTCTTTACTATCTTTACTTTTACACTGTCCTCCTGTGAAGTCCAAAAAAAAATTCCCTGATTCTCAGTGGCCTGTCTGGAGCTGTCAAGGAAGAATACCTTACTAATTAAATGGTCTCTTTTGGAATTTCTCCATCCCTAACAAGTCGGGACTCTGTGTCAGTTATGGCTCCTTCTTGGTAGCACCAGAATTTTCCCTGAGGAAAGCAGGTTTGGATACCTAAACCATGTGCCTCACATGGCTTCCACCAGGCAGGCTTTCAAAAAAAAAAAAAAGGTGAAATTTTAGACCCTATAATTATTGTTCTAATTCAAGGTGGTATATTTGAATAAATTAGGGACAAAGCTTGCAGCATGATAACTTCAGTACTTCACCTTTGGTGATGGAAGCCCCTAATATTAAACAACATGGTTTCCAAACTGAGAATTGATCCTTATTTTGAACCAGGCAGAGTGCAAAGAGAACCATCTGGTTGCCAGGTAAAATTTACCTCTATAAGCTGGGTGGAACTTGGTTTTTCCCAAATCCTTATTTACGCTATAGACTTTTGAGGATTGTTTATTAAGATGCATGCTTCCTTTGGAAACCCAAGAGTTTTATTTGTCATTGAGCTTTGCCTTCCTGAGAATCCGTTGAGGGAATTTTTTCCCTGGATGGCCTGAAATACAGAACAAGGCAGTCAAAACCTGCAGCAGCACTTCTAAACCTGACCTATTCTTGTTTTCTCAGTGCTAGCACAAAGTTGTGCTTGGGAAGATCTAAAACAAAGGGATAGCTTAAAAATATTCTCAAGCAGGAGAGATGGAACTGAATGCACTTAAAAAGAAATGAATTACAGAGCAAAACTCCTGCCTACATTTCTCAGCCAAGGAAAGTTACTGTGATTCAATTCCTATTCTACAAGCTGGCTCAGCTCTGACCTTGACCCCTTTATCTGAAGCTTTAAGAAGTGAATGCATCTAGAGTGGATGTGGCTTTCTGCTGGCCTGGTAAATTAGACATAACCCCCCAAAATATATTCAGGCACATATTTAGATAGATGCAGGAACAGACAGATGGCTGTAACTTAGCCTATGATCAAAAAGCAAAAAAGAAGCAGGTTTTTTTTTTTTAAAAATCATTTTATTTTTTAACAATTTCTTCTCCACCATTATTTCTAACCAGTTCTTATTCTATACATTCCATATTCCACAATCTTCAAATATGATTACGATTTATTAATAATTAATTGATTCTTAATTCTTTTGCTTCTTCCGGCATTCGTAATATCCTGAACAATACCGATATAATCGTGGCCTGGAAGCAAAGAAGACAATCTCTAATTAAAAAATATTTTATTTTAAACTTTAAGACTGTCATTTTCTTCAAATGAGAGATCCGTGCTCACTGCTCAAGACACTCCATGGTAGCATGCATTATTTTTAATCAAGATATCCCTTTATAGTTGCATGATAATTTTCCAGCTCTTACGCCGTGAAAAAGGACCATAACATCAGCATTTAGTGGCTGCGCTTTGTCTTCATTTATACGTTTCACCTTTAAATATTTACTTGACAGCCTGCTTGGATTCAAATATACCTGCAGTTGGGGAAAATAAAGTGTGCCGTATAACTCAAGCCAGCCACGATTTGTGGAAAATTTACATGAGCAGATTGACATAATTTATGTTCCAAGTTTAACCCGGAGTCAAGAAACAGCAGGTATGAGTCACCCACTATTTGCCTGCGTGTGGTAATGCTCAGTGCAGAAGACATGATCCCAGAAGGAGTTTTCTCTTTTGATGTTGCTTTCTGACCTCGCCGAGTGTGTGAAACTAAATCCTTCATAAAATACAGCCAATCTATAAAGACTTCTGAGCGTATTTTATATGTGTCCAGTCAGAGTTTGACAAGCAGACTATATTTCCCTCCCTGTTTAAAAACTGCTGAAAGAGCTTACACAACGGAAACTCTGTTGGAGGGGAGCACATCACCCTGTCAAGGGCTGAGTGTATATATTAAGAAAGAAGGCAGTTTTCTGGCAAAAAAAAA
>VZRU01013329.1:84576-96387 GCA_013398155.1 Pedionomus torquatus
TGGATGATTCTATGATTCTATAATTCCATAAAGGCAGTTTAGAGCCAGTTTAGGACTTTGCACAGAGAAATGTCATCATGAAGGTAGACCTGAACCAACAGAGTGCTCTGTCACTGCTGCTGCTTGTTGTTAACCCTTGTGCTCTGCTTTTGGTCTCTATTTGTTCTTGACATGACCTGGACAGTCTTTCCTGAAGATTTCAGAGAAGTCTTTGTGCCTTCTACCTCTTTAGAGAAGCATTTATCCGTGTTTCCTCCTCGTATGTTGTGACCCCGCTCTGCTTTCATCAGGTTATTCTTGCATTTCAGAGGCACAAATCTCTGGTTTGCCTATTTCTCTGAAAAGCAAAACATGAAGACTTTTTCTAACTGGATGGCCCTAATTCTTGGTGTAAAAAAAAAAAAAAAAAAAGAAGAAAAACAAAAAATGCAGTTATTGTTCCATTACTCTGTATCAAAAAGCTTTGGTTTTAGTATAGTAACATAGGCACTGTCACCCAGTAGAGAAGAGAAATTTAAAATTAAAGCCCAAATAATAACATGGGCCCAAACCACGAGTGTGATGACACTTTCTTGCACTGAGCACAATTCCAAATAACAGTACAGTTGTCCCCGCTTGACTCCATTTAAGAGGTACTACTCTGAGTGCAGCTGAAATATTTTCACCTAAATTTTCACCTGAATTTCACCTAAATTTTCACCTAAATTTCATCATCCCAGCCCTGCAGAACTTTTAAGCATGCATCCATCCTGCCTCATCATAGCACTCAGTCCTAAGGAGCACACGTTAAAGTTTGAGTCTGGGTTTCTTTGTCAAAGGGGTGATTAAATCTTGGACACGCTCGAACTGAGGTTCAGTCTTTGAGCCTCGTGGAGTAACAATGTGAAAATTCACTGGCAGGAAACAAAGCCCATGAAGTTTTAGTGGGAGGTTTTCTCTTGACATCGCTGCCTTGAGAAATTCTTCAGGCAAAAAAAATATAGTCCCAGAGAGGTGGAAAGATAACGATAAGGTGATGAATATTTTTTTCCAAATGCTGGTTTTCTTGTTTCAAATATAGATGTGCTATTGTTTCAGCTACTATCAAATCTGTGTTTTCCATTGTGATAGCATTAAGTGTTAATGTGGGAATAGTTAAAGGAAGCACTTTTGTTTCCACAATTAGAAAGTTTCCCAAAGGCAGATATAATCACTGTGGTCTTTTGGGGACTGATGTTCAAAACTAGTGAGGTCTGTGGCTTCTCTTGAAGTTGGACTCACAGTATTGCAATATATCATAGCCAATTTACTCTTGTAACATGCTATGAGATTAAGAGAAGGAAGTAAAATTTCATTCCTAAAGTCTCTCTCATTGAAAATTATTTCCAGGAGTGTGGAAAACAAGGTAGTGCACTAACTCCCACTGTCAAACAAGTGTATTTCTCTGTTCATCACATGAATATCTGACTGTATGAGGATGTCAGTGTCTTGAGTATGAACCTTAAAATTATGTTTTTTTAAGAAAAAGCTTTTGTGACCCAATGAATCAAATGCATTGGGGGATTTCTTTCTTTTTCTTTTTCTTTTTCTTTTTCTTTTTCTTTTTCTTTTTCTTTTTCTTTTTCTTTTTNAAGTGGCACAAAGAAGAAAGGGAGGGGGACAGTTAATAACCCAGCAGAGAGGGAAAAGCCATCTAAAACTGTGTAAAAACTTTTTAAAGGTTATTTAAAACATGCTCTTTTGGCTCAGGATTCCTGCTCAGCTGCAGAGCAGGTAGGTTCTTCCCCACTGACAGACCCAGTCCTTCCTGAGGGGTCTATCCCTCAACGGGGTGTCAGTCTCTCTTAATGAGTGAGATCTGAATGTACAATCCAAGCTCGGTTGACCCTTGGCTTCCATCGCCATTAAACCATTCAGTTTCATGAAGTGGTGGTGGCTTTGAAACATGTACCACTGATCTTCGGGGACAGGGGAGAGCTCATCAAACTCATTGCACTCGACAGCCTATTCTAATCGGAAAGTTGAAACAGAGTCTTGCTGCTGAATTGAAATGTCTGTAAATTGCTGTCTAACAACACACAAATAAATAGACATATAAATAACTGATTTGTTCAGGCCCTCCAGCAAATCACTAACATGCCTTAATTTAATTTGCATGCTACTTTTCAGACTTCTCTTGATGAACCTCATCACAGACAGGAATTAAAAGGGATTGTTGGCAGAAGAGAGGGGGGGGGAAAATACTTCTTCAAGCCACTCAAAATGAAGAAAAAAAATCTTGAAATTTCATATCTGTGAGGTATGGCTGGTACTTGTGCAGCTCTAAATCCTGTTGAAATAAGAGGCGCTCCTGAAAGTTTATTACCACTAAATGTTCTTTAAAAGCACGGGCTTATTACGTCAAGAGGCAGAAGAGGTGGAGATTAAATGAAGCATCTGGTCTCCTGGGTCTCCAAAGTCGAAGGGAAATGCCCTCATCCCATCAACCACTACCAGCAAAATACACCCACGCATTAAAAAAAAAAAGAGGCTTTTTATTCTTGAGGTAAATATAGATCCAGTTTTCTCTTCATTGTTCAAAATGTGGGGGATTTTATAGCTTAGTGCTAGACAAGCTCAATACCTGACTGAAATAACCTTAGAGAAAGATACATATTGAGGGCTGAATTCAGACTGCTCTGTGAAAGTACATCTGTTTTATATGAGACACACAATCTGTCTCATTCCAACCTGCATTTCTGGGTCACTTGAGACATTTAAACTGCACTTATAATTAACAGCTATTTTTAAACAGCGAAAAAATAGAGCACTGGTAAGGTACAAAAGCATTAAAATTGCCCCAGTTTTGCTTTTCAATAGGACACACCACTGCAATATGCTTCAAGATCAAAGAGAGCTCAGAAAAAAGAGACAGGCCGATCAGTGGGGATAAATTGTTCCCATTATGATGGTGTAAGAATAGGGTTCTTTCAATTGAAACAATTTAATAACCACATTCATTACATTGGTGTCCACTTGGTTTTATCTGAGCAGTTTTTGCATAACTGGGGAGCAAGTTCAATTGAGCTTATTCTCTAGAAATTAAGATGTGCAGGGTTTGACATTCAGAAATTAGGCACTAATAGTCGGCAAAGCAGTTGTCTTGAGATTCCCCCTGGATGTAGCTGGATCTGCCTACCACTAATTATGTCAAATGCAAATGTATTCTCTAAAAGACAAACCAAAAAAAATTTCATTAGCTCGTTTCCAGACAGCTAAGGTTATACCGGAGCAATGACAGCTATCAGAGCACGATCTTTCCTATGTTTATAACATCACTGCCACAAAAAGCAGAAGTCGAGGGAGTGCAACACTGCTGGTTTTAAACTTTCCCCCCTCCTCCAACACCGCCTGCAGCAGAAGTGCTTTGAAAGGGCCGGCCCTTAACAATCCTGGACAAAACAACCGGGCAACATCTCCAGCAGGATGACATCTCCAGTAATACTTTTATAAGGAACGGGAGAGTCGTTGATGGATTTCCTTCCTCCTTCCAGTGCTGACTTCAGCGTCCCAGTGGAGAGGAAAACGCCCCAGGCTGAGGGTGATTGAGTTTGCCCGTTCTCAGCTGCACGGCAGAGCACCATGGGCGGGGGAATATCAAAGTACTGCAATATGAGGCGGGTATTAGGAACGAATCTGCACAAATGCTGTCAAGAAGAACTGAATCCAGCGCTTGCAGAGGAGGTAGAAAGCCCGCCTTGTCCATTTCTGTCCCTCAGAACGTAGGCAGGAGCATGAAAGAGACATTTCCCAGTGTCCAGGGGACCCTTTCTTGGTTTTCTTGCTGCTGCCAAGCCAGCAAAGAGTAAAGGGCTGCTCGAGCATGTGTTGGGTGGCAACTGCACAACAGCGGTGTCTCTTCCCTCTCCTTCCTTTCCCTCTTTTCATCGGAAGACAAAGTGTAAAAGCAGCAGAGTTATCCTTGCCTCAGTGAAAGCTTTTAAATGGATGGCTTTTCCAGAAGCAACAGTGCTTCTCTTACTTGGCTGTTTCCCCAGATGGGATTTGCAATATAAAACCATACATGGATCCGATATTGAGGAAAGGGGATAGAGTTGTACAAATCACGGGGAAGATAAATATGCCATACAGATCAATAAATAAAAGCCAGTCCCCAAAAAATCAAACTCCGGCATTCCAGGCCAATTAAGACCTTATTTACTGCTTATGTGATTGCTAGTTTGACGCTCTCCTTATTCATTTTTACACTATAGGCATTTGTTTTGTTGAAAGATATATAACTGATTTGTAAATAGAAAATGATATAGATAGATTTTATGTCTCATAAAACTGTTAATCTGTGCTCCATATTAAATATATACTGTAGTATTTTTTTGTATTTAGACACAGCTCTAGTATAATTAAAATAAAGTATGCTGGCTTTATTTTTTCAGTAAGTCGTTTCCAAGCGTAGAGCTCAAATAACAGTGCAACTGCAGCATGAAATGTGGTTATAATAGCCTGAGACCACATTTCCTGAAACTAAAACATGGGAGATAATAGTGTGAAGGTACAAATTAAATGCAAATAAAACAGATTCCCCATTGTTGCTAATCCCTGGATTGGATTTCAGTGAGGAAATTAGCTGTAATATTTAACCTCTTTGTATAGTAATCATTGACATATCATCAGTTACATTTTCAGAGTTTATATAGGAATTATTGCACAGGAATTTGAGAAAGCCGTGCATCCACCTTTTCCACCCTGAATGGACCCATTCTGTGATAAACAGTATAACAACATCTTACACAGAGGCAGACAGTCAGTTGTGATAAAAAAAAAAAAAACAGTGAATGGCAATGGATATGCATTTCGCTGCTACCACTTGAATTTCTAGGTGTATCCTAAGTTAGACCTTGTCTTACGTTAAATAAAAACTGCACTGGTGAAACTGCTATTTTAAAAACAGTTTATATTTTTAATAACTTTATTAAGAACACATTTATTTAGGTAAAAAAAAAAAAAAAGTAGCTAAACACAATAACTAAGCAAGTTCATAAATTAGTATAGACCCAGAACAAATTTATTTAACAGCCCACATGAAGCATTTGCATCATTTTAATGAAATAAGTGTAAAATAAGTCAGGTAAATGGTTGCACATCCTATACATGGGCAGGACTGTAATACTTGAGGCTGTTTAAGAACATTACTCCTCTCTGAGAGTTTGTTCAGAACAACATACATTAGCAAATGCTTTTCTTGCAGCATCACAGAACCAAATTTGAGGCATAGCTCCTCTCTGTGAGCGGTTTGACGTGCGGATGGAATATACACCCCCAGGAACCGGGCACATCGCTTAAGAGAAACCTGTGTCAAAGATCTACATTCTAACATCTGAATGGTCAACTTTTTTTTTCACGTGGCCCTTCACGTGGAACTACTCAACAAAAAAAACCCAAAACATTACAGGTTGCACTTTTCTTATTTATGCATATTTCAACGGAGAAAATCACTGTTTCACTTCTTCTGTCTGTCAGGTGTCTTTTTACTTTTTTTTGTCGGAGTTGCATCACGTTTACGGAGTTCTGAAGTTCGACTTTGACCTGTTGCTCCACCTTTAACATGTAGACACAGTTCTCACGTCTGTAGGCCAGAAGTGGCAGGAGAACCTTTGCAAATGCATGTTTTACCCCTAGCCAAACTAGTGCAAAAGCCCACCCTAAACTGAAAGAATCATAGAATCATCCAGGCCAGAAGGGACCTCCAAAGGTCATCTAGTCCCACCTCCCTGCAGTCACAGGGACACCCCCAACTAGACCAGGTTGCCCAGGGCCTCATCCAGCCTCACCTGGAATATCTTCAGGGAAGGGGCCTCAACCACCTCCCTGGGCAACCTGAAACAGTGTTCTACCGCCCTCAGAGGAAAGAAATTTTTTCTAATATTCAACCTAAATCTACCTTTCTCCAACTTAAGTCCATTGCCCCTCATCCTATCGCAGCAGACTTTGTGAACAGCCCCTCCCCAGCCTTCCTGGAGCCCCCTTTAGGTACTGAAAGGCTGCAATTAGGTCTCCCCTGAGCCTCCTCTTCTCCAGGCTGAACAGCCCCAGCTCCCTCAGCCTGTCTTCGTAGCAGAGGTGCTCCAGCCCTTTGATCATCTTGGTGTCCCTCCTCTGGACCCACTCCATCAGGTCCATGTCCTTCCTCTCTTGAGGGCTCCAGCCCTGCACCCAGTGCTCCAGGTGGGGTCTCACCAGAGCAGAGCAAAGTGGCAGAATCCGCTCTCTGGATCTGCTGGCAACACATCTTTTGATGGAGCCCAGGATGGGACTGGCCTGGGCTGCAAGTGCTCACTGCCTGCTCATCTCCAGCCTCTTGTCCATCAGCACTTCCAAGTCCCTTTCTTCAGTGCTGCTTTCCAGTACCTCGTCCCCCCAGTCTGTAATGATAGTGAGGGTTGTTCTGGCCCAGAAAGATCTCATTAGAGTGAAGAAAATATTCTTAGAAGCATTTGGGGGAAAAATTTTCCATTCTTTCTCTCCCTTTCCTTGACACACTGAAGATCCTAGGTGATTAGGAGCTTCGTGAATTATCCGGTGTCATGTTTCCTCTGACAGAGAAGAAGGAATACAGCCTAAACCCACTAAAGTCAACGTCTGCTGCCTTCGGTGCGATCAGACCACTCAAGATATCTGCCTCGGTTCACCCTTATATTACAGGGTGAACTTTGGTGGCTGAGAAGGGGCAGTGACTGACAGATCCCCTTGCATTTTCCTTTCCCACTGCTCTGTGTGGTATTGTCTGCAGGAGCACCAAGACAGCTGCCTGGCAAACTTTAGGTTAGGTCCCACAAAATGGACCTTGCCACACAAGCCGTGGCATAACGGGGCTGTGATTCTAGGCTTTGACTGACTCCAAGATGTTGCTGACGGTTAATTAACTGCCCGCTCCCCTCTTCTGTTTCAGCAGGTTTTTACCTTGAATCCCACGAAGCAGAAATTTCTGTTTGAACTGCCTCTAAAATACAGCAAGACTTTTATTTCTGCCTTTCATCCGGAAAGAACAGCTAACACTATCATCTGAGGTAGGTAGGTGACATGCAGAATGATAAATAAAAGCTGCTCCTGAAACATCAAGCACTGGCATTCCAGGACATTAAAGATATTATTTGTTGCTCAAGTGATTTCTAGCTAGAGCTTCTGTCTGCCTTGCAAACCTACTGCAAGACCTTCCCAAGGAAATCACCGTATCAACGATGCCATTGTTATTCATATGAAGAAAATTCCCCACAGATAGATGAAAGCATGTGAATCCTGCACTCAGTGAAAGCAGAAAGAGTGGTTTAGTGGAAGGAAAATGGCAGTGCCCAAACAAACAGGGTGTTCTCCTCCCTGAGGAAACGTATCTCGGCAGTCCCAAAGCCAGCCAAGATGACAAAGGAAGGACAAGGCTTGGGTCTACCCCAGGGATGCCTGGCTCAGTCTCCTTGTCAGCTTGCTGTCAAAAGCTTCTCGTACATCAGGACAGGTCCCAGACCACTTTGATGACAGAAATCTATTAAATCACACACGTTGTAAGCCTCTGTTTTGCTCCTCCACCCTGCTCAGTTTCTGACTGTACTTGTGAGTCTGGTCCCACTCCAGGGCTACCCCATGAACTTCCAGCCCGCAGCTCAGACAAATTACCCACAAACAACTGATGGTGGAGGAGCATTAGCCTTCAGTGTCATTGCCTCTCAAAAAAAAATTTCCCTTGCAGTCAGTATATTTGCAAATTTTCAGTCAACTGAGGTGCTTTTTTCCCCCCAGATTCCAGTATAACCATTTATCTTCCAGGTACACGAGGTGGACACCAACGCGTCCTCCTCTTTCTTCTGCGCAGTCACCTCTTCCTTCTGTAGGATGGGA
Source organism: Pedionomus torquatus (assembly GCA_013398155.1). Taxonomy (NCBI): domain Eukaryota; kingdom Metazoa; phylum Chordata; class Aves; order Charadriiformes; family Pedionomidae; genus Pedionomus; species Pedionomus torquatus. Next base: position 92,443 of record VZRU01013329.1, read on the forward strand.
CCCACTGGGCCTTTTATTGTTCCTTTTATAGATCTGTTTCTACAACCTGTTGCAGTGGGTTGTATCCATGGACTTTTTTTTTACTTAGTGGTAATTGTTTACACATTCATCCAGGTTGGAAGGGACCTCCAAAAGGTCATCTAGTCCCACCTCCCCACAGTTGCAGGGACAACCGCAACTAGACCAGGTTGCCCAGGGCCTCATCCAGCCTCACCTGGAATATCTCCAGGGAAGGGGCCTCAACCACCTCCCTGGGCAACCTGAAACAGTGTTCTACCGCCCTCAGAGGAAAGAAATTTTTTCTAATATTCAACCTAAATCTACTGTTCTCTAACTTAAACCCATTGCCCCTCATCCTATCGCAACAGGTCTTTGTGAACAGCCCCTCCCCAACCTTTCTGTAGCCCCTTTAGGTACTGAAAGGCTGCGATTAGGTCTCCCCTGAGCCTCCTCTTCTCCAGTCTGAACAGCCCCAGCTCCCTCAGCCTGTCCTCACAGCAGAGGGGCTCCAGCCCTTTGATCATCTTGGTGTCCCTCCTCTGGACCCGCTCCATCAGGTCCATGTCCTTCCTCTCTTGAGGGCTCCAGCCCTGCACCCAGTGCTCCAGGTGGGTCTCACCAGAGCAAAGTGGCAAATTCTTTTATTCCATATTCCAAGTGGCATATTCTTTTATTCCATCTCTTAAAATGAGCAGACCTCCTTGGAGTAGCAAGTGGTTTTGAACCAATTCAGGTCTAATCTTGCATTTTTACAACAACGGATAGTTTTGAGGCTGCAACTAGTCCTTTTGTAGTGAGTGTTGCTTGACTTTGCTGAACGAGGAAGAGAAGTTGAAGGGAGGATGGAGAAAACCAATGATCCAGAAGTGATTCATAACTAAATGGGAAAACATCTGGCTTCTGGCTTGGGTACTAATGACTCAATGGACATATTATGGGCTGTGAAAGAACATGCCACATGCACCACGTGGATGTACCTGACGATGGTGAGACACTACTGCAAACAGTTTCTCTCTCTGTTCCAAGGTTCATAATCTCTTCCACATCCTTAACAATTCAGTTGCAATTAGCTAATGAGCAAAACTCAGCTTTTCCATGAGCAAAAAAGACTCTCTTTCTTGGAAATCAGACTAGAAAAAAAACAACAAGAGGGATATTCTAACTGTAATGCCTTTATTTTTATAGGCAGCAGTGGCAGGGTTGAAGGCAAAATGCATCTCCAGCTCCCGCAGGGGTGATTATATCGACCAGCCTCAACTCTACAGATGAAAGAAACTGTTTTAAAAGTCCATGGCTGGGGTTTCACACTTGTGGCTGCCTCATCACATCCTGAAAAGCCAAGAAAAGTTGGCCTTTTTTTTTTTTTTTTCTTTTTTTTTTCTTCATGTTCTACTATCAAACCAAAAACAGAAACAAAACTTTCAGTACTATTACTAGCAGTACCAAACAGACATGGACTTATATCTCATGCTGATACACAGCCCCGCTGAACACATGGGAATTTGGCATTCAGGTCGCCACCAACATGAGGACAGAGGTTGTGAACAGAAATGTCTTCTTCACCACACAGCATCAGCTTTGGTGCTGAAGCAGTTGGATTTTTGAGTTGTTTCTCTATGACTTTGAATGCTTTCAAATAACAATTGGAAGAGAGACTTGTCTACCTAAACCTAAATTATAGTGTCTTAATAGCTTCAGGTGTCACCTCTTTTATCCCAGTCCTGGTGTTGCAAAGCATTCACAAGCCTTCTCCCAGGGAAGAGGTTTAACAAAGACAACAAATTTCCCAGGGATGAAGAGTGCACTTATGCTGCTTTCCACCAACAGGGCTACGTATAAGTGAAGTGTTTTTCAGGGAATAAGGATGGAAAACAGCTAGCTGAGCAGCACAGAGGAATATGAACCAAAAGACTGCCTCTGCATACAGCTAGAGGGTTAAAAAAACATTGTTTTTTCATATTTCAGATTTTTGAGGTGTCCAAACTGCAGACTTCAGTGTGGGATGAAGGATAGCCAAGCTAGTTTTTAGTGGAGTAACTAATGAACTGTCAACCGCCTATTCCCAGCAACATCGAGCTAAAGACAAACACACTCAGCCAAGGTGCTTCCCACCCACGGCTCGTTGGAAGGGGCTTTACCCAACACGGGGCTGCAGGAGGACATCACTAGAGCTTGTCTGCACCCCAGCTTAGACCCTCTTATTTTTGTGAACCTCCAGGTTCACCTCCCTACTGCAGCCTCCTATAAATGAGGTGGTATGTGACTTGCCAGGAGGGGGAAGGGCGTGAAAACCAATCAATTTGGAAAATGGAGAAAAATAGAAGGAAAGAACGACCGTGCAAAAAGTTGAACCTGTGTGAACAGGTGAAAAAAAAAAAAATCAGTGGAGCAAGCATCAAGGCTTTGGTCACAGAAAAAAAATCAGTTATTGTGTTTTTATTTATCACAGATAAATCTGTCACACCTAACACTCACCCTCTTTCTCCTTTTTCTGCTTTACATAGATTTTTCCCCAGAAGGAAAAGACCTTCCACTGTGGAACAGAAAATCAGTGACACCTCCGTGTGGGCTTGAAAAATATTTACCTCCATTTTTGGCCAAATATTTATGTATAAATAATGAGGGGACAAAGAAATCCTACTGTCATAGTACTTAAACTCATGGAAAATACATGGTTGTAATTAGCTCTGCTGAATTATGTGACTGCAGTCAAGCTGGTTCCCATCCTTGCCTTCCTCTGTGGTGCTTGCACCTTTTGCATCTCTCCAGTACACAGAAAAGCAGAACATTCTGAGGCCTTCAAATTTGTGATTATCCATTCTTTTTTATTTCGGACCTCCTGTCCCTGCCCTTGGTTGTAGGTAGAGCTCTGAGTTTCAAATCAAAACCCTTCTCAGGCCATGAAGCAGAAAGAAGTGGGCTTTGTAAAGAGGAGGAGATGGGCTATAAAAACAGGAGGACCATGGAGGATATATTAATGACCCATTTGTATCTCCTTCCAGCAGAAATTTCATTCTCCTGCTGCAGCATCTACTTGTTGGCCATGCAGGAAGCTAGGAATAACTAAGCCTGGATGCAGACAGAAGACTGGAAAGCATTGTGAGGACTAAGCTCTTCTCACTCCTTTGTTTCTCCAGCTCTTTTGCCTGTATTAGCAGTGTTGTACAAGATGAGCTGGCCTTGTTCCTCCTTGGTTTGCTCTCTGTAGCTAGACACACTTTTTCTCTGTTCAGTGGGTGTTTTTTTAATTTCACTGTCCAAAATGTTCAGTATCTGGAATTCTGGTAGCCTTCATCCTTCCCTACTTCTCGATAGTCCCACCACCCATACATTATTTAAGTGCAGCTAAGTTTTCTGCTGGTTCATAAATATAAACATAAATATGAGCAATGCACTTTCAAAACCCTCCCCATTTTCTCCTGTTTTGTGTGTTTTTCTATGCCAAGGTGTGAAGCAGAGTGCTAAGGAGCATGACACCACTCCAGCAAAGCTTTAAAGCCCAGTGATTTAACCATGGGGTTACCAGCTCTGCCCATGACTGTGTGTTTTAAGACTTAATATGCACGGAGTCGGTGCCAAAAGCATCTTGCAAAACTGAGTTGTAGCCCAATCGTTAGAAAAGTGTCCACCACCTCACATAATATCGTTGATCAGTCATAGAGTTGCCAATGTGGAAGCCATTCCAAATGAGTTTCTGCCTTGTTGGACCTGGGAGACAGCTCCTGTGGCTCTGCAAGAGGAACTCCTGTAGGACCATAGGTAGGACACCACAGACACTTGTGGAAAAGTTGTACCTCGGGGAAAGGTTATGTCTTTTCTCTGAGAAGGTGCCAAGGCCACAAATTACTGTCCAAGTGTCATGTGGATCAAAGCTACTGAACATTTATCCGTCCGTCTCCAGGTGGACAATGTTTGGCACTCTGTCTTAAAATCAGTGGAAAACAA
>VZRU01013330.1:258-17518 GCA_013398155.1 Pedionomus torquatus
AGGCAGTTGGGTATTTGCCGCCCGGGTTGGTGATGGGAAGGGCCGCCGGGGTGGGAACGCTTCGTTTTCTTCCTTTCAGGCGACTTCAGGCACGGCTGGAGGAACCGGAGCCTCCGGGCAGAGGCCTGGCCGGCGGCTGGGTGCTGCTGCTCCCAAAACTTTCTGGTTTTAATCCCTGAGGCTGCAGGTTTCTTCCATGCCCAGACCATGAGTGGTGTGTGTCTGGCTGTACCCGGTCTTGGGGCTGGCATCGCTGCCATCAGGCCTTGTTTGGTCAGTTTGGGTTTTAGGGGATGTTGCTGCGGGTCTGTCTTATTTTCTTTTTTCTTATTTTTTTTTTTCCTTGTTCTTGGGAATCTGCTTATTGAAGGCTTGAACTTCTAAACCCAGGTCTGCTCTGGTGGCGTTTGTGTAGGTCTGCTGGACTCAGCAATGGGAGAAGGGTAGTTTCCGTCTGTGAAGCCTTTAAGCCATGTCTACTTTGAACCCGATTTCTAAATATAAGGAGAAAAATAACCTCAGTGTCTTCTAGGCAGTGAGCATGGAACAGTCAGAAGTTTTATTTCAGGGGTGCATTTGCAGGTGTTTGGGCTTGTTCCTTGCCACGGGGCTCCAATGGTCACCACTCTCCGCTCTTGCAGGTGGCTGGAAGGGGCTCCCTTTGACCTGCTGCTCACTCTCTCTTGGTGACATGATGACACAGACCTGGAGGATATGGGTGTATTTGCTGTGTAATGTATGGGCAACGTATAGAAGGAGATGTGCTGGCTTTCAGGCTTTTCCTTGTGTGTGTGTGTTTATTTTGGTTTTGCCTGGCCGGGTTACATGTTGGGGAACATAGACATTCGGAAGGAACAGTATGGGGGAGTCCAGCTGAGACTCGTGTCTGGTGTTGAGGGTGTTTGAGTTAGGTCTTGCTGCTCCTCCTGCGTAAGATGTGTTTGGCCGTCACAATGTTTTTGTACTGCTTGCCAGGAGGAAACCTAATCAGACAAGCATTTGTCTTCCAGCAACTTGCATAATCTTTTGTGTGTAAATTATAATATTGTAAACCCACATGACTTGAAAACCTGACAAAGGACATACAGCAGCCAGTGTAGAACTTCACTGCAGGGATCTGGTGATCTTAGTACTTCATCGTGCATTCCTCTTCGAGATCCTGGTTCTGGGAGCTAAGTGCGTCACTGCAGGTGACAGGGATGCTTTCCTGGTAGGTGACCTCAGGCAGTGCTAGGGGACCTTGTACAAAGTCACCTCATTCAAATACCCTGAGCTCTAACGGGTGAAAGAAAATGGTATCTATAGGCTGCCCAAAGCAGCACATGAGACTGTGACTCTAAAGCTACATGCTAACACACCTCCTCACCCTCACTGTGTGGTGGGAAAGGAATTTCTTCACACAGCACCTCTCACCTGTCTTTTGGAAGTGGGTGCCTGAGGTGTCTAAGCCTCAGCAGCATCTTAGAGCCATTGAGGGACCAGAAATAGAACGATCTCATACTAGATTATCCACTTAGAGAGACCTACAGTTGTGTAGCTGCATTTCCAGCTTGCAGGACTGATTGTAAATCCACTAAAAATAGATCTTTATTTAACACTAGCCTTACACATGCTCCCTGTCAAAATGCTTTTAATTCTGACACGCACTACTGTGTTTTGTATTCCTCTCGATGTTTCTGAGAATCATAGGCAAAAGCGCTTTTCAGCATTGCTGCACCTACAGAGCTGATCCTATGCACGTTCCATAAAATAAGCCTCTAAAGGTTCATTTGAACTCCCAGAGCCATTGGGCATTTCAACAAGTGCTGTCAGAGCTGGACGTCTAGTAAATTAATTGGGGGAGTGATAACAACTTCCATAATTAGGGCCGTAGGAACCTGTGACTACCACTGTTACAAATGGGGTGGGGAGGGGGGGCAAATACGTTTTTTGGGGTAAGGAATAGCAAATGCTGTTTAAGTTGCAGCTCCTGATGGAAGGTTGATGTGTCAGGCTGGAGAGGGATGGAAGATTGGGGCTAGAGACAAGGCTTCGGTGGCTAAAGCCGCAGGATCTTCTCTCCCTGAGTTCTTCCATTAAGCAGTCTGTACACTTAATATAGCTGTTGATTGGAAATTGTTCCCCTGAGCGTAGATTCTTTTATCTTTATGTAAATGCCCATTCGTGCTCGGTTTTAGGCTGTGTGTTTTGCTTGCTGCGTCTGCCGCTTGAGAGAGGTTTTAGAAGCTGTGAAGAATTTCCTCATTTTTCAGAACAGGCATGTTCCATTTTGTGGATCTTGCACTCAACCCGGGAGCGATGTGTTTCCCCTTGTCAGCTGCCTGTGCCCGTTGAGTGACAGGGGGTGACAGTTCACGAGGAAGGCAGGGAAGCGTCATAACCTATGGAGGTTTTTTGATTAGCGAAGGAAAAAAGTGTGATGGAGATGTATTGACTCAGAATGAACATTGTTTACTGTCTCTGAATATGGCTTATCACTTTAATTGATCTTTTCTTTAAATTCTTGGTGTTTTCATTGCGTTTTATCTCACATTACCTAGTTCTTAAATTTCCATCCCCTACCAGGCTAGTGCCACCGATGCGTGCAATCTTCAACCGTCTGAAAAATACACGAGCGGATATGATTTAAGAAATTCCTTTTTATCACAGAATATAGTTGAAGTGCAGAACTACAGTGACGTAGGTTGGGTTTTTCTTTACTTGTGGAGGTTGGAAACAGCATAGAGATGCAAATGGTGCCCTGCACAATGTTTTATGGTTGTTGTTTTTTCCAAATGTCCTGTTTGTGTGACCCCAGAAGGCAGACTGTGGGCTTTGTGCCGTCCCACTGTGCTGCAGTGACTCAGTTCTAGATGTTGCTGATATAAATGGGGACGTTTGGGTTCCTCTGCTGGCCTCTCGTGCAAGTCAAACTGAGAGGCAGCATCGTGTTGCTGACTCCTCTAAAGCCTGGTGACACATAAAATCAGGCTTCTGCATCGTTGTGCCCATTAGGTTAGGGGAATTTAGACCATCAGTTATGATCAAGTAGTTCCTGAGTGAATCCCTGCTGTTGCCTTTCTTGGATGTTACAGGCTTGGATGTTTCCTGTGCCTCCATCGCAGCCTCTTTGCTCAATCAGACCCTGAGGTCTGTCGAGTTTGGTGTCTTTTGCATTCAGGGAGCAGCAGCGTCTGCTCCGATGGAAGGCGCAGGAGACGGCGTGTGTTAGGCAGCTGTAGGGTAATCTGCTCTCCCAAAGAAACATCGTGGTTTACATCTACTGCAGCTTATTTTTGTTCATTGTTTCCTGTTTATGTGGGTAATCTTCTCATCCACAGAAATGTCCGGTCCTCTTTTTGAATCCTTGAGTTCTTGCTTCTAGACATTTTGAGCAGTAAGTTCCACAGGCTTTGGGGAAAAAAAAAAAAAAAAAGAAAGAAAGAAAAAGTAATAGCCTCTTTAGTTCTTTGCATGAAAGTGACAATTCTATTCTTTGCATAATATATGAAAGAATGAGCATGATGATAAAGGATGTTATTTATTTTATTTTTAATATCTGATTTCACTCGTTTTCTTTCAATGGCAAGCAATCCAAATCTTTTTAGTGTCTCTAGCCGTAGTTTTGTTTTCCACATCCTTTATTGTTGTCTCTTTCTGAATTCTATCCTTCTCTGGCAAGAATTCTGGCTCTTTCCCGGGGCATCCTTCTTGAACTGGAGTGAAAAAATGAGCGCCGTAATCCAGGGAAGGTACACTACTGACTTCTGCTGTACAGTTAACACTTTTATTAGCAGAAAAGTCCCGGATGCTTTGTTGAGAGGTGGGAAAGTGTGCAGTGGAAGAATGTTTTACACCATTAAAGGTCACTAACCAGGGTACAGTTTTGAAGATTGTATGTGGCAGCAGCTCAGTCTGATGTATGTTGAAGTCTGTGGTAAAGCTTCCACTGGTTTCATGCTATGGAGTGAAGGCCAAATTCTGCACTCCATTTTTTCTCATTTTTAGTATTTTGTTTAATTAGGGACCAGATTAAGGTAAGCCTTTTGTGATGGCTACTGTGATCTAATCTTGAGGCAGCCTGAAATGTTTAGCATGTGTTTTTTTGCAGATGAATAAAGTTTTAAGAGGTGTATTATTGGAGCTGAATCACAGCTTATGGAGTAGGTCTGTGAATGCAGAAGCAAAGTCTGTAATGACACGTGGTCTTTCTGTCTTTTCAGGTGCTGGAAAATTACTCTGATGCTCCTATGACCCCAAAACAGATTCTGCAGGTCATAGAGGCTGAAGGACTAAAGGAAATGAGGTTAGTATTGATGATCTTGTATAAAACAGCGTGGGCTGTGGGGGAGGTTGCATAGGAAGCCTTGTGTTGCTTTGTGCAGTTCTGCTTCATCTCCAGCCCACTTTCCTGATTCCTTTTTTCACTTTCCAGTGTGGCAATTTCAGATGACAGTATAGACACATATACGGGTTAAGTAGTGTTGGATTTTTATTTCTTTGACAATAACTGGAAGATATTCTTGGATTTTTTTGATAGCATAGAATCCCCTTCCTCCATCTATTGTTAAACAAATGCCTATTGCAGCTCAGACTCCTGCATTGTGTTGTACTTGCCACTTACTTGTATGGATCTCTTAAGTAACTTCCAGTAGTTTCTCCTATGGTGAACTCTAGTTTGAGAACAGTTTACGTTTTGTCTCCTCTGATGCTTCATTTCTAGAGTCTAGAGACTCAGAAAAGCTCTTTATTTTAAATTACTATGCTGGGTTCTGCTCAGATTTTCAAGCACTGTAATGGCGCAGCTCATGTTGTTGTGGCTCTTGACACTGTATGGTGGAGGTGTCCATCTCAACATGGGTTTTGTATGGAAGAGAACCTGATATGGAGCCTCAGAAACAACTGAGGTGGGAGACTGTTCCCCTTGGTTAACTTCCTGTGAACTTCCATCTGTTTCTGTGACAGTAGTAGAAGAGAAATACAGAGTGTCTTGCAGATCCAAGAAAGTAGGTAACTGTGGTAAGTCCAAATGCCTCCATTAGTGCTGTGTGGCAAAAAGAAAGTTTGGCTACCAGAGACGGAAAAAGCAATTTCTTTGTCTGCTGCCCATTGATTGATTTTTGAGGAATCCAGATGTGTAGACTGTTTCTAGTCTTGCTTCCCCCTCACCTTGGTTCTGTGTACTGTTTTCCATCCTGTTTGTGTTTCCTGAACCTGTCCTGTACCCAGCTGCAGAAGGTAAACTAATTTCTTCTGGGACCTAACACCTCAAAATGTTAGCTTGTTTCTGCTCCTAATTTGTGTCTGAAATACGGAAACAGCTGGGATGGTTTGAATAGTGAAAACTGGTGATGCATACAGAGGTGTCATGTGTAGGAGTTGCCATTGTCTGGGGAGGGACGGTGCCAGCCTGTGTTGCTGCATCGATACCGGAGCTGTTAGAACGCCCACCTGCTGCTGGTGAGCCTTGCCGAGGAAATCTTCACTTAGATACAGGTGGTGGTTTCACAGCTCTTAGTAGAATTCAGACATGCTTTTAATGAGGACTTTGTTTTAATCAGTACTCTGTACTTTTCTTAAATCAGTCCTTTCACTTGAGTAGCTAGTTGAGGATCTACATGCCCAGGCTGTCCTCTGCTAAAGGTAATAGCAGGTCTCTTTTCACATGTTTGAATTATCTTGGTGCTCACCTGCTTTTGACAAGTGATCTGTCACAGTACGAAGCAAAAGACCAGACTTTGGAACATGTGTCAAGTTAAATCCCACAGAACTAAATCGTTCCTTAAAGGTCGGTGCTTTTCCCTTGGGATAACTGCTTTTCCTTCCCTGGTCATTAATTCTCTGCTTTAAGAAAAGACTGGTTTGTTGGTGTGTTTTTGTTTTTTTGTTTTTTTTTTTTTTTTGTAGTGTAATTGTTCACAGAGTAAAGGCAGTGATCCCGCCTTGTTAAATATGCAGTGGACTTTGCTGGTACTTGTATAGAAGCCCTTCCTGAAACTCTGTTTCCTGAAGGAAATAGCCTGGTGACTTAAGATGTTTTTCCCTTTGACTCAATCTCAAGCCAGTGTTCCCTGGTTTGGGAGACACACTGATCTGGTGGGGGAGCCGTGTTCCTTATGGGTGATGATAACAGTCCTGCTTGAGCCAGGACATTTGGGCCCAGCACCATAGCTGAGTTAGAACTACGAGAGTTTTGTTTGGTTTTTTTTCTCAATTCAGGGAAAACTATTTATTTTGCTGTTCTAAGAAAGTGTGCTCTGTGACGGTTTGCGTGTTCGGAGTGGTTTTTTTAAACTCAGAAGGGAAACCCCTGTCTAACGGGACAGAAGGCTGGAAATTTTTTTCATAGTATCTAAAAACCATACAGGGTAATTTTGTCTGTTGCCAAGGCTTGTGAAGAAATGTCCAAAAAATAAAAGTGTTCAGGGTGGAAACACAAATTGTTCTGGGCTTTCAACTTGAGAATGATTTTCTTTGAAGTATTTTGTCTCAATCCAGTTTTCAATTTCACTTCTAATAATAATGAAATCAAGACTGCTTTAATGTCTCCTCTAGGTAATGTTATGTCTGTGCATGTGTGGCGTATTGGAAAACATGAGATTACGTGGCACAGAAGTTCCATCCATGTGAGCGTGGGATGGTTGCTTTAACCAGGGAGTTCTGTAGGGCTTGACAAATTAGTGCATTGGACCTTTTTTTCCCATCTCTGCTACTGAGTTTGGCTGTGACATGTCAGACATTCCAGAGACACGTATGTGTACCGTTGATGATGATGATGATGGTTTTGTTTACGTCTGTCTACTGCTGAATAAATCTATTTTTTTTGTAAAGTCAGTCCAACTCTGAAAGTGTCAAGCAAAGAAAGGGAAGAGAGAAGTAATAAAAATTAGAAACATCTAAAAATGGCTGAGAATAACTTAAATTGTCATAACGCTTCCTGTTTTCTGCCGATTGCTTCGCTGTGATGTGTTGAGGCTGGTGTGCAGGTCAAAAAGGAAAACAGTAATACTGTCCTGAGTGAAGTGCCCATCCCACGAAGTTAACGAGCATCATCTCTGGTCAGCTAAATGATGCCCATTTGGACGGGTCTTTCAGGCTCCTTTCTTGATAAGACCATTTCTTAAAACCTACTGTTTTCTTTCTGTCTGTGTTCCAGTGGCACCTCTCCCCTAGCCTGCCTCAACGCCATGCTCCACTCCAATTCCAGAGGAGGTGACGGGCTCTTTTACAAACTGCCAGGACGCATCAGCCTTTTCACGCTCAAGGTAAATGCCGAGATCCTGCTCTCAGCTGAGGTGCGAGTTCTGCTTGTTATGCACAAAGTGTTAAACTGCCACTGAGCATCATAGGAGCTGAATGTGCTGCGTGTGAGATCGTCATGTGAAAGAGTGTCTGGAATTCATTATTTCCCTTGAGCTTGTGCCTTTCAGCTGTATTCAGCCATATATGATAAATTCCTTTTTAAGAAGCCCTATTATTTCTTGAATTGCACAAGCAAGATAAATCCTCTTATTCCAATGCTCAGTGTCCAACTCAGGTAGCTGCTTATCAAAACAGTCCCATTCACTCCTTTCCTGCCAGTCACAAGGAAACACAGTCAACCAATAAATTAAGTTGGTCCAAAAGCTTGTAGCTACAAGTAAAATCTTGATAGGAAAATACATATTCATTCTTCCGGTTGTTTGTTTTTTTGTGTTCCACTGCATTCTCTGTGTGCTTAGCGTCACCATTTTCCTCGGATCTTGAGGGCTCTCTGGAACCTGTTTTAGTTTGTTGTCCCAGTACTTTTAAATGTTGAAAATGTTTCTGCTCATAGGCCTTTCTTTTGCATTGTTTTGTGCTGTTGGATTCCCTGATAACTGTTGTCTATCGAGCTGATATTTATCTCAGCCCTTTCGTTTACATCTGTTTTTTTCTCTGGTCAGAAAATTGTGTTGAATTGCTGTATTTTGCTGAAAACAGATGGAATTTAAATGGCTTTGATTACACTAGTAGTAAATACATCTCCTAAGCTTACTGTCTTAGTAGCTGGCTACCCTGATGCTGCCTGTTCTTCCGCTTTAAGAATGAGATATTTCTGTTCATTAGAAACTGTTTGCTTGCAGAACAGTGCAGTGAATTATTAACCTTATGTATTTTGGATATTTGAGTTACTCATCTAGGAGGTGTGTAGGAAGCGTGCTAATAGTTTAGATGACTTCTGTTCCACTGTAACCCCAAATATACTTGAAAACGTCTTTCTACATCAAGAATTAAAGCAGGGAAGATTAAAAAATAAAAAGCTTAAAAACAATATCCACTAAACTGTCTCTTCCCATTAGTTTAAGTCGAAGGGTTTGGGAGGAAAGGCTGTAGCCACCCCTGTTCTGTTTGCCCATTTAGAAGGATGCCTTGCAATGGTCTCGGAACCTGTCTGTGCCAGAAGGGGAGGAGCTGGAGGATACAGCAGACGCAGAAAGTTGCGAGTCCAATGAAGCAAGCACTGTGAGTGGTGATAACGATGGTAAGTGTCTGATGACGTTGATCTTAAACTATAGGATCTACTTCGGTGTCTGACAGTGTCTGTCTCTTTCAGTGTCTCTTGATGACACCTCCTCTAACGCCTCGTGTTCCACTGAATCTCAGAGCAAGGGACACGCTACGACCAGGGAGAGCTACAGAACCACCTCCCAGGTAGGAAAAAGTAGGATTAACGGGGAAGCACGAGACCTCTCAAAGGGAGGTCTTTTGTTACTGTGTGATGGATTACTGTGACAGGGACTAGTTGTGCACTTGTGCCTCAGGGAGTTACAGCTCTGTCTCCTTAAGCAGGGAGTTGGCAGAAGGGGGAGGGATCATATACAGGAAGGTAATTTTGAATTCTCTGCTATTCATAAATGTAATCATAGAATTGTTAGAATTTTAAGGGACCTTAAAGATCATCTCATTCCACCCCCCCTGCTGCGGGCAGGGACACCTTCTGTAGTGGCACCTGAAGATTCACCTGGGAGTGAGGTAGTTCTTTAACTTGGAAATGTGCTGCTTAAGATCTTATTTTACTGCTCCATAATGTCTTTGCTCCTTTGTTTTGTTATTTATTTCTTTCTGGACCACAGACAAACAAACAAAAGAAAAAGACCGGCGTAATGCTGCCACGTGTTGTCTTAACACCCCTGAAAGTAAACGGGGCACACATGGAGTCTGCCTCTGGTGAGCGTTGCCTTTGTGATGGTGGTTTTCTAATGACTGCATAGAGAGCGTTTAATCAGTTATCCCCAGTTACCTGTATGTTTGCTTGAGGATTTCTTTAATGCTGGCTTGAGAGTGTGTGTGACTGTAGAGAGTTGTGTGTATGTTTAACTCCCATCAAAATAGTTGGTAGCTGGGCAGTACCCTCTAAGAGAGGATCTGTTATCAGTAGATCATTCTTGTATGTTAATCCATGCTTCTGAGTTGGGCTTCTGCTGTTCTTTGCAGATTTTTTACAAAATTGTTTTGCTTTTAGGCTTTGCAGGAAGGCATGCTGATGGGGAGAGCAGTAGCACATCCAGCAGCAGCAGCAGCTCTTTGGCCCTGTGCAAAGCCACCTTGCGTAGCAGAACAGAAATAAACAGGGATCCTCCGCAGCTTCTGAGAGGTATCCGGAAGCCCACAGCTGGTAGGTGCTTTGGATTAAAGTTAGAAGAATAATTGGCCGTAAAAGCAAGCAATGTTGAAGTCTGTGTATATCTGAGAAAAAACAAGGTTTGTCTTTGTTTGGAGGGCACAGGATGATTAAGGCTCACAAGCCAAACCTTCCTCCCTGAACATTAGTGAGATAGTTGTTTAAAAGTTTGTCTGCTCTGAAGAGCAACTTTGAGAATTGTACCCAAATGTGACAGAAATGTGAGCCCATATCGAAATTCCAGGTTCATGTCTACTAATTAGTTTGTTTAAGTGTCTTTCTTCATACTTGAGTACTGTGATCTTTTCTCCTGTATCTTCCTCCTTTTGCTGTAGTCATTTAACAAATTTTTTTTGCCCATCCTTCTGAATTATTTGTATATAACAATGTTTATTCTGTTTGCTTTGTCCTTAAACTACAGGGCAAATGAAACGAAACAGGGGTGAGGATATTGACTTTGAAACACCTGGTTCCATTCTTGTCAACACAAACCTGCGAGCTCTAATAAACTCCAGAACCTTCAACGCGCTCCCATCACACTTCCAGCAGCAGCTTCTCTATCTCCTTCCAGAAGTTGATAGACAGGTATGAGGGGACTTTTCCACTCTTAAAATTTCCTCTTGCTTGGGAAATGGCTGGAGCAAATGTTTTCTGTTTGTCCTGGGTTTTTCCCGTTAGGTTGGGGCTGATGGGCTGATGCGTCTCAGCGGCAGCGCTCTGAATAATGAATTCTTCACCCACGCTGCGCAGAGCTGGAGAGAGCGCCTGGCCGATGGTGAGTGGGTTTGCTTTCCTAGGTGGCTGGAGAGTAGGTCCTCATTTTATGGGATTATTTTTTTGTGGTTTTGTTTTACAGTTAGCAAATGGGAATTTAGTCCAGCTTTGCAATGTCTGGATACATTGCCCCCAACTTTTCTTTGTTTTTTTTTCTTCTGTAAAACCAGAGATGTGTTTTCTTTGGTGTCATGGGACCTTCTGAATAAAGTGGTGGAGATGTAAAGTAGTGCCAGACTTAACCTTTGCTTAATTGGTGGCCTATGACTAGTAAAACGCTGGGAGTTTTTCATCTTGAGGCTGCGTGGCCATTGTCCTTAAGGAATTACAGACAGCACGTTGATCCGTAGTAAAGTGGAGATAAACAGGGAGATAACAGAAAATCTGTCCTTTGTATGTACAGCTACTGTGCCAGACTGTTAAAACACGAAAGGTTGCATGTGCAGAATCCGTTTTGATTGGAACTCAATTTCAGTCTCTGACTTCCATGTAGGTGAATTCACTCATGAGATGCAAGTTCGAATTCGGCAGGAGATGGAAAAGGAAAAGAGAGTGGAGCAATGGAAAGAGAAGTTCTTTGAGGACTACTATGGACAAAAGTGAGAAATTTTACCTCATCAGTTGTGTTCTATCTGTGCTTGTGCAGGTGGCAGAGCGTGGTTCTGCTTGTGGGTACCTGAGAAGATGCAGCATGAACTGCTTGAAAAAAGACAGGTTGTGGGGTGAATCAGTCGATCTGTTGCTCTGGGGAAATCCTTAGTGGGGATTGGCTGCATCACAGCAGAATTTTGTAGCCCCATCTATTTTGTTTCCCAGACAAGTTAATATTACTTGTTTTCCATTGCAAATCTTTACATTTTCTTATTTTTCTCCTTCCCTGTGGTAGGAATGTGGGATAGCAAATGGTTATCTCATTGCAGACCGACTCGATAAGGTTTTGATGAGTCTGTGCTTTGCAACCTGTATGTTTCTATGTGTCGGGGTGACAGAGCTATAAGTAAAAGATGAAATGCTTAAATTAGGATGGGCTTTTAGCTTTCAGCTAGTTTTTGTTTTTGCTTTATAGGCTGGGCTTGACCCAAGAAGAATCCCAGGAGCAGAACTTGGTGCAAGAAGATGCTGAGAACAGGACAGGACTGTCTGTTAAAGGAGAAGCAAGGCTGCCGCGCGGTCCCTCGACACGGCAGAGGGACGGGCACTTCAAGAAACGCACCCGGGCTGACCTGCGATGCAGAGCCAGGAGGAGCCTCTACAAACTGCGTGAACCTGAGCAAACAGAGTCTTCCAAAGAAACTGCATCTGCGGGACCAGATTCCTCTCTTCATAAAGAGACCAAGCCTGAGATAGACCTGAAGAAAGAAGATCCGATGAGCCCTTCGGCTGCAGTACTGAAGCCAGAGAGTTCAGAATCACACCTTTCTCCAGAGACTTCCAAATTACACAGTAAATCAGAAGATCCGTCATTGGCAGCTGCAAACAGAATTCCCAGTTTGCCCCAGGAGAACTCCGCTCGGGAGTCCAAGGACCAGAAGAGGAAATGCTTTGAGGAGGCTGCCTCTGCATCCTTCCCCGAAAAGAAGCCCCGGCTTGAAGATCGTCAGTCCTTTCGTAACACAATTGAAAGTGTTCACCCAGAAAAGCCACAGCCTACTAAAGAGGAGCCAAAAGTCCCACCCATCCGGGTAGGAAAGAGAATTATAGCTGCTTGGTATCTTGGGGTTGTCGTGCTCGGTAGCATCAAAACATTATTAAAATGTCAAGTGTTGTCATCTTAAGAGAAGAAGCGGAAGGGTTTCATCGGTAGAGCTGGCTAAGTACCTCTGATTGCCACAGTTTATATCTTTTTTAGACAGATGAAGAATGGAAATTCATTCCAAGGTCTTTGCACAAGAGCACAGGGTAACCTTGACTTGTGCTGTTAGTTTGCATTTTTGAGGATACAGAAGTCACTTTCCCTGAAACTAGCTGACTTGTTGCAGACGAGACCTTCAAATCATATTCTTTATCCTGTGTAATTTCTCGGTGCCTTTCCTTTTGGGTGGAATCATAGTAGTCCTTCAGACTTGTCCCATTTTGACTGGAGGAATCCATCTTCAAGGTGGTCATCCTGATGTAAATCCTTTGATTTCTGAAGATCTGAATGCAAATCACTCGTATTTGTCTGCTGGCTCTGGTGAAACTGTAATATTAAGTGAGCTTTACGTATCGCATAACAGTGCATAAGCAGAGGCTATGGGGAATGTGCTACTTCTTGGCCAAAATTAATTTTTAAGTTGGAATTTTAATTTTTTGTTGAATCCTTGGCATAAGAATTGTGAGAAACGTGCTAATTAAATGCATTTTGTTGTCTGAAAATGGTCAAGCGTTAGAACTAATTGCGTTTCCCTTTCTTTCAGATTCAACTTTCACGTATTAAACCACCCTGGGTGGTTAAAGGTCAGCCCGCTTACCAGATATGCCCCAGGATCATCCCCAACACGGAGTCCTCCAGCCGGGGCAGGACCGGGGCCAGAACCCTCGCAGACATTAAAGCCCGTGCTTTGCAAGCCAGAGCCCAGCGAGAAGCTGCTACAGCCGCCATTGGAGGCGGGGGTGGCCCAGGCGGAGGGAGAAGCGCTGATGAAGGAGGTGGTGGAGGAGAATCCAGCAGCCGTTCAGAGCACAGGAGATCAAAGAGAACTCATGGAAAGCGTTCGTCAGATCTACAACGAACACAATTACTGTCGTCTCTCCATCTGAATGGAGAAAAGGCTGACTCTGAGGTGGCTGCTCAGGAGGCTGACGCAAATTCCTTCCTCTGTTCAAGACAAGACCCCCTTTCCTCAAAGAGTGAGGGAACTGGTGTTCTGGAACGCACTGCAGGCACTGGCTCAAGGGAAGCTCAGCCTGGTGATGGTTCACCTAGACGACAGCTCTGTGATGCTTTGACTGGGTCATCCTTAGGCAATGCAACTTCTGAGAGGCAGGAGGAAAGTCCTGAGCAGCTCCCCTGTGACCCAAGGACCGAAACCCCACCTTGTGTTGCATCACAGGAGAGGCCAAGTACAAAGCTGAAATGCGTGGTTCCTCCAGTGAACGGTCTGTCGTGTTCTCAGGTGCAGGGAGCCGTGGTCAGTCCTACGGGAGACAGGGCTGTGCCAGAACTCAGAGATGTTGGTGCTCCCGCCGTACAGCTGGATTATCGTTCTGACATAAAGGAAAACTCCTCCAGTTGTCCTGCTGTTCTGCCAGAGTTGTCATTGGGTGGTAAAGAACACCACGAGTCAGAAATGATGTCTAGATTTAGATTTAATGGCTCTGAAACATTTGGGGGAAAATCTGTCACTGATAGTGATCACTCCAGAACGGTGACTGCTGGAGTGGAGAAAGCAGTCCCTGTGCTGCGTGACTTTTCAGACCTGCAGGCAGAGAAGGAGAGCGATGGCAAACTCAGTAATGAAGAACGGAGTACAGAGTCTCCAGGGAAACACTCTTTACACGATGATTTTATTTCTCAGAATAGGATAGATACCTCTGAAAAATTTGTGCAGCTGAGGGAGAGGGGCCCCAGAACAGAACCAGAAAATGCCCATCAGCCGCTGCAAGAGACTCAAGAGCTCAAGACAAACGGAGATGATGAAATACAGAGTACGCACAGTGAAACAACAGATACTGCTTCAGATTTTGAAGGTGATGTGGCTGATGAGAATATAGAGATGGATATATGTTTCAGAAGTGTCAGCTGCAGGGAGGTGGCTGGGAAAGACTCCTCCTGTCACAGTAGTACTGAGAGATGCGGTAGGATTGGATCAAAAGAAGCAGATGGTCTGGCCTATGTTGTGGACTTCCCTGCAGTCGCGGTGAGGAGCACTGCACCCCCGTCACAGAGGTGGGGACCACATACACCATTGCCCCAGAAACCCGAGCGGCCGACAGGGCCTGCCCGGCCTGTGTCCTCTGTTGAAACCAACAACCCTTTGGTGATGCAGCTGCTTAAGGGCAACCTGCCACTGGAAGAAGTTCTCCCAGTGTCTCACTCCAACATCAAGCTGGAAACTACACAACCACCACTGGATGAGCAGTCAAAAAGCCTCCCCCTGCAAATGGAGAGAGGTAGCAGTTGCTATTTTGGCAAAGAATCTCCTCCAGATGTAGGAATAAAGATGAGTGCCCTAAGCAGGAGTGATGACTTCCACTCGAGATCTTCCATAGTTCCCCAGGAGAACTGTGGGTCAGGGGCAGCATTGCCTAGAGCAGAGGATGCAGAGGATCAGTCTGTTCCAGAAAAACATTCCAAAGTTGACTCGACTTTAAGCTGCCAAGACCAACTGGCAAATGTGGCAAGTGCCTCTCAGAAGCCTGAAGATGTGGGCCCTCGGGAAAGAACATTTTCTTCCTGTAGTTTTGAGGAGCAAAAAGAGTTGCCCAAGGTCCATCGGGTGCCACAGCACAACTCATCAGCAGGTGTCATCACACACAAAAGTCCAGAGAAGCTGAACACCTCTATGGAGCCTCGGTTTTTATCTCCAACTGTAACTTCTCTTGGTCCCAATCAGACAGAGGGTACGTCGGTCAATAAAAACTATGTTGGTGTTCAAGGCAAAAAACTCTTTGGTTCTGGTTTTCCTTCCAACCCCAGTGTTAGACTACATCACTCCAGGGCCTTAGATCAAGCATCGGCTATGGGAACCTTGTCCCCCAGCAAACAGATTCCTCTGAACAAGAGCTGTGCGTCAGGAGAAGGAATGGCGGCTCCAAGGGAAGAATGGACTTCAAAGCAGCACCCCAGCACCCTGGGAGGAATTAAAAATGAGAACGTGTTGGCCTGTGGCAGCTCAGCCAAGAGCGATGCGGAGAACCGGCAGGATGCAGCACAAAACCCCGTGGAGCCCAGTGAGCATTTGCAAAGCGTTCCCCTGGTGATGGACTTGCCATTTTTTAAGTTTTCGAGGGAACCGGGAAAAGGACACAATCACCCTCTGGAGCCTTCTTCCATTCCCTCTCAGCTCAATATCAAGCAAGCGTTTTATGGGAAGCTTTCGAAGCTGCAGCTTAATTCCACCAGCTTTAATTATTCATCCAACACTCCAGCTTTTCCCAGAAGCCTTGCTGGAAGCATGATGCAGCTAACCCACAAAGCGAACTTTGCTGCGAACCATAATACGTCTCTTTCCGTGCAGATGTTTGCTGATAGCAGCAGCGTTGACGAGATATCCTTCAAGTGCTCCTGCAGCCTTAAAGCCATGATCATGTGTAAAGGCTGCGGGGCGTTTTGTCACGATGACTGTATAGGACCCTCTAAGCTTTGTGTATTGTGCCTTGTGGTGAGATAATAAATTATGGCCATGGGAGAAATTGTATATTCAGTGTGTGTATTTTGATAATGACTGATCCTGAAAACCTGTACACAAAATACTATTCTGTTTATAGTAGAAATGCTGTTACACTTTGTTTTGGTGAGGAAAGTTGACTGGCCTTCCCACTAAAAATCTACAGTGCAAAACCCTTTCTTGCTCACGGTTACACTCCCATCTCGGTGGGCTGCGTCCCACCGGAGCCATCCTTCTGCTCAGTGCGACTCTGGAAATACTGGTTGTGCTCTGGTGCACGTGCCGAGGCTGACACCTGGGCGAGAGGCAGTTCGCTGTGGCAATCCTTGGGCCTTCCATCGGAGGAAACCTCTTCATCCAAAGGAACTGGAACGGGGTTGTTTTCTATTTCGGGGCTGTGCTAGGTGAGGCCCTACAGTCTTCCACTCTCCCCTTCTGCCATCTCCATTCTCGGTTTGCGTGAGAAGTGCCGTTGCACACTAAGTGTCAGCACCGAGCTGCTCCCCAGTGATGGTTTTGTTCAGACTTTGGATGCTACAGCAGGACGTGGTGCCCTGTAAAGCGCTCCGTGGGTGGCTGAGGAGCCGAATCCAGCTCGCCCTATATTGCATGGAGCCAACTTGGAAGGACGCAAGAAGAAGACGGAGAAAAAATAACAAAGTGGCAGGGAGCCAACCGAATGCCTTCTGCTGGTCTGCAGGACGATGGGTGGCCGCTGGAACTGTGTCCCTGGTGAATGCTTGGGCCGGTGGATGTGACTCTCTCTCTTGGCTGACTTGCCACCACGTAGTGTGAAAGGTTCCTAGAAGCTTGTTTCCGTGGCCAGCGATCTCCGCGCTGCCCTGCCATGAGGACCTTAACACGGCAGCATCTGACCACTTGCGGGCGTCTAGCTGTGCATCTGTGTGACCATCATCTAACATTTAAAAGCAGTGTTTTTTCCTCTTTTTTTTTTTTCTTATTATTTTTTTTAATATATTTTCATTCTTGGATGTATAAAGTGAATTATTTGCCTCCTGTAAGTATCCTCTATGCATCTGTTTGATCATGTATTTATATGTTGTACACAGTACTGGCCAACTCTGTAAATGGATGTAATGTACATAGAACATAAAGGGTTCTTTTTTTTTCTTCTTTTTTTTTTTTCTTTCTCTTGGATTTTCAGGCTCTACAGCAGTATTGCATTAAAGTGGTGTTAGTTATTAATCTGCATCTGTAGTCAGAACCGCTGTATTCTCTCTTGCCTGACGTAAGGCTCGACATGCAGAGGTGTCTCTGGGTTCTGACGGCCTCCCTCTGCCCCGGTGTTTGGAGGCAGACGTGGGGGGGTGGGCTCCAGGCTGCGCCCCCCCTGGGCTCTGAGTGGGGGGTGTGTCGCTGGTGTCACCCCTCTAAGCCCTTTGCCGGTTGTTGCAGCTCTCCTGGAGCACGGCTGTAGCTGCCCTGCGGGAAGGTGAACATCCTTGTGCATCCATGGATTGAGAGGAAAAATGTGACTCTTCCTCTTTGGAGTAATTATGTATCACAAGTTAATTGTTTTTGTTGGGGGAAAGAT
>VZRU01013330.1:21422-43523 GCA_013398155.1 Pedionomus torquatus
TTTTTTTTTTTTTTTTTTTCCATGAACTGGTACTAAATCCACCGGCCACTCGTGGGAGGGAAGTGGCCCTTTGGATCGGGGAGGTACAAGTTAAGTCTGCTCGCAATCCCGGGAACGCTCTCCCATGTAGAAACACCGTCATGGGAACCGCACATCCAGGGCAGGATGGTTGTGTTTAAAATAAAATTAAATTAAATTAAAAAAACCAAACAAACAAACAAAAAACAAGAAAACCCAAACCCCATCTATTTTCTCGACCAGTGATTAGCTTTTCTTAAACAAAACCAAGAACATCCAGCCCATTTGCTAACCCAGCATTCTCCTTCCACCTCTCAGAATAGCTGGAGAGCCGGTGTATTCTGCTCCTGCTCATTCCTTCTCGATGAGAACCCAGACTAGCGATTCCTGACCCCGTCCTGCCCAGTGAGAGCGCAGGAATGTGGCTGTGAAACAGTCCTGGAGCGCAGAAGAGCCACTGCAACCGAGCACGGATCAGCTGAAGAGCACAGAGAGGTCGGCGGAGCTCGCCCCAAAGAAACTATAAAGCCGCAGTTCACCAAAAGATTTAAAAAAAAAAAAAAAGAAAAAGGAAAGAAAAAAGATCCCTGACAGAAATTCATAGTCAATCCCATTTGTTTTCATAACTCGTCACAGATGTGGCTGTCACCGGGGCTTTGGAAAGCTGAGTCTGTACCATTCAGCTGCAAGTTATGAACATCAGGTGTTGGGACAGGGCAGACTGGTGGATACCTTCCTACGCGACCGTGAGCCTCATCTGTCTTCTACAGCAGTTTAACAAAGTGTAAGAGCTACTAAACTTCAAGACATGCTAAGACAAGTTCAAAGGTGATCTGGTAACGACAGCTAAAACTTGTATAAATAAAACTTTAAACAGAGTGTAGCTGATGGTGATCTGTCCATAAGCCCCTGGGTAAACTCTTTTTCGGTAAACTGGATGGCAAACTTATGGCTAAATGGTCTCGATGGCCTCTGACGGGGAGGGAGGCACCGACTCGGGTGGGATATCGCAGAGAGAGAGAATTCCGGGCCAGCGATTGTCTCTGCCTCTCCTTCCTTAACGTTAAGACTTTCACAAATGGCTGCGGTTACATATTAATTTTTTTTTTTCTTTTTTTTTTTTTGTCAAAGGTTTGTTACTTCATGGTATTCACACAAAAATAAATATTTACATAAATTCCAAGTATGGGAGGATGCAGTGGACAAACCAAGCAGGCTTGTGAAGTGCTGGGGAAAGCGTGAAGCTGAACCCTGGCTCGGGGTGAGGGGGGGGAGCAGGGGCAGAAGCTGATGTCCTGGGCTGGCCCCCACCCACTCTGCCACCTGCAGCGGGCAGTGAGGAGAGGACACGGGGCGCTCAGCCCGGGCACGCCTCGGGACGGCCACGATGCTCCTGGTTCCAGCAGGGGCTCAGGTCTAACGAGCCACCACCTCACCTCTGCACGGACACCCTGACTGCACCAGGAGTTAGGTCCCTTTTCTTCAAATGCTGGGGAAAGTTTAAGGTTTGGGGAAAAACAGTCAACACAGTTATTCCCTTCTGCTGCCGGGCCAGGCGAGCCTGTTCTCAGGAGCCGGTGGCTTTTTCCATACTAAGACTAAGAGCAGGGTAGAGTTTTTGCTTCTCTTCCAGTGTGGGGAATATAATCAGGTATGAAGGCTACTGAGTAAACTGCCCAGGTCCGCTCATGGCTGGGACCAGCCACTGCCACCGAGCTCGAGCCCACGCCAGCGGCATCAACCGCCCCTGGAGCAGCAGCCTCCCTCCACCGGCTCACAGTGGTTGAAAAAGAAGAAAAAAGCTGGCTCCAAAGACAGAAAACATCTACTTTTAAAAGGAGCATGTAAGGGTTTACACTTATCCAATCTCATATCTTGTGGTGAGGGTTCCTGCCCGGCATGGGGGGGCGAGGAGGAGCCGGGATCCCCGGCAGTCGCTGTCTCTGCTGCTCTACGTGGCTCCAGAGCACGATCCATCGCTTGGCTCGGCTCAGCAGCACCGTGCCCGAGCCAAGTCCCTGGGTTTAGCAGCACTGGTAGTAGGTATTGCACCGAGCAAAACGAAGTGCATTATTGNCCTGGAGCAGATTTTGTCAGTTCTGCTGCTGAGCGTTGCCCGTCTCTGTCTTCTGCAGAGGAGCGAGCGGCTCGGCCGCACTCAGCTCACGTTTCAGGCAGGAACTCAGCATTAAGCCTTTTGGACACCCATGCGGTTCCTAAAGGGTTTATTCTCCTGGTGCTACCCCAGGGCTGGTGTCACAGGGACCGGAGCAAACAGCCGGGCACATTGGGGTGGGAGGGGTAGGGGGGACGAGCTGCCACCCAGCAGCAGGACCCCGGCAGATCCACTGGACCTGGGTCCAACCTCCTCGGCGCGATCCACGCGTCTGCGACACTCACCGTCCCCCAGGCCCAGCTCGGCCAGTCCTGGAAGAAGCCCACAATGGAGTGTGAGGTAGAGTACGGATGGCGACCGCAAGACAGTGTTTCTCAGGTATCTCCTTCCTTCCTTCCTGCCTTCCTGCCTTCCTTCTCTTATCTGCAATGACTTAAATGAGTGCAAGACGTTCTTCTAGGTGGAGGTCTGCTGAGCTTGCCGAGTCTCTCGGGAGATTTAGACCCCCACTGCTGCTACGGGACTGCTTAGAACCAAGGTCTAAGCTGGACGCTTGCTTGCTCCATCGGTCAGCTGCCACCTATGCTTACTGGAGGTCAAGGAGCCTCAAAGTCTAGGGCTGGATGGCAAACTTGCTCCCTGTGGGACAAGGGCTCCCCAGAGAAACAGGCAGAGCTGCCTGGAAATTAGTAGTGTAGTGATATGGAATGTGTCATTTCACAGGAATAAATTCCTTCTGATCAGACAGACAAAAAACTGGCAATCTGTACAAACTCAAAAGAATCCATTTTCAGAAAAATAAATTACTAAGGGGAGAGGAGGGTCCATTTCTCAATAAATATGTGATTCAGCTCACCTAAGACTTGGAAATTATCTGGGGACGGGAATCTAACATTTGGGTCCACAAAGGTTATTCTAAATACATCTGCAGCCCCAAACCTCCCCAGGCTCCCTTCTGCCCTTGAAAGTCCCACATCCTTCCAAGCCGCAGGTTTGGCTTCTGGTCGGCCAGACGCACGGGTGTTGGTACGGTTCAAAAACGTGTCCTTGTGCCTGAAGTCCCAGGTGCTTGGAGTGTAAAAGAAAACAGGTCTTTTGGATTCCACCTTCTAAAACTACATATACCCGCCGTTTCACAGGAGGACGATGGTGGTCCTGAGCAGGACACCACTGGGAGCCTCTTTCTAGCAGGTACAAATTGTCTTCTCGACAGAGGAGCGATGCAGACACCGGGAGTCAGTTCTGCTGTAAAATGAGGTTTTCCAGTTCGTCTGCAGATCGAAGCAGAAACGCCGCCGACTCTCGATAGCCAGCGATCAGCTGCCGCACTGCGCTGATCTCCGTGGGGCTGAGCTGGGCAGCCTGCATTCCCCTGCTGGTGCTGTTGGAGGGGGCTGTGTTGGAGGCCCCACCTTTCATGCTGAGATCGGTCGGACCTGCCAAGGAAAAAGGAGAGAGAGGCTCAGGCAGAGCAGCCTTGCCTGTGTCTGTCCCACCGTGAGGAAAAACCCCAGTGGGAGCTGCTGCTCCTGGACCTCTGCACCAGCAGGGAGATCTCTGTGAAGTACAGTGCCTGGGACAATGTGAGAAGACCTGGATCCTGAAGCAGCCAGGGCAGGCATCACTGCCTCTACAACAGCCACGACAAGGAAAAGAGACTTCAGAGTCAATGTGACAACATTCTAGAGCCTGTCCCATTCACTCCACAAATGGAGGGTCTGTGGCCCTGTGGCTCATGGCTTTGCCAGGAGCTAAACGTGCGCCTGAGGGTACCTGCCCACCAGAATCATGTGCCAGGTTCTGTTTTTGACTCTGCATACAGTGAGTAACAACCCACATGGGGCATGTTTCCCTGGTTCAGTGCTGGGTAACTACACAGCTTCTCTGCCCAGCACAGCAGCCAGGAGGAACCTTCCAGAACGCTGTCCTGCCCGGGCTCTCGCACGCCACCCCGGCCAGCAGCACAGTTAAGTGCTCAGCCTGAGACTGAAGGTTTGGCAGAGGGCTAAAGGGTTTTACTAGGCTGCACATTGCTGTGGCTTAGTCTGTAAATGAAATGAAGTCCTGCCAAATTTGTGATCTGCCTGATGGGCAGATAATTTTTTCTCCAAAGTCCTCTGCTCCACCTCCATCTCATGGCTTCTGGCCACGTATGTGTGCCTGCCTTCTGCAGAACAGGATGCACAGCTGCTCCAGCTCACAAATGCCCCTGTGTTAAACCTTAAACCTGCAAAAAAAACCCCACTAAACTTGAAAAAAGTCACAAAATTATCTCCAGGACCTCAGGAAGACTGTCAGCCCCTGTCCTGGCAGATACATGTGCACAGTCACAAACACACATGTGCAGCCCAGTTTGGGTGGCTGTGAGTGAAAAGGCTTTGGCAGGGAAGTGGATACACAGCTTGAGGAGTGACACAGCCAAGTAAAGGCAAGGGAAAAACTGGATTTAGCTTCGTGTTGGACTAAGAGAAGCCAAACAAGGTGCAAGAAACATCCAATCAACAAGAAATGGAGATAAGAGGAAAGATGTGTACTAGGGATGTGATAGGGAGAGAAGGCAGGCAAGGCTGCAGCCCGGGGGTAAGGAGAAAGAAAAGATGCTGAATTAATTCATCCCCTGGCTGTGGGCTGGAGCATTGCAGGCCGATGGAGCAGTTGGTGATGCTGGAGAAAGGCTTCAGGAGGGCTGAGCTCCTGCTGGGTGGCCTGATGCTGTGGTGGGACATGCAAGAAGATGGAGCAGGGACCGGGTGCTGCAGCGGTTTGCAAATGAGGACAGGATAGTTCAGCAGCCCCCCAAGATCAGGTGGGTCCCACTGGTGACGGTGGCAGGGAGGGGAGCGCGTCACCCTGGCGGTGGGGAGGGAAGAGGAAAGCACTGCTGGAGCAGCAAATGCTGCATGAGGAGTGGCACCAGCAGAGGACTTCCACACCAGGCTAATCAGCGCTCAGGGAAGGGGAGGAGGAGGCTCTCATGCGAAAGCGATTTCACTGGACAGAAAAGGCAGCAGTATGCAGAGCCCGTTTCCCAGCTCACCAAGGGGGAAGGAGCTGGGAAGAGGGATGGGGGTTTGAGGAAAGATTGCCTTAGGTGGGGGATGGAGGGAGAAGACACTTCTGGGCAGCAAACCCTGCAGGCTTTGTGCTCATGGAGGGAGGAAAAGGCATGGTTCCTTGCAGCGCTCCTTGCCAGCACAGTCTTACCTCTAAAGGACTGGCAAAGAGCTCGGGCAAAGTAGGAAAAAAAAGCATTACAAAGCAGAGGTGTAAAAATTCATTAGAAAGGAGCAAGTTGCTGCTGTGTTGGTGTTGTGTGCTACACCCAGGGTCTGTCTGCTCCTCCTGGGGCTGCTCTGAGACAGTTCTGCAAGTCCACTGCCTCCTGTCCAGGAGCCAGCACTCGCGGCAGGGCCGGGTGAGAGGAGGGTGCCGGGCAGTGTGGGGGGCCATGGGTGCCTGTGCTGCTCTGTGGAGGAACCATAACTGCCTCTGCCGTGGCTACAAGGATTAGGCCTCAGCAGCTGGAGGCCGGGGCGGGATCTTTATTCAGGGTTAAGAAGCATTAGGAAGGGATGATAAGAGTTAATCCCAGACAGGCATCTCTCAGGCCTCCGGAAATCACATCCTTCCAAATCCTCACTCCTGTTGGGGTGGGCAGGGGCAGGGAAGGAGCCCAGAGCACACCGGGGCAAGCACAGGCAGCCTGGAGATTGCCAAAGCACTGGCCAATGACCACTGTGGGCTCCAACACCTCCTGTGACCATTACTGGGAGGTGAAAGCCAGAAGGGCTGCTCCCCAAGGGAGACCCTTTGCCCCATCCCACACCTCTTTCACCCAGGTGCCAGGGAGTCACCAGGTACCCCAGCATCTCCCCAAGTGGAGCCAAGCTCAGCCACAGGCTACTCTGTTTTGTTCACTTGCTCCTAACATAGCTGACCCCTCAAACCTTGCCTGCTTCTGTCTTCCCATCCTGCAGCCTCCACCCTGCTGTCCTGGACACTTGTCCCACACAGCCCCCAGCCCCTCATCAACCTTCCAACCTGCAGCAGGAGCTGGCTGTGCCCTGGGTACTGCTGTGGAGTTCCCAAACTTCACCATCTCTGTCCCTATCCCTGTCCCCATCTCCGAGAGCAGCCAACGCAGGCTGGGAAAGGAACAGCTCATACTAGCAATGAGATCAGGGCAGCGATAGGCGCCTGCTCATGTTAATAATTAATCACTGGTACAGATTCTCTTTTTTTTTAAGTGACACTCCTTCCCTCCACCAGTGGCACCTAGACCGTCCTTCCAAGTTCAGTTCAACAATTAACCACCTGCCGATGAGGCAAGCTGAGCAGTCGGGCAGAGGCCTCTGTCAGCTGCAGAAGAGGAGCTTTCAGAGCAGCTCCGTGTGGTGGTGGAAGAGATGCTGCCATGACCAGGGTTGATGTAAGCCATGGCAGCAGCCTCTGCCTTTCCCCCAGTCCCAGCTCCAGCAGAGCACAGAATGCCAAGGCATAGGGTGGGCAATGGCTGGGTGAGCTCCCCGTGCTGCCAGGGCAGCATGTGGCCACTTACCGTTACTGTGGTTGCCCGTCTGGAGGGAGGCGGGCGGCTGCAGGCTGCCCCCCAGGGACCCATAGCCACGGTAGCTGTAGTTCAGGCTTCCATTGATGTAGACCGGGTCTTGGGAGTAAGATGAAGCTGGCAGTGAATAGGAGGAGTGGGTGATGGCTGTGGAGTCTCTGGAGTGCTGCTTGTCGAGAGCGATGGGTTCATCCTGCACAGGGGAGACACAGGTTTAACTACAGCGAGGAGCCTGGCCATTCTCTGCAGACAGCGGGAGGGACAGCGTGGGGATACCTGCTCTCCCACACTGTGGCCAGCACACACCAGCGTCCCTGGACCCACTGGCATGATGCACCACGGGGCCCTGTTCTGAAGCCCTCAGACTTTTAGAAAGGCTTTTAAAAACACTTTGCCAAATTGCTCAGAAACTTTATTTATTTTCCCCGCACCCACCTCCGTCTGTGAGCACTGTACCTGGGAGGTCTGGTAGATCTCCAGCCGCATCCTCTTGGCTGCTTTCCGCGTTTCGCTCTCACAGGCGGCAGCCAGGATGTTCTCTGCCATGGCCGAGGTCAGGTGCGGTGGCGTGGGCCTGGTCTGTGGAGACACAAGCAGAGGAAGACGCTCAGGGACCTGCTGCCCTGGGAGACGTCGCGAGTGGCAGGGCAGTGGGGTGGCCACTCACCATCTCCATCCCATTCTTCTTCATGCGGCGACAGGACTTGAGGTAGGTGCGGATGCGCTTGCGTGCCCGCTCCTGGAACTCAGGGAACTGCCGACTGCAGGACTCAATGATGGCCTGGATCTTCTCCTTGGGCTGCTTGGAGATGGGAACCATCCGGTCCAAGTTCTCATCCACAAAAAGGCGCACAAACATCTACAAAGATGAAGACAGATGGTGGGAACACCGAGACGGGAGGCAGGTGGGCTTGCCCTCCCCACAGAGCCCTCCTTACATTGAAGGCCTTTAGCCTCTCTGGGTCCATCCCCTCTGAGTCATTTATCTTATCGTTGTCTTCATGGTCATCGTGATCATCATCATCTTCATCAGCTGTGGGGGCCCTGCCAACAGTCAGGTCCTCGGGGCAGCCACTGACCTCTGTCTTGATGGAGTCGTAGCTGCCAGAGCTGTATGGAGGGGACTGAGAAGAGACAAGGGTTACCACGAGCAGCCCTTGCCTGTCCACCCTGGTCCATGGTCATGAAGAAAAAGCCCTTTCTCCTTGGCTCACTGCTTCTGGCCCATCTCCTGATGTCCCCCTGCAACCCAGGGAAACAAACCCATAGATGGGCTTCTCCAAGTGCCAGCTCCTGCGTTCTTATGGCAGGGGGACACACAGAGGCCTCAGGGACCAGGCAATGGCCCGAAGCACAGTGTGGCTCTGGCTGGCGGTGGCTGTGGCTCTGCCTGACTTGTGGGAAATACTGCCTGGACCCAGCGGGAACAGGCTCCTCCTTGCAGGGTGGCAGCAGCACAGCCAGTTGGGGATGGGGCCCTGCAGAGCCCTGGCTCTGGGGCAGGCAGGGCACAGGGGATGTCCCCCAGCTCCCCCAAAACACCCCTCCATCTTTCTCTCTCTCTGCCAACCACTCGCTCAGCTCTCAGGCCAATTTCTGCCGAGCAGCAGCAGCCCAGATGCTGGAGTACAGCAGGTACAGCAGCTCTGCCACAGCGGTGGAGGTGAGCATGACATGCGTCCATCCTTCCCTCCCTGCAAGGGACAGGCTCCTGGGCCACCCCCCAGCCCTGGTGGTGGCCACCTGCAGCCTGGGCCGTACCTCTGCCGTGGTCTTCACCGCGTACTTGACCCTGCTGCGCAGCCCGTCAGCACTGCAGCCATCCGACTGGTAGGAGGGGGTGACGTGGGCAGGCGTGAGCTTGTCACAGAGGTTGATGGGTTGGTCATCGGCAGAGGTGGTGAAATCCATGGGGGCCGTGGTGCCATTCCCGTTCATTTCGGGGAAGGCGCTGTCGCCCTGCGTGCTGCTGGAGGTGGAGGGGTTCAGGGTGGAGGAGCCATTCCCGCTGCAGCTCTCTGATGAGGAGTCATCTGCAAGGAAGGATGTGTGGACACCCCTTGAGACTGTCCCTGAGGTGGGCAAGTGGCTCTGCCCCCCACAGTGCCAGCCTTCCCCAAGTCTACCCGTGGGACCAGCAGAACATTGGATGCACCACTGCTTTGAAAGCCCCTGCCCGGCTGGGGCTGCCCGGGGCTCATTTGGTGGCTGAGTTGCCACAGATGCCACCAAGAGCTGGGCTGGCACAGTTGCGCTTCGGGCTCTGGGATGCAGAGCTGGAGGGACAGACGCCAGCCACTGTGGCTGCAGGACCATCACACTGCTCTGCTCCCTCATCCCACAAAGTATGCTGGACTGTGACATGCCCCATGCCCGGGCCACTCGTCCCTCCAGCAGGTGACGGTCCCCACGCCTCTGCCCGGGGCCACGGGCGGTTTGGCTTGAATAAGAACTTTGGAATTTGGTCCTTTTCGGTTTCTGTTTGCATTGCAGGGAGGAGAAAGGGGCATTGCCTCTCCCCACTGGGTCCCTCGCCTCCCGGCACCATCCTCCTGGCCCCATTTAGGACTGGGTGGGGTGGGAGGCAATGAAGCTCTGGCACAGGCGGCTTGGGGATATGCTGCTCTGCAGAGTGCTGGGGTGTGGGGTTGGCACAGAGGATAGGCTCTCTTAGATGGGAAAACACTGAGTTCATGCCACCTGAAGGAGCATCAGGAATTCTGTTCACAGAGAGCACGCCACTCAGCAAGGCTCATTGGCACACTGCTGCCAGGATGGGGTAGGGACTGCTCAGACACCCCTCCTGTTCCACTCAAGGCCCAAGTGAGCTCCTACACCCTATGTGGACACTCCTTTTTCCCTGTTTCACAGAATCACAGAATCTTCATGGTTGGAAGGGACCTCTGAGATCATTGAGTCCAACCATACACACAGCAAAAAAGCCCCAAACAAAACAACAACAAAGAAACCACCACAAAAAAATGAACCCCACAAAACAAATCGCCCGACCCAACAACCTCGGGCACTAGAGCATACCCTGAAGTGCAACATCTACACGTTTCTTAAATACCTCCAGGGATGATGACTCCACCACCTCCCTGGGCAGGCTGTTCAGTGCCTGACCACCCTCTCAGTGAAATAAGTCTTCCTAATATCCAACCTGAACCTCCCCTGCCACAACTTCAGCCCATTTCCTCTGGTCCTGTCAATCTTCACCAGGGAGAAGACGCCAACACCCACCTTTGCACAGCCTCCTTTCAGGCAGCTGTAGAGGGCAATGAGGTCTCCCCACGTGGCCCAGAACCATCCCCACGCCAGCTGCATGGCCACCTCTTTTCCGAGCCTCTGGCCCAGGGGTGCGGCCACAGCGGTGCCACGCACACCCGCAGCACTGCCTGGCTCCTGCTCCATCTTG
Source organism: Pedionomus torquatus (assembly GCA_013398155.1). Classification (NCBI taxonomy): domain Eukaryota; kingdom Metazoa; phylum Chordata; class Aves; order Charadriiformes; family Pedionomidae; genus Pedionomus; species Pedionomus torquatus. The sequence goes on from VZRU01013330.1 coordinate 31,539, forward strand.
ATTACATCCACATCCCCAGCTCCTGGCACTGCCCCCTGCCTGCCCACGTGTGGCTCTCACCATGCTGGTCTTGTACCGCTCTCTTGGAGAACACTCCGGCTACGGCAGACAGCCTTGCCCTGCCCGTGCCTGGTGCTGCCTGCACCCAGCCCTGCCTGCACCCGGCCAAGGAGCCCAGCCCTGGGGCCAGGCACGACATTTTCAAACCGCTCAGCCCGTTTCCCCTTCCCTCCCCCTCGCCGCAGTAAATCCTTTATTTCATTAGGTGCCTCCGCGAGAGGGAAAGGGCGAAGCACGTGGGGAGCCGCTTCCTGCGCGAGCCTGCGCCGGGCGCTGAACAAAGAAGCTGCCGGCAGTGACAAGCAGATGGCGGTCCCCTGCGCCGCCGCAGGACAATGGGGTCGGGCTGTGGGACGGCCCCAGCACAGCACCGATGTCCCGGTTGCATGGGTGCCAGGTCCAAAGGTGTGTAGGGTGGCAGGACGGTGACCGGCTGCTGCCACCCATCCTACTCCTCCTTCCCCTCTTCCTCCCCCCACCAGCACCCGCGGCAAACTTTAATGAGGCTCGGCGAGGGCTCCTGTGACGCTGCAGCAGTCCAGGACTTTGTATCCCTTAAAATAAACAGACTTGAGGACACTCAGGCATCCGAGCTGACCGTGGGGGCCAGCTGGGGCTGCCACCGCATGTCCCCAGCTGCCCTGGGCACCAGTGCTCACTGCCAGCCTCACGCCTGCGCCAAGGCTGCTCCTGGCCCCACGAGCCCCTAAATTAAAAGGTCCCCTCTCGAGCCCCCCTCTCAGCAGAGCTCCCTCCCCCTCCTTTCCCTTGTGCTGATCCACTTATTCGTCTGAGCAATGACCAGAGCTGACCTAATCCTTGGGGTGGTGTTTATGTGCCGGGTGCTCCAGGCTGGTGGCAGGCATCACCCTCCCTGGCACGGGGCTGGCTCCAAGGAGAACCCCTTGTTCCTGGCCAGGGCTGAGCACTGGCTCTGGAGTGCGGGGCTCCAGGGGAGCTCAGCAGCCAGCCAGCATGACCCTGGGGCACTGTCTGAGCCACCACCTGGGACTGACTCTGGTCTTCTGCCCCTGTGCCATGGCCATGGGGCTCTGCTGGGCAGCTGTAGCCCAAATCATGGCAGCAGGGAATTTGCTGCTGGCTCAGCCTAGCCCAGAGGGGCAGGATAGCAGGGGCACCGCCACCTCTTTCCCCTGCACCCCTCCTGTCCCAAGGCACTGGGGACTGGGTCTGTCAGGCCAAGTCAAGTAAGTTTTGCTGTCTGCCTTGTGGGAGATGCAGCTCATCTTGCCCAGATCAGCTCCTAAACCAGTACACGCTCCCCAGGGCTCTCTGCCCCAGCCAGGCTGCTGCACCCCTGCCCCACGCACACCTTGCCAGGGCCCACAGCCAGACCCACCACTGGCACCCTCTGCCCTTGGCATGGGCGCAGGAGCATGATGGTTTGGCCACAGCCCCGTGCAGCAGCGGGCAGGTGGCTGGGGGCATGGAGGCCTCCCTGTCCATGGGATGGCGGCCGTCCCTCCCCCTGCTCCACTCTGCACGCCAGGCGAGACGGGGCTCCCAGAGGGAGGCTCCAGCCTCATCCAGCGATGCCTCTCGGAAGGATTAAGGAGAATTATTCCCCTGCGCAGAGGCACGAGCCGCACACCAGGCCCCACTGTCAGGCCGGGCACAGCCACAGCAACAGCGCCGCAGGGCCAATCAGCACCCGTCCCCCGGGCCAATGGCAGGGACCTCCTGCCAGCCCCCAGCCTGGCTTCCTGCACAGAGTGGCACACCAAGAGAGGCATCGCTTAGAAGACTGGGCATCCCAAATCTCCACCAGGCATCCCCGACCTGCCTGGACGTCCCTGCACTGCAAGTACCCTCAACCTGCCTGGGCATCCCTGCACCCGGCTCTGAGCATCCTCAACCTGCCATGGGCATCTCTGCCTCGCCCTGAGCATCCCCAACCTGTCCCATTACATCCCCAACCTGTCTACACACCCCTGCCTTGCTCTGAGCATTCTCAACCTGCCCTGAGCACCCTCAAACTGCCCAACCACCACCACCACCACTCATCCCTGGACATCCTGTTCTGCCCTTGCCTATCTATCTTCAGCCTTTCCATGGATACCAGCTCTGCCCCTGGTCCTTCCATCGCCTGTCCCCGTTGGCAGTGCCAGTCCCTCACTGACTGCTCACGATCCTGGGGGTGAGGTCTCCAACTTCTTGACACCTCAGGTTTTCTTTTGTGTTGCGTAAAACACACATCACAGCTGCAAATCAGGCCTCTAACCAACTCCGCTGCAACCTTGGGTTTGCTACAGCCAGAAAACATTGAAAACAAAGAGGAAGATGTCTCTAGGATCCTGTCCAGGTGGAATAAGGAAATGAAACAGGAATCTAACATAAGGGATGAGCACCTGCTGAAAGAACAATTTAGTTTAAACCCAGGCTGAAAACCCACTACCTACAGAGAATTTTCCTATTTCTACATTTTTGCAGGTTATACTCTCCCAGAAACTCCATATATAAAGCTGTGCCTTAATCTCAGTCTTGTGAGCAGAGAAACTGCCACGAATTCAGACTGTCAAGGTCCTTGGGGCTGAATGCGCATGGCCTCAGCCAGCTTAAAAATGCAGATGGGCTCAGGAGGGAGCGCTGCGCTCTCCTGCTTCGTGTGGCTGGGGTGGTGTCAGTGCTGGTGCTGGTGCTCCTCCTCAGGCAGCTTCGCTGGGGTACCTCCAGCCCACGGCCAGCCCCGAGCTGTGCTCAAGGCACCCCACAGCGAAGCAGGACCCAGGAGACACAGCAGGATCCCACCCGGCTTGGGTGCTGGGTGTGGGTTTATGCTCCTGCTCTTTGGAGCAGCTTTGGCAGGGCCACGTTGGCCAGGCTGCCAGAGAGTCACTGTTCTGGTAAAACCCACCAAACTTCTGAGTTTGGTGAGGTTTTTTACAGACTCTCAGCTAGTGCCCAAAACACACGTAACGAGCAGGGCATGGGCAGCAGCAGGCGGGCAAGGCCAGGCTGCGCAGCCATGAATATATTCATTATCAACCAGCACGAGCCTGGTGAGCTCCCTACTCCCGGCTGGAGCTTGGCTGCACGAGGAGCCCCTCTAATGAGGATAATTGGGAGCCCCCCTGCTCCACCCCCGTGCCCTAATTGAAGCAGATGGAACTGTAAAAACAATGTCACTTCTAACCGGTTTGATCTTTGGGTTGGAAAACGGAGTATTTCGTTCTCATGTTTAATCCCCTGGAGCTGGGGCTCCGTGGGCTGGAGGTGGAGGAGACCCCAGCACCATGCAGGGGATCTCAGTGAGGCTGGAGAGCCCAGCGGAGGCCACCCGGCCTTGAGGCCCCCAGAGCACTGCCCTTCTTGGCCTCATGGAAGAGGCCAGGGCGAGCGGCGAGGCCATGGGGAAGCCACCTCATGCTTCTGCCGCAGCCTCGGCCTCTCCCCAGCAGCGCCGAGCCTGGCAGAGCAAGAAGCAAAATGGCTTCTTGGGCCGCGGTGCTGGGGGAGGAGGGGATCAGTCACTTATTAAATGAATTAATCAGGGCTCAGCGTTTTCATTTTGAAGAGGCTGCTGGATTATCCTTGATTTCTGTGGCACTGGATTTGCAGAGATCAGGAGGGGAAGGGGCGATTTCCAACACCTGCTCCCCGGGAGATTTTACGGCGGGGAAGTGGTTGGGTTTAACGTCTCTGTCGGCGAAGGCCACCGCGCCACTCTCCAAAGGCAGAGTTAAAGATGAATGGGGCAAATTGTTCCTCCTCCTGTCACATCTCCAGAGCGGAGACAAAACCTCTTTTGACTCAGAAAACAATGAGCTTATATAAGAGCCAGCAGCCCACGGAAACCTCGCCGCAGCCCCGCACCGCACGGTGGGCCAGGGGCTGCCCGGTCCTGCCTGTGCCCCACCATGGCAGGAGCCTCCGGCCACCACCGGGGCAGCGGGGTTTGACCACTGCCTGCCCAGCCTCAGGCACTGTGGCCACCACCAGGTCCTACCTTGGCCCCTTGAGGACCACCATGGCGCCACCAGCCATGGCCCTGCCCGCCCATGGCCAGGCAGGGTGATGGCAGAACTTGATGTTGCTGGTTGATTCTCCCCATGGCTACCGGGAGGGGATTGCCCTGTTTCCAACCCACCGTGGGACCAGCATGGGCTGGAGCTGCACACCCAGCCCCAGAGCGGCTGCCAGGAGGGCGCAGAGCATCCCACCGCCGCCTGCCTGGAACAACAGCCAGGAAGATGAAAAGTGCCATAAATTATTCACTCACAAAAGAGACGAGAAGGGGGAAGAAGGGGAGGAGGAAAGCCTGCGAGGAAGGGATACTTAATACAAATTAGAGAGACCGAGTGGGAACGGGGGCCCCGCGGGGGGCTATGGCTGGGCGGCAGCGCCGCATTCATTAGGGGCAAGTGAGCAGCACCCCAGGACTCCCACAGCCGCGACCGGGCAGTGAGCAGCAGGACAAGCCTCAGCCGCGCCAGATGCTGAGGCTGCTCCAGCTCTGCACCGCTCGCACGGCCAGAGCCTGAAGCCCATTTTCTCCAGGTTCTGCCCAGCTCATTGCTTCCAAGATGCAAAAGACAGAAAAAAGAAATGTCGCTGGGGGCCAGGGAGCAGTGGGGCTGGCCAGTGTCCAGTTAAGGCGCCCTATTTCCTGTCCTCCTTCGTTAATGCAAACCTCGTTATATCCCAGACAAAGTGTCCATCCTCCAGCCTCCCTCTCTGGGTCCGTGCCTTCAACCAGAGCCCTCAACGAGCCAGACATCTGGCATGGCTCGACACAATGCGTGTCCGCAGGCGAGCTCGGCCGGACAAGGCAGCGCTGTGCAGCCGAGCTCCCCCTCCTCGGCATGAAAGGTGCCCCCCGGTGCCGTCTCCCCCCAGCTCCACTGCCCAGCCCGCGGGAGCAGCTCCCTCCAGCACCGGGACCTCACCACTCTGTCCCCGTGATGGACATTCTCCCCATGCACCAAGCAGCCTTGCCACAAATGCGCTCTGTCGCTCAGTTTTCTTGTCTCCTGACCCCTGTGTCTTCCACCGTTACTCCTCTGGCCACCTTCCTGCCTGAGGCATGTTTTGAGCCAGGAGCTGGACTCATCGGCGGTGGGGAAGGAGGTGGTGCAGACTAAGCCTCTCCTTGTGCCACCACTGCTGGCAGCCACCCGGATCCTGCTGCAGGGAGGGGACATGCTATGGCCCCGTGCTGCCCAGGCACTGCCTCTCCCTGTGCCAAACAAACGGGTTTGGTAACTTTGGGCAGGGTTGACGCTGAGCTGGTGCCTCCAAGAATAGAGAGAGACCCTGCTACTCGCCCCAAGTCCTTTGGGCAGGACAGAGGGAGGGGACTGTCCCCAAGCTACCAGGCTCTGGAGCAGGGAGCTCCGAGCTGAGTTCAGCGCAGTGGGATGGTGAAGCCACCACAGCACCACAAAATCCATGCTGTACTTCTCAGCCGTGCAGCAGGAAAGGGCAGCTCTTCAAAAGAAGCCGAAAGGAGGGTGTTTATCGCTGGCGAGGGCCTTTGCTCGGGAGGAGCAGACGTGCCCCTGGAAGAGGTCATGGGGAACAGAGCCACCAGCCCAGACTGCTCAGGCAGGGTAGGGACGTCCTTGCTGACTTCTGCCGCAGGGACAGCATGGTGTGGGGACACCCCAGGGAGAGAGGAAATATATGCCTAAGAAAAACAAGGTAAGGTCATGTCCAGCTGTTGTAAGGCCTGGATGGTGGTCCTGGTCCTGTTTAGGCTCTGAGCTAGGGCTTCTGGAAGGGTGAAATCCAACACGGGTGCAGGAATCATTAAAAACAGTGAGGATTTTACAGCCTGGGAAAAGCAAATGTCTTGCTGTGAGCAAGGCCACCTCTTGCAATGGCCGGGTGTCAGATGGCTGTCCCTGTATCTGCTGGGCCTTTCCTATGGCTGGCAAAGGTATGTTTGTGTCCACCCAGAGATGGGGCCAGCTAAGGAAAGCCCCGGTGGCGGAGGGGAAGCGGGAACCATGCGACACCTGATGCTGCCCACAGTAAGTGACCCTGCTATGGCAAATCAAGGAGGTGCCACCACTCCACAGCCGGGTACCAGCTGTCGGGGAGGTGCAGGTGTGGAATGGGACATCACGGCTGCCTTGGGGACGGAGTTTGGAGTGAAGAGAGGATGGTGCACGGGGTCCTGCAGGTAGGGGCTGAGCTCTCTGTGCAGGAACGAGTCTGGCTTTTGGTCTGTGCTTGGCAAGAGGGTTGCTCTCCTCCTCAGAAGGTGCTCTGCTTGGTTGCTGGTTTGAGGAACCTGGTCACGTGCAGCACATCGTGAGCACCTCACTAAATAACAGTGGTGTGACCTAGAGCTGTGGGACCTGTGCTGCACCAAAAGAGAGATTACATTGCTGGCGACAGGTCATTGCTGTTCCTGACAGACTCAGGGCAGTGTCAAGAGGAGCAACATGCCCTACCTGCCCCCAGGAAGGCATCCTGAAATAATGCCCGCCTGCATGTCCTTGAGATCCCTCCTTGGAGCACTCCTCAGGGATGTCTCCAACACCCAGAAGCTTTCCCAGGCAACCATCTAGAGGAATGTCCCCGAGGAGTGCATGCCTTCACAGCTAAGTAGGTTAAGAAAGTCCTTTCTCCAAGGTCTGGATTAGCCACTGCTGCTCCAGGCAGAACGGGCTCAGCAGGGACGCTGCCAGTCAAGTGAGGATTGCACACAGGGACTTCAGCTGGAAGGGGATCTGTCCCAACATGGTGCCATGAAGTAATCCCATGCTCCCCATGCAGGGAAAGCAGATCTTATACCAAGGAGCTTTCCCAGCTCTTCTGAAGATTGTGCAGGCTGGGCTGAAGAGCAGCAAGCCCTGCCCATGGGCGATGGATCAGGATGTACAGCCAGCAATAAGGCAAGATGTTTCATATTGGCAGGAAAGATGGAGGCATCTTCTATATTAATTCAAGTGCTTTGCCATGGCACATACACAGGGGTTCAGGGTCTGCCTGTTGCTTTCTTTTCAAGGCCATTGCTTTCACTGCCAGGTCACAGCGTGATGAGAAACTTCACTTAGACCTGTGCACCAGGCCAAACTGGGAGGTTTTGTGATGCTGCACTCGCCTGTGGATGAAGACTCTGAAGATGGACAAACCTCAGCTGAAGCTGCTGCCACAAATCAGGACCAGGCACTGGGACCTGCACTCAGCTAGGAGTGGGCATGGAACATCTTCAGGGATAGCAATGGACACAGGGGACAGCAAGACAGCACAGCTTTCAGGGTCACTTTGCTCCGAACGCGTGCTGGCTCTCACAGGCACATCCCTCCAGGATGTCCTGCACAATAGCTCCGCTTCAGCAGCAAAGGGTTTCTGTTGATCTTGCTGTCGCTTTGGGTAGCCGACAGCTTCCTGCGGGCACATATGCTGTGAGCAACATCCGATGGGGAAGGGATGTTGCAGGGAGCTTCACGTTTTCCGTGCTGGGGCCCGCAGGATGAGTAACAAAGGAAAACGAAGGAGCGAGTGTTTGCGTGTCAGTGTCGCTGCTCAGAGCTGGCCGGTGCATCCTGCATCCCACCATGCGCCCGCCAACCCAGCAGGAACCCCAGCTCTGCTGCTGACTCTCTCCCAATGGTGCCTTCTCTGTCCCTTACCCCCTAAAGTCATTAGGTCTAATTTGTTCTCCCTGCTGTTCCAAGGGCTGAGGCTGGTTGCAGCATGGCTTTACTGGGCCAAGGTTTCTGGGCACAGAGACAAAAGGTGGTGTTGGCTTTCGTCCTAGCTGCTTCTTAGCCCTCTGAAGACTTTGCAGATACCTGCATATCAAAGCATGGGATGATGGTTCCCTGCTCTCCCACCTCTCTGGATTCCGTACCGCTCTGCTCCTAAGACATAGGAGAGCACTTGTGCCTCCCAGGTCTCTGAAAGACCCAGAGTTGGTGCTTTGGTAAGACTTTTTTTAACAAGCATGTCAGACGATACTACTCTTCTACCTGGCAACTCTTCATTAAAACTTTATACTTTAGGAAGCCTTTCACAGAAGACATACTCCAAGCATCCTGCCTGTCGGATGGCAGCAGGCGAGAGCAGTTTAGTAACTCAGAATGATTTCTAGAGGAAGGAGAGCACAAAGTCCTGGACAAGCTCCCAACCAAAGGAGGTGGCATGCTATCAGACCCCGCTTTGGTGCCGGGATGCTCAGAGCTGAGCCCAGAGAGGCTGCAGGGGAAACTGCAGCACTGTCTGCATCTTCTACAACTGGTGGAAGAAGGGTAGAGCTCTGGGGGGCTGCTGTGGGGCATGGTGGGCAGCAGAGTGCAGGAGATGTGGATAAACATCCAGTTCTGGCATAGAGTACTTTGCCCAGAGCCCTTGGGCTGCCCTGGGGCAGGTGCTGTGCACAGGGCATCCTGGCCAGCTGGGCTTTGAGGAGTGTACAGTTCACACGGGCTGGCTACTCACACTTAGATGATTTTCTTGGGAAAATTTTGCACGCACACAGCCTTAGCAAGCCAGTGTGAACCAGGTAAAACATCTTCGTTTCCTAAATAAAGAGCTTTCGTGGGTCAAAAGAAGAAGGAAACTGAAGAGTGGCTAACACTTTGATTCATGCATATTCCCTTCCCATGCCAGTAATTTGCCTTCCCTCCTGCCCTTCCCTCCTTCTCTTCTCCTCTCCTCTGATCACCTGCTGCTCTCCTGGGTCACTGGGCTGCTCCACCTTTCTTCCTTCCTCCTCAGCCTTGTGCAAGCACTGATTTGGCAGAGGGACTGACACAAGGCCTTTCACCCCAGCAGCATTTTAGAGCTCCAGTACAGCACAGGAACACACACCCAGCAATAAATCTCTTTTCAGCCCCACAAAATACCCCCTGAAGTATGACAGCCTGATAGAAATCCCAATGCCTGGCTTCTACTTGAAGGGTCTCAGTAGTAACCCTGGGTTTGGCTTGCCGACTTTTTGACTCCATCACTTCTGATTTGCCAAAATCTACCCAGTTTAGCGTTCTGCCTGTCCCGAGAACAGTCTGGGACACTCAGGTTCCCCACAAAAAAAGAAGACACTATTTGTGCTTTATTGCTTACTGCTGAACCTTACAAAAGAAATCAGAGGAGCCAAAAAGTGCCCCAAAGAGGACACCTGCTTCTGAAGAAAAACCATAGGCCATGAAGAATTGGAAGCATTTCCTAAGAAGGCCGAGAGAGAAAGGATTTAGCTCTAGTGAGAACATCTTGATTTGCCTAAATAACTATGTCCTTTATTAATTTACTGTCCTGTTGAATAATAAGTGTTCAGCAAAGGGATCAAAACCATGTCATTCCATATTGTAAATGAGACTTGGGAATTCAGTGGTGAGGGATCAGACAGAAGCCTGAAATGTCCCAATGGGAGAACGGCAAATTTCACAGGGTACAGAGAGATCCAGCCAGGCCACAGGTATGAGACGCAGAGCTCACTGCGGGGCAGAGGTTGCAGCCTGGTCCCGAAGAGCCAAACGCATCTGAGATAAGAAGTGTGTTACCAGCAAAATACCCTCCCTCCTGACATGGGCACAGCCCTGCTGCTGGGCCCTGGACAAGCAGAAGTGCCACTGCCCATCCTACTGGCCAGGGACGTGGTGCTGTGCAGGCAGGTTTCACATCCTCACCAAGGTTGCCGGGTGCCCGTTAGTTAAAAACAGTAATTTCTCAAAACTGAAGACTTGCAATAGAAACTGAAGTGCCACAATGCACTGGACTGAAGAGAGCAGCGTCCCCGCTGTCCCGGCTGCTGGCCACACAAGTAGCTAAAAGCCACCCCAGGGAGACCTGACAGCACAAAAGCCTTTTCTTTCCCTTGGGGTGGTTTTCCAGTCCCCTTTCTTAAAGCAGCACCAACCCAGCCCGGGATGTCCCTCGACTCCTCCACTCCCTTCCCACTCTCCCAGCTGTGGCCGGACTGGGGATAAGAAGGGATTCAACCTCTTGAGCAGAAGCCATAACAGTCCATCCACCAAATCCTCCCAAGCATCACGGAGATGAACTCTGACCTGAACTTGTACTTCTACTATTTATTTACTTGCTCTTTTATTTTAAACTAGCGTGTTTCACAGAACTAACACACCGCCTCTCTTCACCAAACACTTCCTCCCACTCAGCCCACGTATACCACCTTCAGCCCCTTCCAACCACCTGCCCTGAGTGAGGAGACACCCACATCTACCCTGTGCTCTCATCACTATCCGCTACTGCCGATTACACATTTCCTGCCTGGGGGATCCCGGCCACTGCCTAAGGTGCAGTTTTCCAAGCGCAGAAAGCAGCGATCTGTATTGCAAAGACTTGGCATCCCTTTTGCAGTGGGACAACCCATGCTTCAGCATTAAACACCCGGGGGGACTACAACTGGATGCCTCAGGAGAGGATTTGGTGAGCCTTCTGGAAGAGCTGGGAGCCAGGTCCCCACATAAGGACCATCAGCTCTGAGCTGGAGAGGGCCCTTGCTGAGCAGGAACCCAGAGGCTAAATGGGAAAAACTGGGAATAGGCACCGCTTCGGAGCCTGTGCTGATATGAAATCCATCCTACAGGTGGGACACCTGATCAGAAAGAACTGGTTAATGTTTAATAAGTCACAAAAACGTCCTGTGGCAGAGGCACAGAGCTCTTCCCTCCCGTTGGGGCACTCACCGTCCTCCTGGCCGTGCAGGTTCTGCGGGCTGCGCATGCTCTCGTCCTGGCTGGGGCTCAGGCTGGAGTTCAGGTGCTGGTCAGCTGAGATCCATGTGGAGTCGTTCATATCAAAGTCCTCGCTGCTCACCGATGTCTCATCCTGGAGGCAAGTAGGAAAGGGTTAACTCGCTGAGCTATTTTCTTCCCTCCTTTCTCTGGCTTTAACATCCCCTCACTGCACTCCTTCCTTGAAACAATTCTGTCGGCAGCTCCTGCCCCCCAAGAACGCTTGCTGGCCCCTTGGTGCTCCCCAAGGCCACAGCGAGCCCTTCCCTCCGCAGGGCTAGGGACGGCCAGGCTCTGCTTCCTGCCTTAAGACGTGCCTGAGCAATGCCACTGTCTCTAATTGAGGACAATTAGAAAGAGCTCGCATCCTGTAGGAGCGGATGGCTGAGCCCTGGAGTTTACCCTTTAATCTCCATCCACCCCAGCATGTTTCTGGCGAGGCAGCGGCATGTGGGAGCTGAGGATGGAGTGCAACTCCATTGAAACAGCTCTCGGACTTTTTTGAATTCAAATCATCTGCTGCAACAGGAATCCCTCGAGGACTGGCACCAGCAGGGAGTAGCTGGTGGGGTAGATCCAGATAGTGGCGCTGGTCCCCATAGGAAGCTCCTGGAGCACAGCCCCTGGGGGATGCACCTCCAGCCCTTTCCAAAGGAATATTGCCTCCATACCCTGACCGAAAATGACAACACACACCTTGGGAAATGGCTGTGGGAGGGAGGTCCCCAGCAAGGCAAGGACACCCCAGCTAGGGCCAAGGAGCCCGGCCAGCTGCCTGCTCCCCGACAGCATAGATGACATTCCTCTCTCCCACTCCTGCAGCTGAAAGGACATTTTCTCTCTCCCTCTCGCTCCCTTCTCGCTAACCTTTACAGTACTTCGAGACACAGCCCTTGGATCGCTTCCAGCGCCGGAAAGGTCAGCCACAGGATTTCAAAACCATCATCATAAAGGCAGCACTGAGATCCTGAATGAGAGGAGGGGCTGCGGGACCTCCCCAGGCTGAAGTCTCCAAACACGCAGCTTGGGAGGAAGCAGATACGTGTCCCTGTATTAACACGGTCCTGCTGGCGATCCCTTTATCTGCCTTCCTTTCCCCGCTCCCCTCCCAAAGCAACGGGTAGAAACCGCATCCAGAGCCCTGGGGTGCAGGAGAACACCAAAAATGTTTCCAGAACCGCTTTCAACTGTGCCTTCCTTTGATTGAACCATTTCAAAGGCTTGTAAACTCTCCGCTCTTTTTTTTTTTTTTTTCCTC
>VZRU01013330.1:48865-59265 GCA_013398155.1 Pedionomus torquatus
CAGAGCCCCTTGGGGGGGTGTGTTGCGCCCCCCCCCCCCTGCAGTGAGTCCCGGGGGAGCTGGGTGGGTGCCCTGCAGCTCCCCTTCCCCTGCGCTCGGTGGGTGCAGCGGTTCCCAGGCCCCACGCTGCCTCCTCCTCCTCTGCTGAATCCTTTTGTTTCAGATGATTCTCCCTTTCCCACCGTGGGAGCAGAAGAGGACCCTACTCTGTCAGCAGCAGCATCACTCAGCGCTGCAGCCTCTGTCTCAACGTTGGATCTCGGCTGCTCTTAAATCAGCGGCACTTCGGGGCAGCTCCTTGACAGCAAGGCTTGCCCCCCGAACTCACCCATTGCCCCCCAGCACAGCCCTGTGCAGGGCACCCTGCTGCTAGGTCCCTGGGAGGGATGAGGATGCTGACACCCAGCTGTGGGTGAGCAGCACCTGGTGTCCTGCACCCCCCCCAGGATGGTCCCCCCTCCCAGGCAAGGGTCCCGTCAGTGACCTCCCTCCCGGTTGGGGGTCACCGCGATGGGCGTCAGTGTCTTGGCACCCCCCTCCCCAGCCTACCTCATGTCTCTCGCTGTTTAATGGTTATGAAGGAAATTTTTACAAAATAAACCAAGTGTAACAGATTCCATGGAGGAGCCTGCGGAAGGCCAGTGCCAGAGCTGAGGATGGGAACTGCCACATTTGTGTTTATGGCTTGTTAGTGCGGATGTCCAATTATGATGTTTTCTACTCCAGCATTAACCACTTCACTGCCAGGGAAAGCGTGCAAGGAAGGAGGGGGGGCTCGGGAAGATCTGAGGCTGGAGGTGAAAATGGGCATCGCTCGGTGTTGCATTTCCATCTCCACCAGGTTGATCTATGGAGCCAGAGGCTGAAGGGCGAGAGCGGAGCCCTGGGGGCCTCCCATGCTCCTGCAGGAAGCGGCCGGCTGGGAGGGCAGCGGGCTGAGAGCCCCCAGCCTGGGGGCCTGCTCTGCGCTCACTTCCAGCTCAATGGCTGCTGCTCCTCCCTGAAGCTAAAATAAAATCCTGACCATTTAAGGTGAACAGGAGACTTGCCGTGGACCTCAGTGGAGCGGGCTTTTAACCCCTTCCCATTGCTGGGCTTTGTTTACTCCTTTGGCTTCAAGCTAGACCAGCTTAAAGCCATTTCTGAGAGCACATCCCCCTGGGAGCAAGGCGCCTGCCTCTCTTTTTGGGGAGCTCACAGGGGACACAAACCAGCCAGGGAGCAAGTTTGAAGCTCAGTCACTATTCTGTGCTGCCACACCATGTGGACACTCTTATTTTATACTAAGTGCCTTTGTGTGGGTTAGGTTAATCCACTTTGGAAATGGATTAACCTAAATTTCACATCGGCAAACTTAGTGGTGAACAGCCGCGTCCACACAGGGAGCGAGGGAGGAAGAGCAATCCAGCAATAGCTGCTGGGCAGGAGCTTTTCCCCGTGCAGGGGAGGGGTCCTGACCCCAAGGGGGGTCACCGCCGTTACAAGTAGGGTCATGAGCCCGACAGAAATGCAATTGTTTGTGCCAGCGCTCGGGGTCACGAGGCTGGCAGAAGTGGGGCTCACCGGCAGAAGAGGGGCTGCCCCCAGAAACAGCTAGGGAAGCTTTGGGGAACGGCATGGCAAGCTCCTTTCTAGTGAGTATTTTTCGGATTCCAATTATCTAGGGGGAAATAACTGGCAATTAGATATAGAATCGGTAATAATAATTTATCAGGTTGTCAGGAACAGGGGTAAGTGCCTTACAGGATTACATGTAAAAAAAAAAAACCAACATAATAAACCAGGTCTGCTGTTATTATATTATATATATATAATACACATCAAATATATTATTTATAGGTCACTTCCTTCCCTCTCTTTGCAATGTGTTCATTACTTCTGGTCCCTGCAAACCCCTTCCCAGAGACACAGATCTGCCTATGCCAAAAACTTGGGGCTCCCTATCAGACTGTGCTTCCCAGATGGGGTCCCATGGGATGCCACCAGAGCCCGAGCTGCAGGTCCCAAGAAGAGCCGTGCCCTGGCTGTAACAGCCCCTGCACCGTGCATCTTGCCTGTGTATCAGGCAGTGATGCTTCTAAGGGCATCGCTAACGATGCCCTGACCTCATCTGTCGTAATTTCCTAAGGCAAGGCTCTGCAAGAATACCGGGGCTGCTGTCAGACCCAGGAATAAACTACCTTTAAGGCACCGTAGGAGCTTAATTGAATAGTTGTGTTGTTGAGGAGTGTGGGCACAGTGATTAAGTGGTGAGAGCAGGGGACTGCAGGACAGCAGGATCAGGCCATCATGCCAGAGGAGCCACTGACTCATGGGCGACCTTGTGCAAGTCACTTGATGTTCTTGTGCCTCTGAAAAGTAGGTTAAATAACAAATGGGACCTCCTGCATCGGGTCCTCCGTGGCCATCAAACCTCACTGGGTAATAAGCATTAAAATGTGGATCTCTCAGGGGTGAGGCTAGTAAGGAAAGGGGGGCAAGAATTGCTGCCAAAGGAGGGCCCCAGTTGCATGGAACGAGAAGGATACACAGCTTTTATCAACATTGTATTCTAAGTTGTCTGGCATCCAGAGCAGAGTCAGGGCAGAAAAAGAAGGGGCGTAAAAATTTGGGAAATTTTATTATGGACCAGATTTGTTGTGGGCTGAGGGCTGTATTCCCACTTCATTTTGGTTGCTCCTTCTGTAAAAGTAGCAGTTGTTAGCATCTGGCATATGCATGAATAAAAGGTTGGGTTTTTTCCCAGGAGCCAAGACCAAGAGATGGAAAAAAAAAATACAGCTCTGTACTTCACAGGGTACATCAGTCACTGCCAAGTAAAGGAGTAGGGAAGGAGTTCTTTCTACAGATGAAATTTGCCTTCCTCTGGATTATAGGGAATGGGTGTTTCAAGGGCTGGATCAATCGTAGCCAAATATCCCCCAACACTTACTGCCAACACAAATACTCCCCAACACTTCTGGCAGGAACATCTGCATTGTGTTACACAGTGAAGAAGACCTTCACAGCTTACCTTTTGGGCACCCAAATCAGAATCGAGTCAACATAAACCAAAGCACAGCTAAACCCGCTTTTAGCCATTCTTAAGCCATATTGTGCCTTTCAGAATCCATTTTTGTGAGTAAAACTGACTCCTCAAATACACACACGCTCCCTTTGCGCACACAAGGCTTGCCCGAGGAGCCTGGGCAAGCAGGCAGGGTGCAAGCCTGCCCGCGCAGGTTTAACAGCGGCGGAAACAAAAGCAAGTACACGATTCAAGGTTAAAAGCTGAACCACACAGCTTCATCTTCCATAATAACGGAAATCATTAATAATAGTTCGCACTCTCAAAGTAGTTGCCATCCAAGCTCTTGAAGAGCTTTATTAGTGAGCGAGACCTCAGAAGTCTCTCTAAGGTATTATCCCCTTTTTAAAGGGAGAAGGCAATTAAGAAACAGCCATTTGTGTGACTTGATCAAAGTCAACATATAGCACACCAGCACCTGAGCTTGGGAGACAATGCAGAAAACCTCACTGTGGAAAGCCTTCCACAGGTACGGGGTAAATTTAACTGGTCCACGAGACTATTCCATGGATGCTAAATGCTTTCATCACCCTATTTTTTCCTCTGAGAATGCTCCCTACTTTACAGGACCTGTATCAAGACTTTGTTTCCAATTCTGCTGGGAAATGCTTCCTCTGATGGTAGTTACCATCAGGTACAGGGAACGGGCAGCATCTCTCCTCAACAATACGGGAGGTACTTGGAAGAAATGATGAACTAAAGACGTATAAAGTGGTTTCTGGCCCTAATCATTCAGTGTTTCCAGAAACAGGCTCAAGCAGCTCCATTTTAGCAGGCTACTAGGACTGTACCGCTGGAACAACCCATGGGTGGATCAGCCTCAGTGCAGAAGAGCCTTGCTGTGGGGAGAGCAAGGAACCCACACGAGCTTTGTGGGCCAGCCTGTCCTGATGGCCATGTCCATGCTGTGCTGAGCTCTGAGGAGTCATTGTCACCAGCCACGGGGATTCCACGCTCCCCACCCAAGTGCCACCCTGGCCATCCTTCCTCCTGGGCACTTCCACCACAGGCTCTTGCTGTCCAGTTCACATCTGGCCCATCAAGCTCTGCTCCTGCTCGATCCATCCCAACCCACAGCAACCACAGCTCCACCGAGAGCAAGATAAATTTCTAAATATCCCTCAGTCACTTCTCCAGGACCTTCATTAAGCTACACAACATCACAGGGAAGCAAACAGAGAGTGGGAAAGAGACCAGTTTCTCTGTACCTGTGAGGAAAATGGACCAGACCAGTTGCACACAGCAACGAAATACATGTGAGCAGCTGAGGAGGATGAATTCTACCCAGTATTACTAGAATTGGTCAATGCCACTTGATTTAAATTAACACCTTCTTTCTTAGAGAAAATAATATGATTTTGCCCAAAACTGCAAAGAGCTGGAGCCTTGGCATCAGACCTCATTTGAAGACGAAAGCTGCAGCGGCAGAATTTCTTGCAGCCAGCCCAAGCCAGGGTCTCAAATTGTTTGCCCACGTCGAGCCTGCACTGAACAAACACAAAGCTCACCTGTCATGCAGCTGCACTGGGAAAAGTACTGAAAGATCTCCACAACAGGAAATAAAACCCCTCAGGTTTTTACTAGCTGGGAATGTCAGAGTTAACTCCAATAACAAAAATGAGTTGACCTTCACTGAAAGCAAGCCATTCACACGAGTTTGAAACCAGGCTAAATGGTTTGATCATCTGACCTCCTGCATCTCATGAGCTGTTAAGGCCAAGGATGAAAGTTTTGCTAAACTATCTTTGCCAGTAAAGAATGCTGTTATGACAGCTGAACCTGCCTCCCTGGCTTTTGCCTGGACAAAGTCTCTCATTTGGGTATAATTTCAATTTATCAGGCAAAGCCAATTCTGCCAGCAGAGGCTGCGTCTCCACTAGAGGGCTTTGCTGATGCAGATCTAAGAGCAAGCCTTTATCGCACAGATTAAATCTGTATTTCAAACAGCTATGGTCACGGTGCCTCACTCTCTGTGTACAGCCAATATTCCCTTTTCTTCTGTAAGTAAGGGTACATTAAGGATCTTCTCTAGTGCTCAAAAATGCCTTAAGAAGTAGCATCAGGAAACAAAGATCTTCCCAAGCCAAAGAAAGGCCTCTTGAATAAGAGTTATCTCGTCAAGTTGATTTAGAGATATTTATTCCTGATGATGTTTAACACCCTCTTTAACGGACTGCGAAGTACCTTATCATCCTCATGTGATACCAACGCATCATCCCACTTCCTTCCAAATGCCGACTGCATGCTTCTGCCTTCTCTGCACATCTATGAACGCATACAGTGTTTCTTTGGGATCTCTTCACTAAGCACTTGATCTTGAAATCCAGGTCCTGGATCTCACACAGCAGCTGCCAGCTCTGCCACATTTGATTCTGGTCTCTGGACTACTCTGGACTATGCAAAAGGAGATGTTCTACAATTCTCGCTAGTGAATTTATGGACTGAAAATGAAGATGAAGCGTACCCTCTTCTCCAGCCATTCACTCCTTTCCCTGCCCCTGCTGCCTCCTCTGTGCCAGTTTTGCACCCCTAGGATTAGCCTGGAGATGGATCTGAAGCAGAAGAAAGCAAGTGAGCTGCCAGGGGAAGATGCATCTTAGCTGTTCTGGTAATACTGGAGCCCTCTGAGACACTGAATAGTGAGCACAATAACAGGTGGGCCAGGGAGAAAGGAGAGTGGAAGGAGGAGAACTGAACATTGCAAACCAGCCTCTGGTCACAAGGCTCTGTGAGCTCCCAAATCCTGCAGATGAGGCTCGATCTTCACCAGCATTAGATGAAGCCAATTCCCTGTAGTACATGCATGGGATTTGAACCTCGCCATGCCCCCTTCCAGGATTACTCCACTGTTTGGGCTAAAACATTGCTTGAAATTGTATTTTGAAAACCACTTCACATCTACGCACTGTCACACACTCCAGGTTTACAGGGAAATTACTGGATGGATGGATGGATGGAGTGTGTGATAGTGCAGGACAAGGCTCTGTCCCTTTCAAACACTTACAAGTCAGCGTAGCAAAGCCATAGCAACAAGAAAAGCACTTGTGTTATTTCCCATCTGAGAGCAGCTCCTGCCATTCACTGATTGCATGACCTTCCGTCAGCAGTCATTGAAGCAACCTTTGAAAATGTTTCTGTATCATTTAAACCTGGTTACTCGGCCCTGGACTCTGTCTGCCAAGGCAGCAGCAACATCTCCAGAGCTGAGAATGAGCCTGGTATTTCATGGATTTCTTCTTTTAAAATCTTCATATTCTACCAGCCATCAGTGGAAATCATGCCCGACAGCATGGCATGAAAAATAAATCCAAGGCTGAGTTTGAATAAGACAGAAACAGTTGTCTGGAAAATGACTGCAATAAACTCAAATAACCAATCACTAAAAAATGCTAATATTTATCGGTTGAAAATGAGGTGGAAAGATCATTACAGATAAATATCAAATATCTTCTTAGTCATTCCTTCTTGCTGCTAGATTGGGAAGGTCAGAAGTTCAGAGATGCTTTAATGCCTCAGCAGATCGCCTGAAATGTGGCACTCCGTGGAACGGGGCCTGATTTTTCTCACCCATGTGAGAATTGGTATAAAATGGGAACGAAGGAAGACTCGCACCCCAGGAGCTCCTCTGTGTTCTAGCGAACCCAATTTAAGCAACAAGGGTCACAGTTGTTTTCCGTCATGCCAGAATAAATGTACTGACTCCAAGAAATATATTGAAATATATTCTGCAGGAACTCTCTTCATTTTGTGAGCAACCATGTAAAGAGCTCCTCTCCTGACTGTTTTTTGTCCCTAAGCAGAGATAAAATGCTTTCCCTAAGGTTCTTCTGGCTGTGCTTCCTCGTGGAGACACTGCTGCCCTAACACTAACGTGCTTAACAGCACTAATAAATTACAGTTACATGCATGCTGCCTTTTTATTTTTTTTTCCTGAATAATGAAGTTAAAAGGCCACTTTGGCATAAATTCATTTATTGTTACCCCAAGTGAAGCAAGTTCCTCCTGGTGCTGCTGCATACAAATAATTGCGTTTGGCAAAAGCCAAGTAGAACACAAGGCAGTTGCTTAATTTTTTCCTAGTCTCATCATCAAATGTTGGTGAGCGCAAGGCAGTAAGGTGGCATGGCAGCAAAGCCGAGCTAGAGAGGAAACCAACATCATTTTGTAAATGTTGATATATAAAACCCATACAGGGTATAGAACTGTTTCTATTCAGTTGGAAACATTTCTATTATCTTTAGAGGAATTTCACACTTCGCAAACATATGGAACTCCAAACAGCTGCAACTCCCTAACCTTAAAGTTCTCTCCCTGGGGAAAGGGAGAGCAGCAGCCCATGTTTCACTGCCCAGGCTCCTCAAAGATTGCCAAGATCCTCCAGGAAAAAAGAATGGTCCTGTCATGCTTTCAGTGCATAGCATGAAGAAGGAAAAAACCACTTGGTGGAAGGGACCAAAGCCCGGCACTGATACTATCATGTGCAATAGGAAACAGAGCACATTTTGAGCTGTGCTGAACAGGCAATTCCTGGGTTCATTCCACTTTTCCTCTCTTCCTTCACACTGACTTCAGCACTGGCAGATCCAGGTCCAGCCAGAACTGCCTTAGAAGCAGGGGACATGGGGCACCATCCCATACGCCACCCAAGTCCCGCTGGATTTTTTGCACCAGGTCCAACCACCTTTGTCCTCTCCACATTGTCATTATCTCCAGATCCAATGGAAAGCTTTAATGCTTCAGAAATCTGAGCACTAAGCCTGATCTTTCGTTAATTTGCTCTCAGGAATCAGTTTCAGTAACACACTGAACAGCAGATTTTACTTCTTCCAAATAGGTTTTTCCCTTGGCTGCTACAACTTGAAAAGCTTAGAAAGCTGCACTGCAACCTACCGACGAGAGCTCAGGAAAAGGAAAACTTTAGAGGCAGGGAATAACATCAAGCCATTTGATTTATGATCTAAACCAACAACTGCTGGTTGCCTCAGCTGGTCCCTTTTTTTGTTCCCATATGACATATGCTTCATTGCAATCTTAGCTAGCTTCAAGAGTATTTGTGTCAGCAGCACGTCCTATCTATCTACCTAGTGATAGCTCCAGTGCAAACTGCTACACCAAAATTCAGGACATAAACTTCTCAAATCTCTAATCAGCCCAAGTTCTCAAAACAACCATCCCTAAGCATGAGTAGCTTCAAAACTCAAGATTCAGCACTAAAGCCTGCCAGCTTCAGGAGTGGTTTTTATTATGGAAATAAGATCAAACTGCAAATCCAGTTTTCTACCTGTAGAAACCAGGTACAGGAGTCTAATGAAGCTTCATCCAAACAGAGGTTTGGAGCCAAGAGGAGCTGGTAGGAAATGCATAACCGGTAACTAGACAAACCTCTCAGTCCATCTCTTCTTATACATCAAATTTAACTTGAAAGAACTGCCTCAAATGCTGAAAAGCACAGTTAGCCTTCATGGCCCACTGAGTCCTTAACCTTGAGGAAGAATAGGTTGGGAGTCACCAGTATGGACAACACTGTTGGCAATCTCGATGCCTCTCTGCTAGGAGTTACACTGAGACCCGGAGAACACTTTGCACAAGCCAGAGGTGGTTGGAATACATCGACTTTCAATCCTGTTTATCCAAAAGTAGTCCTGAGAGGGCCATCAGATGCCACGAAGCAGCACACACATCCACTCCATGTCCCCAGCTCAGCTCAGCCCAGTCCAGATCATCCCAGTTTACCTCAGTCCAGTTCAGCCCAGCTCATCCCAGTTTACCCCAGCTCATCCCAGTTTACCCCAGGCCAGGCGCCCCCGGGAGCTGTCCATAGTTCTACTGCTGATCCAGCCTGAGCTCAGAACCTGGCTCGTCTCAGCCTTTCAAGTCTCAAAAGCACAGAACATGACCTATTGCAAACAAAACCTTAAACCCACTCAAGCATTCAACACGTGCAAAGGAGAAAAGCTCCAAACCACAGAAATGCTTCCAGTCAGATGCCATTTCGTCCTCCAGCAAGATGTTTTCACTGCCAAAGCGCTGGAGGAGCACGGTATCGCTCCATCTCCCAATAGCAAACCCACATCTGGCGTCTTACACCCTGGCAATGGATGCTCTGAGCGACATCCCTTTAGATAAAAGTACCCACTGGACGCAGCTTCACAGTTCAAGCTATCACCAATGTTTTCCACCACTGCACAATGCAAACTCTTTCACCTCTTGCAACTGGCAGTAACATACGAGACCAGATTCAGGTTTCAGTGTGCTGGAAAGAAAATCCAGCACTGGCTTCCAGTGCAGATTGTGGGGAGCAAGTAAAACATACTTTTCTTTTTATAGACTGTTTCCATGGTGCACAGAGGTTCCCATAGCTAATTCTGCAGCTGCAGAACTTCAGCAAATTGCACAGCCTGGGTATAATCCTGTGGCAGTTTGCCCCATCCATTCCCAAATCAAAACCCAGTGGCTTAACGTTCTCATCAAACAACTGAGCCTTCTCCCACTTTGATGTGTGAGCCGAGTAGCTGCAGTTGAACTCCCTCAAGTTGCCAATCAGTTTAAGAGAGCACTGGAGCAACTGAAGCAAGGTCTGGGTTTCAGACCCTGTCTGCTAAAGTTCTCAGGCAATGAAGAGCAGGTAAAGAAACAAATTCCTATTTGCTGTATTTATTTTTAAGACAATTACTTGGAAGAACTGTACGTCTAAAAAGCAAGCAAACTGTTGCAAGCAAGAACTGCATCTACTTAATCTCTGCTCCTTTCCACTGACACGACTCCAAAGTGGCCCTTTCTGCTTTCTCTGAGCCAGAAGATCAGAGACACGCTGCCCTCGCAACTTCCAGACACCAACACTAGCTGCACTTGGTCAGAGCCTGACCCACCTGGACAAACTGGCCTTTTCTGAAAGCACCCTCCAAAAATCGATGTGCCAAGCACCAGCCAACCACCTTCACCCCCTCAGCACAGGCAGAAATTCGCTCTGCATCTTGCACCGCCCTGCACCCGGAGTGTGACTCACCTGCTCCTGGGAATTCATGACCCGCAGCTTCATTTGCTTCAGGTAAGTAGAGGTGAGGGGCATGTTGTAGTCAATGATCCCCGAAACCAAAGAGGAAGGTGGTTCACTCTCTGAAGAAGAGAGGAAAAGCTTTATTTAGATACAGGGATGTGGAAGCACAAAGCTATGATGTGTTCTCATAATCGTTACACGTATGTATTTAGAAGCACTTAAAATCCCCAGCTAGAGCTGGTGCCCGCTGAGCGAAGGTTCCTATAAGAACACGACCCCACCAAGAACATAATTACAGAACAGATGTTGTCTGGAAAAAAAAAAAAAAAAAAAAAA
>VZRU01013330.1:76465-86684 GCA_013398155.1 Pedionomus torquatus
CTCAGCCTGTGTTCCTGTGGCCCGCAGACAGTGGGGCACGGCTGCCTTCCCCCAGCCAGGTCAGGACCGGGCTTCCCTGGTCCCACGCTGGAGCAAGTTACCCCACAGCACGACCGCGGGTTCCCCAGCCTTCGTCTGGCAGCACTATCTCTGCGGCAATCAGCCGTCCCTTGCCGGCACTGAAAACCCTTGGTGGTTCCCTCTGCTGCATGCATTAAGGTGTCATCACGTACCTATTCTGAGATTAGCAAGCTTGAGTTTGTGTTTCACCTGAAGCACTCTATTCGCTTTTCTCTTTAAGGGCCTTTCTAATTTCAACACCCTGTGGTTTTTTTCTCAGGAAATTTCTGTTCTTTGGAAAAAAGTCAGCTGTAACAAGGAGCCGATATGCACAGCAAAAAGCAATTGGACAGAAACTACGATATACAGCAAGGGATGAAATCCTGCCATGTGGTCAGAGACATCCCCATCAGGTGCTTTAGAGATGATACCTCCAGTCCATCTCCCTGGGTAGCCCACGGCCTCTCCAGCTGCCTCCTGCGCCTGGCACCGTGGGTACCGCCAGCCGCCAGATCG
Source organism: Pedionomus torquatus (assembly GCA_013398155.1). Taxonomy (NCBI): domain Eukaryota; kingdom Metazoa; phylum Chordata; class Aves; order Charadriiformes; family Pedionomidae; genus Pedionomus; species Pedionomus torquatus. Next base: position 77,042 of record VZRU01013330.1, read on the forward strand.
CCAAACACAGGCAGCAGAGCCCACCTCTGCAATTACTCCTTCTGCACAGGCTTCAGTACCAAAACAGGCGTTTTATTTCAATATGGACTCTTACAACTTTTGATCAAGAAACCGTTCTTGGTACTTCTCATCTCTGGGAAGTCAGCCCTTGATTGGCTTCTATATTTAGACTTCTCCAGGGCTTTAGGAAGTTCACTCCTCATGGTATTTAGGTGTAGGATGAAAGCAGCTTTTGCGGGGGATATGTTAAACCACAGCAGGCTCCCTCTGCTAATGCTGCGAGGAGAAAGAAGAGCTAAATTCCTCGAACTTCCCTCTTCCTCTTGTCCTTCCTGCCACGGGCACAGTGCGTGCCTTAGAAATAGGCACTTGGGAAATGCTAGGCTGAGAACAATATCAGCTGGATTGCTCATAATAAAAAGAACCCATCAGAAGACTATGGGAAATGCTCTCACTTACAGATTTTGCTCTTTTTTTTCCTCCTGGAAATGTTTTGCTGGGAAATATTTCTGATCACTTCTGGTTGAAAAATGGGGGGACAGCAGCTGCTGAAATGTCGATGACGTTTCTCTGCGCTAAGCATTTATGTCATTTTGCGCAAACCACCAAGGAAACACGAAGTCCCGTCCTATACTTACAGCTACAGTCCTACTTCCTGCAGTAAAACCAGCCTGGCCTCTGCTCATCAGCTGAGCTTCACTCCAGCACTCCAGCCCAGGAGACTTCATTTCTCCAGGGGAAACCAAAGCACAAAGAGTAAGTCATTTTCCCCAAAGCTACGCGTTGACTCAGGCCAGGAGCCGGCAGACTGGTGTGCCTGAGGCCCCCGGCCGTCAGCCTGCACTGGGTGCATTTGCATTGTTTCTCTACCCAGAACTGTACACAATACTTTTTTCTTTTTTTGCAAGGTAAATACTTCCTTGTGAGGGGGAGCCGGGTGCATTATTTTTAGACGGCAAACAAAGCTGAGGTGTGTGTCTTTCAGGGGGGGACAGGCGCCTCTTCGGAGCGAGCTGCTCCTCCAGCAGCTGCGGCTGAGCTGTCGAGATGGGTCCAGGCCTTCGCTCTGACCTCGACTTATTCCTCTCTCCCGGCTCCCAGCCCTCTGGATGAAAACACGGCAGCCTGGGAGGGGCGACTGGAAATGGCAGCCCTGCCTCCAGCTGCAGAAAGGACCCAGGTGGGCTTTGCTGCGGTGTGGTTAAGTGGGGAGGTGGGTAAGTGTGAGGTCTGCTGGATGGAGAATACGGATGCCCTGCATCCCAGGAGGCAGAGAGGCTTCCTGGGGTGTCTGCTCTGCCCAGGAGGCAGAGGACATTTTGCACTGTGCAGGAGAGCAGAGCTGCCTCCCTTGGAGTGCTGGGTTGCTGGCTGGCAGGAGCCATGGCATCTGGGAAAAGCAGAGGAAAGCACAGGGCTCCCCAGTAAACCTCACCCTGCGCCCAGCTGCCGGGAAGGGGCGGGGAGGCGGCGCTGCCCTGCCTGCGGGCAGGGTTACAGGGCAGGCGGGCAGGATGTTTGAAGGGTAACAAAATACCACAGGGAGCCGTGGAGCAGACCAAGCTGCCGTCGGAGCACTCTTTCTCTTGGTTTTGGTGAGAAAGGCTCAGCACCTGACTGAGCTTCCCAGAAAATTACCCCCACAGGGGCCACCGTCTTCCCACCCATCAACCGGGGACCATGGCACTGCTTGGCTCTGCGGTGTGCCACGACCCGCACAGGAGAATGTCACGCAGCGGCTTGCTACCAGGGAAGGTATCAATCACGGACATTATTATTTGGGCATTATTATAATGTTGCAGTATTTATTACTGTTTTGAAATAGGTAGAGTTAAAATGTGAGGGGTTGTGTTTGGTTTGATGTTGGTTTTTGTTTAATAAATCTGTAAAATTGGCTATTTACTACTTAATGTCATTTGGATCTTGTTTTAGGTAATTTGTGGGGGAAACCTGCAGGGATGGGAAAAAGGGGGGAAAATGGCAGACTGCATTTATGAGAAGAGGATTTATATTCCATAGCATCCCGAAAGAAATCTAAAACTAGACATCTAAAAGATACTGAAAACAGGCAGCTGTAACACAAACTCAGAACATGTTTAGAGCTGGCTCTTTCTTGAAGTAACTTATCAGCGTGAGCGATCTCCACAGCACCAAGGCACTAATCTAATAAAGATCACTACGGAAGCAAAATCTTTCAAGTTGGAGGGGGATGAGGCACTGTAACAAGTGATGAGGTTACCTGTCACAGCAAGGTGACCCCTCTCTTCCTGGGAATAGACCCAGCAGCGTTCGGGCAGCCGTGCAGCATCATCATACTTACAGCGCGCACACGGGGATGTCAAAATGAAACTAAGGAGGAGGAGGCAGAGAGCAGCAGCAGCAGCTCGTCAGTGGCAAGCAAAATTATGTAAAATAAGTTACAAATGATGCTACAGTGAATCAAGGTCAGGCTGGGCTGAGAGGCTGAGCCCTGGATGCGTGGCATCCCGGTGTCAGCTCCCTTTTCTCCGGCAATTCCGAGTTATGTGGGCCACAGTCGGGAGACTCCCACAGGAACAGCAAGATGTGCCTCTAGGAAAATGCTGACAGCTCAGCAGCCGTTTGCGGGGAGTAAAACGCCTGCACGCCCTCCTCTCCCCAAACCCAGCCTCCTCGCCAGGTAAGGGCACTTGCAGAACTTGAGCCTGGCTCGCGGTGGCTTCATCACAGCCCGGCCCTGGTACCAGAGCCTGGAAACGCGTTAGCTTTATCCCACCTCCTGCTTTATCCCACCACGTCACTTGCTCCTGCTCCCTGTAAGCACACTCTGGGTTCAGTACTGAGCTTTAAATGCAGTTGGTGCTGAACCGTGACGGTGATGCTGGACTCCATCACCCCCTTTCCCAGTGTGGGAACCCAGCAAAACACACGGCAGCTACTCTCAGTGAGAGAGAGCAGGTACCTACCGCTGTCACCGCGTGCATTTGTTCTGGGTTATTCATTTACACACGCTCTTTGTCAGCACCAGGGGTCCTACACGGGGAATTTGGGGGGCATAGGGGAGAGGCACTAATGGAAATCTCTTAGGTCTCTCCCTGCAATCTGGTAAACCCCACCTCTGTATTCTGGATGTTTTTAATATAAGCACACGAGGTGGACCCCAACTCTCCGAAATCTGAGCTCTGACTTGTAAATGATGCCCAGGAAGGATTCCCCATTAACCTGGGATGGCTGAGTGGATTTTTTTGAGCTTTTGACAGAGACTACACATAGGGGGAGCAGAAGTCATGCATGTTTTAATGCTCCATCGTGGTAATTCATCCACAGAGACCCCCCTTCCTGGTCTGACACAGGCCAGCAACATCCCATCACATCTGGTCTACAAACCGCATCACGGCAGGTTGGACACATGGTTCATGTGGAGCTGCTTCACATCTCGGTCCCCCTGGTTTTCTGTGAGTCTGTGTCTCCAAACAGGGATGCTACTGGGAGCAGAAGAAAGGGAGAGCAAACCAAACAGGGCAGGGAAGCCAGACAATTAATATAACCTGCCCTCTGTGTGAGGAATAAATTGGCAGCTGACAGGTTATAATCTGTGCAAGCAGGATCTTCACAGGAGAGGTGAAGGCTCCATTGGGGGCCAATTGGATGGTTAATTAGGACAAAGCAGAGGATTCGTGAAAATGTTTATGAAACTGTGCTTGGCAAGGGAGCCTCTGAGAAACGCTCACCAGAGAGGAGCTGCTTTTGGTTAGGAGGAGGAAACATGAGGGTGAAACGGCAGAACCGAGCACTGAGAGAGAAAATAGCAATGCAAATGTCCGTAAGAGGGACGGGGGATTCCCAAGTGCGGTGCAGGGGAGTTCAGGGAAGGACCCTATGACATCTAATTTTTCTAGAAATACATGGGCCGTGTCCTCACTCTTCCTCCTCCCTCCCTGGTCTCCACCCCTGTGACCAAAAAAGCCAGGGCAGTGCGGAGCAGCCTCTGGAGGTAGCTGGCAGGCAGCCGCCGCCGCCAGCCAATCGGCGCTCCCTTCCCCGTGCAGAGAAGGGCACGAGGAAAGCAATTAAACCGAAGCTTTGATTAGGACTCACAGATGACTGCTTGTGTTAGAAATGCCTGAGCTTCTTTAAGCGTCTTGGTGGTGGCTGGAGCCGGCCTGATCCCCCATCCCCTCCTCGGCGCGTTGCTGCTGCAGCAGGAGCGTGACTGATGCTCTCTGTCCCACACACGGCTCCGAGAGCTCAGAGGTAGGAACCAGTTGCTAAGAGACAGGACTGTACTTTCCAGCCCACATCCAGACCTTTGTCACCAGCTCAAGGGCTTTCTGCTGGATCAAAACGCCCAGCGCAGGTGAGCGGGAGCAGGCAGGCCTCCTCCCAGCCCAGCAGAGACACCTGGTCCCGGTGCCAGGAGCCGCAAGACCGGCATCCAAACTGCTGATGGGAACGACAAATGTGAATGCATCACCAAGGGACCAGCTTTCCCAGGCTGGCTGCTTGTCCCAGTGCTCTGAGACTGCAAACTGGGATGCCCTGTGGGTAACTGGGCACCAGCGGAGATGGTACTTGCAGCACTGAAGGTTTGGGATGTCTCGGCAACCTGGATGAGTGGATGACTCAGGGTTTGCTTTGAGATCGCTCCTTCAAAGGCAAGCCAAGCCAGCAGTCCCAAAGTTTATTCTCCCTTTTTTTTTTGGGGGGTACCTGATTGGTCCAGATTAATTCTTTAGCCCAGAGACTCCCGTAACACAGACCCATCACTGTACATGGCAAGCAGAAACCCCAAACTGAGCCACAGAGACTGAGTTACCCCATTTTCCCCAGAACATCTCCTTCCTCTCGGCAAGGAACGGATCCATCTGAGCCACCAGCATTGCCTCTGCCCATGTGTGGGAAGGGAAACACGTCCCTCTGGGCTGCTGAGCCGAAGCAGAGCAAGGACAGAGAGAAACCATTCAGCCAGCATCTCAGCTTCCCCCTTGTCATTCCACAAAAGGCCCTGTACCCCACTGCTAAGATACAACCACCCTCTGCTTGACTTAACTCCGCTGCCTTCATCTCAGACGCGCAGGGAAGAAGCCCTTACGCCAAACCTCTGCTCTTACTGTCTGCTCCCGTGTACGCTCACACACAGTCCGCAGCTACTCCTCCTCAGATCGATTGCTGCTCTTTGGCACCAGCCGTAAAAGTGGAATTCAGCAGCGTTCCAACGAAGATGACAATTTTGGCCAATAGGTACCTGCCCTTTCTACAATCAGCTAATTAAAACAGGCACCGAAACCCAGGGGTGGCTTTGGCCCATCTTGATGCAATTCTTTAGAGGTGGGCACAGCTCATATAGGATCAGGGGAAGGTAATTGCTAATTTGCACTAAAGAGGTATGAACATGCATTCCCCATGCAAGGCAGACAAGGTTTTGGGAAGCCAGAGCATCGTGGGCCGGGTGAATGCACACCCCATAAATGCTCCTCCACGCCACCATGGTTTCCCCACCATTTGTTTGTCCACAACGTCAGTTCAGAGACTGCTCGTATCAGGCCTAAAGTAACAGCGAAACCAAGACGGTAGAAATGATACTGGCAGGAGATTATTGCTGAGAACGGCTTGGACAAAGAGATTCTTGAGAAAGTCCTCACTGAAAGGAGTGCGGCCACCTCAGCAGGGCCCTGTCCTTAGTCAGCAACTGAATTCCCCTGGTCAGAGCAAGCACCTCTGAGTCATGGCCCAAGAGAAGAGGCAAGAACAACATACACATCGCTCTTACAGACAGTCCGCCCAGCTCGTCCTTAATTCAGCACCCCGAGTGCTTGGACCCCTCTTCTTTGCAAAGGTGGGACCATCAAGAGTCGGAACAACAACACCTCATCAGACCTGGCTTTCTGTCCTTTTTAGCTTCATTTAACAAGGCCTTGCAGAGCTGTGCTTTGTTTGTTTGCTTTTTTTACCTTCTTCAGAGGAATACCCACCAAGGACCATGAATCTGAAAGCAAATGTGGGGTAACTTTCAACCTTTGGATGAAAGTTACCGAAAAAAAGCCATTCCTCTCGGATCAGCAATGCCATTGGTGCTTCTGGAATCACATAGGATGCACAGTGCAGATGGCAGAAAGAAATTATTCTTTTAGAAACTGCTCAGTCAGACATATCAGGGGACTGGGAAGAGAGGTGGGATGTGGGACCTTTGCTGATGTGACTCCAGGTCTTGTCAGCGCCAGTGACCAAGGCCGGTCCCCGAGGCAGAGGCTGTCTGGGGACGGTGGTATCTCCCCCTGGAGCTGCACCATGTGCGCTGTATCACAACACCAGCGACCACAGTGGGGCTGCCTTATAATCAAGCTTGGAGCCTTGGCAGAAAAAAAAAAAAAAAAAAAGCAAGGACTGAATTAGATGCTGTTTTTCCCCCTTATCCCTAGAAGCAGCTTCAGCAGGCTGTCCCAGAGGGGTGGGAGTGAGCAGGAGCTGGAAACGGGCTCTGCTGCCAACTCTCCTGCTCCCAGCTGGGAGAGGAACTTCATCCTGCCAGTCTGCATAACTGCATATCGAGCTCTTTAAAATCACCTTGCAAAGGTACTGGAGGCTTTTGCTGTTGCAGGGTGAGTTTAAACCAGCTCTCAGACACCACGGACTGGGCATCACTGCTGTGACTCTTACCAGGAGCAGACTCAGAAGTAAAAACTGCTCCTGATGTTGTGCAGACTTGGAGCTGAATATGGAAGGCATATTGATGTGGGAGATTTTCTCTGGACTGGGTCGGATGGGACCGCGCACCGTGCCCAGCATTGTGCCAATCTCCTAAGTGCACATTTAAATGTAAACCTGCCATCAGTTCAGCTCCTTGGAAAAGCCAGCGCTGCCCCACGTGCTCAGGGGCAGGCTATTTCATAGCAGGTGAAGGCTCTGTATGCTCTAAGTAAGGCTGGTGCTATAGAAGTAATAGACAATTTCTCAGATAATACCCTCAGGCCCATTTGCCTTGTCTAAGGCTCTTCTGAATGGGCCTGATTTATTTTTTTTTTATCACTTGAAGTCCACAGAAAGTCTAAGTGGTTATTCACATAGTGAAAACCTTCTTGTTGACTAATGTTCTTAGAGGTTATAGATGTGCAGCTTTTTTGGGGCACTGAATATGGGCATTGAAGGGTACTTGTACCAGGAAAAATGTAGCCTCTATTAGCTGTTGGAGCAGCATCTTTCCAACATGCCCGGCTTCTCAGCTCAAGCGTTCTGCCACTGTGCCATGCTGTCCCAAGGCCTGGCACCGTGGCTTTCACATCACAACACTCCCTGTCTCTGGAGCTAAAATGTATTTAGGGATAGGCTGCACTGCGAGACTTATCCGATGTCCCCTGTGATGCTTTTCCAGCTGCCGTTGAAAGGCCTCCATCCATTTTGCTTTTTGGTCTCATCAATTCTCTTTACAGCCCTCCCCTCGTGATGGTACCTTTCCTCGGGTGAGTTTCACCAGGCATGACTGAAATAATTTCAAACGTCTGGCTCCGGGGGAGTCAGCACAGGTGAACTGTACTTGCACACCAACCCACCCGCAACAAAATGTCCTCAGCTTTTTAGTAACGCCCACAGGAACCCCAGAACCTCTGCTGGGCACAGGGAGGGAGCAGGACAAAGCCAAATCAAATGCAGGCAGCGCTGCAGAGCATCCCCAATCCTCCAGCTTCTGCGTGGTCCCCGAAGGGCCGGTCTGACGCCAGGCTTTCCCCCTGCCTCACCCTGCAGTCCTCCAGCCTGCATCATGGGCTGCCAGGACGAATCTGTCCTGCCAGGCTGGCCACCGCTCCGGAGTTGTGACAAGCTCCCCACCCCGCACGGGCGAAGTATGGCATCGACTCAGAGAGTATGGTTAACCACTCCCGCAGCTCATACCCGCACCCAGGTCCAAGGCCGACCCTCCCCTGCACCCCCTGCTCCTGCTACAGCCAAAGCCATCCGCAACGCCCCTTGTCACCAGAGTGATGTCCATTTCCCCGTGCCACGTCTCCATCTCGCTCTGCTTTTGTATGAGAAAGACTGTCTAAATGATGCTAAATGCGTAGGACAAGAGGGACACGGGATTATAATGAACTGCATCTTAGCACCTTGTCACGAACAAATTCTCCCACAGTTCTTAGCAAACCCGGGGAGAAGGGAGAGGGCTGTCTAGCCGGTGCTGGGGTTCGGTCCAGTCCACAGACAACAAGGTGTTTTACACCTTGGCGTGCATTATCCACGTGAAAGAAGGGCAGACCCTTTGGGTTGTATCCATTGTCTGTGCTGCAGTAGCACACAAAGATACCCTCCTCCTCCTCGGTACAGCCTAAATGTGTTTTTTTCCAACTCTTTGACCTAAAGGATGCAGCATCCAGCCTGTACCTGAATAGGGCTGTCAGACAACAATGTCCTACACTGCTAAACCTCGTGTCTTTATCTGCGTAGGGGTTTTTTAATTGTATGTGTTAAATGTCCAGCATCTTTGGGACGTTCATCTGGGAAAAAGAAATCTGAACAGTCTCCGTGCCAGACATCCGTCCACACTGCTGTTCCTATTCCCAGTGCATTCTTTGAGAAGACCACCATCTGCTCTGACCACCACCTAAGGCAGATGCCCCCTTCTCAGTGCACAGTCCCAGCTCTCAAGCCACCCAAATCTGATTAGGCCTGTTCTGATGAGAGGCCTGGAGGAGGGCAAGGGAAAGTTACTCAGGAGAGAAAATAATAACCGCATGTTAATTATGTTTTTGCTACAGATGCACAGAAAATGCACAAACCAGCTCAGGATGCGTAAGCCAAAAGGAAAAACTCTATCCTGTTGCTGCTGGGGGAGGCTATTATTTTTTGCATTTGGGATCATTTCTTTTTTTTTTTTTTTTTTCCAAAGGAGGAGTGGCCCCAGCCCTATCAGGGTAAGGCAAGACCTTATCCCCACTGCTGCCCTCTACACGCTCTTTACCACCTCTCTTCTAGCTTTCCCTCCTGGTACCTCGGATTTCCTGCAGACACAGCACAGCGGTGCACACACACCCCCCCGCCTCCCCCTGCGCTGCACCCTGTGGGGCTGGGTGTCGTGCTTTGCCTGTCTCTTCAGCCGTGGGACAGTCCCAAGCACACTGCTCTTCCAGCAGATGTGCTCCGAGAAGGACAAGCAGTATCAGGTTGCTGAGGAGCAGAGCCAGGAGGAAGCAAACCGAAATGCTGCTCCAGAAGAATTTGGGAAAAGCAGCTATAACAGGCGTTACACCACAACACACGTTTCACTGTCGAGCAAAAGGCTCGTATCAGCTTCATGAATTACCTGACTGCATGCATGAGAGAAATGAAATACACCCACTAACCCAGCCCAAATCACCGAGGACGAGGAGAGCACTGAATTATCAGGAGCTGAAGAAAATCCCTGTCAAGTTATCTCTAAATTTGAGAGCCACTTTCAGGCAAAACCAAAAGGCAGCAACTGCATCCGTCTGAAACCATCCATGGGATTCCTGGCAGAGAGGGGCACGGTGGGCTGGGGAGGGCTGGGACAGAAGCAACAACTTCCACAGACCCAGCATCAGAAGATTTGGGGGAGCGCAACGACTGGTATTCCTACAGCCACTGGCTCTGGAAAGCGCTCCCAGCCCAAACGTCCGGCAGGCGCTGCAGGCACTGGGAAATAAGCGGCATTGCC
>VZRU01013333.1:0-39051 GCA_013398155.1 Pedionomus torquatus
TTCCAACCCAGGTGATTCTGTGATTCTGTTGTTCGTATTTGTATTCTGCAATGGCAATTAATTTGAATATATAGTGGTAACATCATATGAAAATCAACACCTTCTTGATTTGTTTCCCTTGGTTATGATAAGAATTCTCTTAATTTTTTCATTGGGTACAAATGCTTCTGCACATAAGCAACTGAATTCTGAAAAATACCCTATTTTAAGAATTGGCTTTTCCATTCTAGCAGTTCTTCATTATAACTATTTTTTTTTTTTTTTTTTAGTTGAAGAACGATAGACTGAAACCACAGCTGGAGATGGAAAGATCACAAAATCCTCCATTCTCTACTTTACAATAACAGCTGTGCACAATACTCTCAAACTAGTATCCAGAATTACAATAATTTTAGATAAAGAAATGTCACTTGTATATGAAGTAAAAAAATTTGGATGCAATATTCCATGCTGAACTGGCATATGGGAGATATTGCAAACTTTATCTGCTAATCATCCCTATAACATCTGTGATTTTAAAGCCTTGGAATACTAGTTTTACTACAGGAAAAAATCTGAACTATGTAACCAGATGTGGTTTCTTCTTCACAACTATGAAGAGGGTATGTACTGCGACTGCAATTGTTTATATGATCATGAGAGACTATAGTACAGGGGATACCACAACTTTCCCCCTTCCCATTCTGCCGTCCTCCCACCCATTCCCGGGTATATATGATATCTATTTTTCTCTGATAATAACTCACTATTTCTTCTTCTAATTCTTCATCTCCTTCTCCATTTGGCTTGAGGAACAAAGCTTTACGCTTTTCTGCAGCTTCAAATGTTGGAAGAATCTCATGTTCATCTCGAAGAGTGTCCATTTTTTTCTGAAAGCGAGCCCACTTCACATCCTTGCTGATATTCTCAATTATGTCTACTGCATTTGTGGGCTGTTCATCCAGGATCTTTGTTAGCATATTAGCAAGATGATCATATCTGTCATATAAATGTAAATATTATTAACCTATTATATAAAAGTCTGAGAATATTATGTTTTAATATCAAAAGTAGAAGCTAATCACCTGGAGGTTTGGAGAAATTGTTGCAATAGTTAGATGACAGGAAATCATAGAGCATTATGAGAAATTAGACTTGAAACTAGCCTGATTATAATATACTTAGGAGTAGTCCTGTCTTCCATTTTGGGCACATACTGCAACTGCCTCAAGAGCTGAAGCTGCATTTAAGCTTGTTCTTAAATCAGTTTCCCCTTGTACTCTATAAGTTCCCTTAGGAATTTTGATTCCAAAAGATGTTGGACACACACAAGTATGACACAGCAATGAATTAAGCATTTATAACGTACTTTCCCATTCTATCTATACCCTCCTGGTATCCCTCTCTTTCTTAATGTAACCCTTTGCTCTTTTACCAGCACCATTTTTCTCTCCACTCATACTTCCTACCCTTTCAATTGTGTCCCTTTCTTGGACTTACAAGTTCAGGCCAGATGTTGTGCTGCTCTTCAGTAAATAGGCTTTTGCATTCTGAATCGCCAGTGTTTGGGATTTGGGATCGGGTATCTGATCATCGTATGGACTGTATCCTGGCTGATAAAGTCCGTAACCTGGTTCATGTGGCTGATAGGGCCCATGCCCACGTTCGTAGGGATCTTGTTCTACTGTATATCTCGGATAGGTGCTTTTTGGTTCCAGTGATTGGAAAGGGTCCAATCCTAGCTTATGGGGCTGATACATATTGTGCCTTCTCTCCTGTGCCTGATGAGAATCTTGTTCCAGTGCGAATCTCTGGCTGACGTTTATTTCTGGCACCTGTAGCTTGTAAGAGTCGTCTTCTGCTCCCCGTGGACGACAGAGGTGTTGAATTTGGGTCCGTGATTGATAGGATGCTTGTCTGGCCAACACCGCGTCTTTAGCCTTGCGATTGATAGGGTTCTTGGTCGGGTGCTTGTGGCTGATAGACGTTCCTTCCCAGTCCTGGCGGCCGATCAGCCCCTTGCCTTACCCCTTGGCGAGGAGGCTGGCCCCGGTTCCGAGTGCTGAGGCTGGTACGGCTTTCGTTCAGGCCCGGATACACCAAGCCGCCCTTTAGCCGCCGTCGGCTTCGCTCGTCGCGCAGCAACGGCCGCCGCCGGCGGGGCGGGGCGGGGCCGCTGAGGTAAAGCCGCCGCCGTTGCTCGGGGGGAGCCCGAGGGGACCCTCCTCCGGGGAACTGGGGACCGGCCCCCGCTTTCCCCGGCCCAACACATCTGGCGGGTTCGCTGGGTGGGAAGCCCCAGCGGTTTCCCCGGGCTGTTAGTTCTTTCCAAGCCCTGCTTGTTTTCCTTTCATCCTCACCCACAACCACGAAGCTGAAGTCAGTGCTCTGTCTTGAACGCTTGTGGTACGAGAATCTTTCTGGTGTGTGCTGAGAGCCGAAGAATGGATCTTCAAAAGCTTATTTTTTTTTTTCTTTTAGGAAGAGAAAAATTTTGTGAATGCAATATATTTTTTTTAAGCAATTGTCAGATTTTACAGATGCGAGGGAAAAGTAGATATAAATTAAGTTGGAATGAAGGGCTTCTGATAGAAAACAGGTTTGCCCTGCAATGGTATCAGTGTTAAGGAGACAGCTGTCTAGAACGTGAGTAACTTTTGTTTACAACAGTATTAAAAAACTAAAATACGAAGAAGAAATGTTGCATTACAGAGAGAGAACCTGCTACCTTGTATTAATTTAGTTACTTGAGATTTAGTAGTACAAGGCTGTGTGCTTTTTTAGTCCCATCAGGTATTATGTGCTACAGTGCTATCTACTTGAACAGGTATTCAAAGCTCTGTTAATATCCAGAGCTCTCATCATGGGTGTAAAACCTGCTCACATGAACAGGCTTCTTAATCGCTCATAATCAAATCAGTGAAGAGCTTTTATTCTTTGAGCAAAGTTAAATGCATATCTGGTCCCAGGAAAATGCCTTATTGAGGTTCTAAGTTGTGTTAAACAAAGTGGTGCAAAACCTAACTGTTGTTGTGGTTTTGGAACTGGCCAATGAATGAGATGATGGATGCTCTCCCCGACCACTCGCTCCAAGGGGAGGCGGCATAAAGAGACTTATGAGTTTAGAAGGAACTAAGCCACCTTAATTAAATATTAATAACAAAATGAAAAGAAAATAATGAAATAGATACAATATATACAAAACCATATCAGGCTCCCAGGATAACGTCACTGGCAGGCCCTGGGGAAGTCCCAGACTGGACTCAGTGAGAGATGAGAACTGGATTCCAAGTTTAGAGTCAGGAAGACGCAGATCAGGATCAAAGGCAGATGAACAGACACAGACCTTTTTGGATGTCAGCCATTGAGGAAAGAGCTGATGCTTTGATCCCTCAGCTTTCATACTGAGCATGGGGCAGATGGGGTTGAATACCCCAGCTGGTCACCTGTCCTTGTCTGCTCCTCTCTGCTTTTCTGTTTCTGACTTCCAATGGGGCAAATAACAAAGTTGGCTGACTCTGGTTGTTACAGCAATAAGGATAAGCGAGAGCCTCTCTGCATACCACTCCTTGGCTTTAACTATAAACATAGGTCTTATCACTCTGAGAATGAACAGTTTTCTACACAATCTGCTGTTAATTTCAGAGAGTTAGAAGAGGCATAGCTAAGAAGTAAAATTACTGAACAGAAAGTTGTTTCTGTCATATCTCAAACCAGGACAACTGTAAAATATACTTCTCTGTCATTGATGGATCAGTTAAACTGAATTTTTTAGAAGTTGTATTATTTTTTATATTGATTAGAAGTAACCAGGAAAATCTCTGAGATGGGGCACTGCAAATTTCTGTCAAGGTTCAAGAGAGTAAATGCTAGAAGTATCATTGAGGAATCTGACCCATTCTGAAACAGCAGCAAAACATGTTTCCACATCCTTTAATAAACAGAGCATTTATATGAAGAATTAAAAGTTTTCTGTATTCTATCCTGTGATTCCAAGAAGTAAGACATTAACATCACAAAAATGTTAATTCTGCTGGGTTTCAACTTGTAGAGGTTTTAATATTGGCCTACTGATCTTCACAAGGCATGTGCACAAGTTCATTTTGCAGATGTATTTGCAGAACTTACACATTGACTGCAGAGGGCGGTGCAGTACTTGCAAATTACTTGTGAATTCCTCTATTTGATATCTGTATTTTATATTTGGAGGGGGAACTTGATTTGTTTAGTCGTTCACTTCTATAAAAATTTTATGCAATTAAGGTATCTTTCTATCTGCGATGTTGTGAGGCAGCTGCTCAAGAAAGGCCAACTGCTGTCTTTTCTGTCTTATTCAGCAAAGAAAGAGAAAACTGGGAGCATCTATACTGCAATTATGTAAGTTAGGAAACATGTAAAATGTGCAATGGCTTAGGGCTAAGAGTGCCTCAGCGCAGAAGGATGTTTTGGCAAGGTGCTGTGATGATCTTTTGTTGATATGGAAAAATAGGAAATGCATATATACAATATCGCTGCAGAAACTTTCTTGGATGCTGTCAGTAGCATGAACAGTAACTAAAGTATTAATGTTTTCTGTTTCCAAAGGAGATATGTTAATGGTTTGTATTGCCTCTTCTGTGATCAGGTAGCAGTGGTCTCTTGTCCTATGGATTTAAGTCCATAGGACTTAAGTTTTTCAATAGAACTTTTTTACGAAAAAACTGAACAGCACACAACCTGAACTCTTGCCAGTTGATGATTTCTAAGTGGAGATTAAAGATAGTATAAAATGTAACATGTAGAACTAGACATCTGTTGCATTTCTATAGTTTCATTGGTGGATTTTGAACATGCTTGCACTGGGAAGGGAATGATAGGCAATTGAACAGAGCATCCAATTTTAAGTGGTAGTCCTATGCTCTGATGATTTCTGTGCAAACAACTGTTGAATTGGAAAGCCTGGATTCAGGTCCCATGTGTGTCTTCCTACGAGAATGCCTTCATCATCAAACCAATAAGTAGCACCTGTAACTACTGAGGTGCTACTTTACTGTGTAGCAGGCAAGGCAACTTTAACTGAATTCCAGGCTGTACACTAGGAATCAGGTGGTGTTGCTTTCTGTGTGTAGCTGGTTCCAGCAAATGGCTCCCAGCTATGTTGTCAGCTGACGTAAGAGGAAAGCATAATTAGTAGATTCTTAATGGATTTGATGTAGTATAGGTTTAAAACTGCATGCTGTGGTCAAGACTAAAGTGTCTGAGCATATGAAGATCTTTAGTTTTTCCCTTTTACTATATTTATGAATTAAGTACTTATGCTTACTCTGCCTGGTTCGAAGTGACTCCAAGAGGAAAGGTACTTGAAAGTGCAGGTTCTGTCTTGTTGCCTTTTTTAATTTTAATGAAAAGACTGTTGACTACATAACTACTTTTAACTTCTTTTTTTTTTTTTCTGTTCAGTGACACTTGTTTCTTCTGTTAATTTCAAAAAAGCCATATGCTTAATTAAATATACAGCAAGTGGTTTCTAGCTGTGTAACGGAGCTCTGTTTGTTTTTTTTTTTTTTGTTTAACCTAGAGAGGATCAAAGCGTATTTCTGCATCACTTTCAGAATATAGTTTTCCATTTGATTGAAATTAATCTTTTTATGTCACTTTTAATAGCAGTTTCTTGCTAAATATCTAACTAACTACTTGTATATATAATAACAAATATTATTCTGTGAATAGATGTTTATTTTGCAGAGGGGAATGCATACTTGTACAGATCTTCCTTAAAATAGGGCAATTACTTGTTTTTGTTAGTTATGATGTTATTATTGAGTCATTACTGCCAGTATACCTCTTCTTCCATAGGCTTCATCCTTTTCTCCGGCTTATATGCTGAAGTTGAAATATATTCCTCAGGTGGTCACAGACATTAGATTAGTGCTGGTAGTCTGAGATGCTTTTCAATGAGGCAATATTATTGGAAAGCTGAGAGATCATTGTCCCTCTGCAGGGGGTAGATAGGAAATGAATATGGTGCTCTGAAGAGAATAATAACCATTTTGGAGATCTAATGCTGGCTTTTGCTCTTATTGAAATCAGTGGGTGTTTTGCTACTGACTTCAGAGAAAGTAAGATGAGGTCCTTCATCCCTTCATTAATATTTTTGTTTCCTGGCAGCCAAACTAATTTTAGTCTTGGCTTGTAGTGGAGAGTGCTGTGGTTAAGGCCAACCAAACATAAGTTTGCATTCTAAGCTGTCGGTTCTATGTTTTGCATCCTCTGAGTTCAGAAAATTGCTGTGAGTTACAGAATAATGTTCAGTAAACTTTTAACTATAACTGTGCAGTGGAAGCAATGTTGGTTGGACCAGCAAAATTTTGATGGGCCAAAAATTTTATATAATAATCTGAGTGATAAACCTATGTTGTAAACAATGCTTTTGCTCAAACTAGGTTATTACAGTGAGAAGGTGAGGATTTTTGTAAGAAGTGCATGAAATTAAATTTGATAGTTTTTCAGGTGCTGGAATGTAATGTCATTGGGATTATGATTTTTATTACCAAAGATGATGATATTTCTCTGTTTTGGGTGCTCTGTGACTGGCTGAAAATTGCAGTGGATACCACGATTAGTGCTTTATGGGTGCTATACCTCTAATTTATTATAGTATTTATTGATATTGGTATACCATTTCTTACCTGTCAGTACCATCTAAGCACAGTGGGTTTTTTGGTTGCTATTTATGAGGAGAAAGCTTAGTTTTCCATGAATGAGGGTGTGACAATTGTGCATCATTTAAGTACATGCTGGGTTTAACCAGTGTCAGCTGAAGCACTTTGTGATGGTGCTCAGAACTGTCCATTTCCCACAGGTCTGTTAGATCACGAGTGCAGACATTGGAGACCATGTGCTGTGATACTTGGTAGGCTGAGATGAAAAGCAGTGGTGGTTGATCCTTGCTAGCACATTACAGCTGTGATACAGAGTTCAAGTGGACCTGTTTTTGAACCATGTAGGGCCCGCTTGGCTTCTGTCACATGTTGTTAACTGTTCTGCAGAGAAATGTGAATGTGTGGGATAGTGCCTTCTCTTTAAAAGGTCTAGCTATGCATAATTGTGCATTTCTGTACTCTTACCAGCTGAACTTGTTTCAGTGGTTAATGTTGAAGATAGCCAAATTTGTTCCTCAGGGCTGTATGGATCCTGATGTTGGTGGTATAACAGCAGTGGAAAAACGGAGTTCAGGATCCTTGATTGCTGCAACAGTGCTACCTGGCTGGCAGTAGCGTGGTGGAATGAGCTTCAAACACCCTCCTCAGCTCTGGCTTGTTGCAAGTTTGTGAGATCTTAATAGCCTTGTTTCTCTTTGCTGTGCGTCTGAAGTTCTCCTTTCTTGGGGGACAGGGAAGTGAAAGGGAGGGGGGGGTTTATTCAGTGTAGAAATTCTTGGGGGTTTTGTTTCTGTTATTTTTTGATTGACAGTTAAAATGGAGTAATGGATTGTTGTCATTAATAAAAAGGGAGGTTCACTTTTTGCTTTGTAGATCTGTAACCTTTACTGTATTTCTGAGTGATAAAACAAACTTTTATGTTTATTAGATACTGCACTCAATTTATAACAATTATATGGTTTATACTTATGTGAAGGTGAACTAGTGCAATCACTTCTAGACGACTATAAATTTCAGTCAATTCCTATTTTGCTTTTCCCTAGCTGTGTGTGTTCTAGCACTTCTCACTGTAGAGAGAATGGATTTGATAATTTTTTTCTCCTACTGTGGTAAACCCTCTAGTCTGCAGCAGCAGTGTAAACCAGGATATAATTATTTGGCAACATTTTACAAAACTATACAAAACATGAGGAAACGGAGAACTGGGCCTGACATTTTGCCCTTTCAAATGATTAGAAGGACTATCTGAGCATATTCTTTGGTATCTATAAAATACTTAGAAAATAAATATTCTGAAATGGAAATCCTTGTATTCATTAGGGACTCTGGAAATGGCTAGGAGGTTTTGTGGGGCTTAGGGACATACAGAAGAAGTTTCAGTATTTCACTAGGATAAGTTATATATGTAAATTCACATTTAAATTCTTTGCAGGAGGAACTTGCCATGTTAGACTCAAAAATGAAATTTTGCTCAAAAAATCCATTTTTATATTGCAGTTCTGTCAGAAAATCCATGCTAATGAATACCACTTTTAAAAAATAGAACTTTTCAGGCCATGTTTTTTCGACAATGTCCAAGCAAGTTGTCCCATATTATGCTATATTGACTGTGTGATATGGAATAACTGACTTGTTTGAGGATAGCAGTATGCTCAGAAACACTATGTTTATATCTACTGAGCTTGTAATGCAATTGCATTCTTCATTTGAAATAATACTCAAAGCGTATAATAATATACAATAATACTCATAGCATTCTCTATTATCTTAGATAGGTCTTCTGTTTTCACTTAGGCACTTAGCTTCCACATCTTTTTTCTGTCTATGAAAACCATGTCCATTGCAAGGCAAAAATTTGCATCAGCAATCAAAAGACTATGTTTAGGTGAAGTAAACAGGAGTACCTATGAAGTGTGTCTGAGATATCTTTCCCTCTATTTTATATTAGTAACTTTGTAATATCATCAGATCCTTGGTGCATCAATGTCCATCCCAGTTTACATATAAATAAGTTTTCTATAGAAAATATACTATGAATTTTGATAGTAGAATAGATTGTTAGTCTGTTATTCTTGCCAAACATTTGAACATTGTAACCAATATCTTTCTCGTCTGCATTTGAAGTTTGCTTCAAACTTATTTATGAAAATAAATCATAAACAGGAAAAAATTCAGCAGACTTATGCCTCTGTTGCATTTCTACTCCCTTTGACAAGTCATGATACTTGATATTTTAGATTAAGATTTAATAAATACTAGTCAGTGCTGTGCACTACTGCCTTGAAACAGACATCAAAACCTTGGGAAAATAGGTTTTGTTAGTTTGTTATTGGTATTCAAAATAATATCATGGCTGTGGAATTCTGAACTAATAGAACTTAATTGTATACCATTTGACTTTAGATTTGCTTCCCCTGAGCTTGAAGAGACATTTTATTAACAGTCTTCTTTCTAGGGAGATTCTGAGGTCTGTGAATGGCGTACCTGTTAGAAGAGACATTTCCTCAGCCTCATATCTTAGAGCTCTGACTCAAAACTTCCTTTAATACATAATCCAAAGTTTGAATTTTATTTAAATTATGTATTGACATTGTCTATGTCTCTGTATGATGATATGATCAACAATTCTGCTGTGTAATCAGCCTTTTACTGTTCAATAATTCTGTGATCAGAAAGTTAACTATGAATAATTAAAATTAGTAATAAAACCATTGGATTATTGTGATATTGCTTTCAAAAAAAATCAGGGCCAATTTTAAATTATATAGTTTGTGTTGCCTTTTTCTTCATTTGCTTAATATTAAAGCACAACAAAAATGGCGGGGGGGCTAGGGGGGAAGATTCCTAAATAGAAGTATTAATTCTTTGAACAAGATTAAGAGATTTAAAAGTCAATCTCTTACAGGGCTTCAGTCTGTATTATGAAAACACAGATATCAAAATATAATAGAAATCTAGGAAGAGTAATGGTCAAACTTGCCAAGTACCTATGGTCGAGTTACTTTTAGGAATGTAGCAATGTAGTTTATGAAATTCTGGATCTGTTCTAGAAGATGCATTTCTTTCCTAAGCCTTATCCGTTCCCTTTTTCAGTTGTGGTGTTAGGTGTATCTTGCATATGCAGCTGTTACACTGTTCATTTATAGCATGTGCTATAAATTCATTTACCTGTCATCTGTCTTCTGGTCCTGCTCTTCCTCCTGAATGTGGAACTTGCCCTTCAGTGACTTTGAGAGTTCATAACTTGGGGTCTATGAAATCTGCATAAATTAATACATTCACCTGGGGTAAGTTGGGAGAGGAATGAAGGATTATTAATTAATTTCCTGTTAAGGACTATTCAGTTACTGACTCCTTTCTGTCAGTTTCCCCACAGCAACAAGTGCAATAAAGTCACAGATTAGCTTGGGTTGAGATGTTTAATGTTTTTGTTGTTTTAACATTTTTTTTGTCAACAGAAAAGGCATTCCGATAGCTTGACAGTGTTCATTCTAGGTTAATTATATAGATGTTACTGCCCTAGTTATAGGACAAATAGAAGAGTACTTGTAGGAAAAAACACTTCTAAATGTGCCACTGTTTGAAGGTATTGTGTTTAGGTGAACCCCATTTGTAACTATAAAGAATTTTTATTTTTTACTTTGGACAAAGATGGTGAGAGAGGAGAAATAGTCATAATACAGACTTTCTCCTTGGATGCAATTGTAATTATAAGGCTATTCTCAGCTGGGCTAAATCAGAACGGTTCTATTGCAATCCATGAAACTGCATGCTTTTGTTAGCTGAAAACCTCTCTTGTGGTGTCTGTCTTTTGATGTTTCTTGATGCTACCTTATTCCCTTCTAACTTCCTTTGCTGATTTTAATTCCAAAGTGCAGGAGCCTTCCAATTCCACAGTGCAGGAAGAAGAGTGTTTTGAGATGAGTACACAAAATTAAAGTGTCAAGCTTTACTATTCCACAAATCGATTAAAGAAACACAAATTTTGCTAATATATATGCCAGAAATATAAATATGCCAGAAGACAGGAAAACATCATGCCTGTGTAAGAAACGGGCTTAAAGTTTTGCTTCAGCTACTTTGTATCCTTTGGTCAGAATATATATCTTGAAAGAGGCCTTGAGATATCAGGAAAGGTCAATCATGAAACTACTAAAATCACCGCTTGTGCTATTGAATACTGTGATTGGTTGGCAAATGTTATCTGGGCAAAGGAAACAAAGGGGATAAAGCAACTAATCGAAGGCATGTGTAGGACAATGACTTCTTGGAGTGGGAGTGTTAAGAGGTAAAACAAGGGGAAGTATGTGAGCTCTGAATTCTCAACCAATGAGAGGGGAGACAGGAGCATAAGCGGCTGGGGAAAAATGTATAAAAACCTAAAAATGAAAAGAGAATGTGTGCGTCTAGCCTGGAGATGCACCCAATACAGCACTGTTTCGAAACTTTCTAATAAGCCCCTTTTATACCTTGTTCTAACCTTTCCTTCGATGACTTTGTCCTCTCTCACATTTTCCAAGTGAGCTTGGAGTTTCTCACACCTACAATTCAACAGTTAATGTCAATTTCGCTTGTGGAGGTACCACTTTTTCAAGAGGCTGGAGCTGTAGTATCAATATCTGTGTTCCCAGCATGGATTTCCTCAATCAGAGCTTCTGGATAAACAATCACAAGCCTGAAGCTGTGAAATGTGTTCCCCTGATTCATGTCAATATGGAACAATGCTAGGGCTGCAGGGTAAAATGTGACCCTCTCTGTGTGTAGCATTGTGTTTGTTCCTGTGGAACCGAGGGCTGAGAAGAAGCAGGATGGTATGTGTATGGTTCCTGCATCTCACCCCCCGCCACGATGAACATTCTAGTACACCAGCTTGGACCGGTTTTGTTGTGGACTCCATGGTGCTGGACGGGGGAGGTCTGTGGGGCCCANACTATGAATAATTAAAATTAGTAATAAAACCATTGGATTATTGTGATATTGCTTTCAAAAAAAATCAGGGCCAATTTTAAATTATATAGTTTGTGTTGCCTTTTTCTTCATTTGCTTAATATTAAAGCACAACAAAAATGGCGGGGGGGCTAGGGGGGAAGATTCCTAAATAGAAGTATTAATTCTTTGAACAAGATTAAGAGATTTAAAAGTCAATCTCTTACAGGGCTTCAGTCTGTATTATGAAAACACAGATATCAAAATATAATAGAAATCTAGGAAGAGTAATGGTCAAACTTGCCAAGTACCTATGGTCGAGTTACTTTTAGGAATGTAGCAATGTAGTTTATGAAATTCTGGATCTGTTCTAGAAGATGCATTTCTTTCCTAAGCCTTATCCGTTCCCTTTTTCAGTTGTGGTGTTAGGTGTATCTTGCATATGCAGCTGTTACACTGTTCATTTATAGCATGTGCTATAAATTCATTTACCTGTCATCTGTCTTCTGGTCCTGCTCTTCCTCCTGAATGTGGAACTTGCCCTTCAGTGACTTTGAGAGTTCATAACTTGGGGTCTATGAAATCTGCATAAATTAATACATTCACCTGGGGTAAGTTGGGAGAGGAATGAAGGATTATTAATTAATTTCCTGTTAAGGACTATTCAGTTACTGACTCCTTTCTGTCAGTTTCNATGAGAGTTCATAACTTGGGGTCTATTAATAAATAATAATAAATAATATTATAATATAATAAATTAATTAATAAATTAATTAATAAATTAATACATTCACCTGGGGTAGGTTGGGAGAGGAATGAAGGATTATTAATGAATTTCCTGTTAAGGAGTATTCAGTTACTGACTCCTTTCTGTCAGTTTCCCCACAGCAACAAGTGCAATAAAGTCACAGATTAGCTTGGGTTGAGATGTTTAATGTTTTTGTTGTTTTAACATTTTTTTTGTCAACAGAAAAGGCATTCCGATAGCTTGACAGTGTTCATTCTAGGTTAATTATATAGATGTTACTGCCCTAGTTATAGGACAAATAGAAGAGTACTTGTAGGAAAAAACACTTCTAAATGTGCCACTGTTTGAAGGTATTGTGTTTAGGTGAACCCCATTTGTAACTATAAAGAATTTTTATTTTTTACTTTGGACAAAGATGGTGAGAGAGGAGAAATAGTCATAATACAGACTTTCTCCTTGGATGCAATTGTAATTATAAGGCTATTCTCAGCTGGGCTAAATCAGAACGGTTCTATTGCAATCCATGAAACTGCATGCTTTTGTTAGCTGAAAACCTCTCTTGTGGTGTCTGTCTTTTGATGTTTCTTGATGCTACCTTATTCCCTTCTAACTTCCTTTGCTGATTTTAATTCCAAAGTGCAGGAGCCTTCCAATTCCACAGTGCAGGAAGAAGAGTGTTTTGAGATGAGTACACAAAATTAAAGTGTCAAGCTTTACTATTCCACAAATCGATTAAAGAAACACAAATTTTGCTAATACATATGCCAGAAATATAAATATGCCAGAAGACAGGAAAACATCATGCCTGTGTAAGAAACGGGCTTAAAGTTTTGCTTCAGCTACTTTGTATCCTTTGGTCAGAATATATATCTTGAAAGAGGCCTTGAGATATCAGGAAAGGTCAATCATGAAACTACTAAAATCACCGCTTGTGCTATTGAATACTGTGATTGGTTGGCAGATGTTATCTGGGCAAAGGAAACAAAGGGGATAAAGCAACTAATCGAAGGCATGTGTAGGACAATGACTTCTTGGAGTGGGAGTGTTAAGAGGTAAAACAAGGGGAAGTATGTGAGCTCTGAATTCTCAACCAATGAGAGGGGAGACAGGAGCATAAGCGGCTGGGGAAAAATGTATAAAAACCTAAAAATGAAAAGAGAATGTGTGCATCTAGCCTGGAGATGCACCCAATACAGCACTGTTTCGAAACTTTCTAATAAGCCCCTTTTATACCTTGTTTTAACCTTTCCTTCGATGACTTTGTCCTCTCTCACATTTTCCAAGTGAGCTTGGAGTTTCTCACACCTACAATTCAACAGTTAATGTCAATTTCGCTTGTGGAGGTACCACTTTTTCAAGAGGCTGGAGCTGTAGTATCAATATCTGTGTTCCCAGCATGGATTTCCTCAATCAGAGCTTCTGGATAAACAATCACAAGCCTGAAGCTGTGAAATGTGTTCCCCTGATTCATGTCAATATGGAACAATGCTAGGGCTGCAGGGTAAAATGTGACCCTCTCTGTGTGTAGCATTGTGTTTGTTCCTGTGGAACCGAGGGCTGAGAAGAAGCAGGATGGTATGTGTATGGTTCCTGCATCTCACCCCCCGCCACGATGAACATTCTAGTACACCAGCTTGGACCGGTTTTGTTGTGGGCTCCATGGTGCTGGACGGGGGAGGTCTGTGGGGCCCATGCGTGGGGTCTAGGCGCCAGCTGAGGCAGACTACTGATTTCGTCTGCCGCCCACCAGGTGGGAGTCAAGAAGACCCCGGTGGGTGAGGAGGGCATGTGCCAAAGAAGATTCGAGAAGTTATTAGCATAGACCAACCTCTTCTCGGGAATATGTATTAGCAGAATGAATATAAACCGGAAACGGGAGTTGTGCGACAGGCGTCTTGGTTGAGCAGAGACTCCCGGTGCTCCCAGCGCTGTTTGCTTGCCTTTGTTTAATAATTTGTAAACTTTAATTGCAATCCTGTTTGGGACTAAATCATTTATCACAAAGCTGAGGTTTTCCTGTAAGGCTTCTGAGATCTAGTCCAGAATGAAGTACAGTCATTTAACAGGCAAAATCATGGTAAGTTTAAAAAAATCTAAATAAAAACCCGATCTGACCCTTTCATTTCAAGTTTACACTCTTTCAATTTCAGTTGGTTAGATTCATTCTGGCCTGAGATTCAAAGGAATGGCAATGTATACAGGAGGCAAAATTTGTAGAAAATCTTTCTGTAGTTAGATGTGATGTACTTTCAGGAGTGTGCTTCATCTAATAATCCATTCGTTTCTGTAAACAGGCAATATAGTGAAGTAATAGGATTTAGAAGCAGTCATTGCACAATGACGGGAGAATATAATTTATCTCTTGTCAAAAATAAAAAACCATCCGCCATGCCTAGTTTATATCATTCAGACACTGAAATCTATTAAATCAGTAGGTGCACAAAAGTAAAAAATGGAAGCATTTGTTTTCTTACAGTTATATCACATGTTTAATCTTAAATGTGTAAAATTTGCAGTTCAAACAGTACTTCAACCTCTCTTTGAATACCACAACTGCTTTCCCCCTATTACTTTTATATATCCTAATGTAAGCAACAGCTAACAACCTCCCTCCTGCCTCATTTAATTATGTTTAACAAGTAATCAATCTGAATTAACAGCAGGAGACTTCATGTCAGTCACATATTTTTAACAGATGTGTTCATATAATTCTGTGAATATATTTAGCGATGAAGGGAATCTGCTGTGATTCACCAGTTTTCTGGGAGAAGACTCAGAGCACATGTCATCTTAATTAACCATTGTTGGTTTAGATCTCTGACACTTGTGATGAAGTTTAAATAGTAGTTCATTAGTTTCTATTTATCAAATACACGTGCTGACGGAACTCCTTGATTTCATCTATAAGAAAGGCCTTAAATTCTTTCTTGATAGTTTGTTTTGGTTTTGTTTTTTGCTAATATCTTTAGGGGGTAGAATGAAAAATACTTTAACAAACACATAGTAAATAAATAATCTGAATCCCAAAATTCAAGCACCACAGATCAGCTTGTCTGAATGATTCAATTTTCAGTCAAAATACTGAACAATAAATATAACAGTGATTAGTTACCTGAGAGTATGTTTGGCTTGTTATGGATTGCACAGTGTCCTTTATTTTTGTTTCTATATACTGTTGTAACTAAGTCTGGACTTTTAGCTGATTAGACTGTCCACCCATGACTTCATTTTATTCACTATGTTGTCTTTCTCTATCATTGGGCACTTCTCACTTGCTTTATGTGAAAGAGTTGTATCTAGAGCAGCAAATCTCATGCTTTATTTACATGGAAATTTTAAATCCCTAAACATAGTGGAACACTGTAGGAGATTGAGTCTATTTCTAGATTTTAATATGTGGGCTGATGGAAACAATGGAAAGCAAGTTAGCAAGGTAATCTGCCAGCTCCCTCAGGACCCGTGGATGGATTTCGTCAGGTCCTGTGGACTTATGTATGTTCATGTTCCTTAAATGGTCTTGTACTTGTTCTACAGTTTTTCATTCTCCCAGTCCCTGCTTTTGCCTTCTGTGACTTGGGTGATGTGAATGGAGCCCTTACCAGTGAAGATTGAGGCAATAAAGCCTTCTCTATATCCTGGGTGACCTAGTCTCCTCATTTCCTTTCAGAGAGGGCCCACACTTTCTCTGGTCTTCCTTTAATCACTGATGTAACTGTGGAAGCCTTTTATGCTGTTTATGCTATTGAAGTCCTTGGCCAGTTTTAGGGTTCTGTGGGCTTTAACTTTCCTAACCCGATCTCTGGTTGCTTAGACAATTTCTCTGTTTCTCCCAGGCTACCCGTCATTGATTCTACCTTTTGTAGGCTTCCTTCGTTGAGTGTGTCTTGGAGCATCTTGTTCATCCATGCAGACTTCTTGAATTTTTTGCCTGACTTCTTTATTGTTGAAGAACTTGAAGTAGGTGATTCTTGAATACTATCCACCTTTCTTGGGCCCCTCTTCCCTCCAGGGGTTTATCTCATAGTACTCTACCAAGCAGATTGCTGAAGAGGCCAAAGTTTGCTCTCTTGAAGTCCAGGCTAGTTAGTTTACTGTGCTCCCTCCTCACTACCCTAAGGATCCTGAACTCCACCATCTCATGGTCACTGCAGCCAAGGCTGCCCCTGACCTTCACATTCCTCAGCACCCCCTCCATGCTGGTGAGAACGAGGTCCAGCATAGCACTGCTCCTTGTTGGCTCTGTCACTTGGAGAAGGAAGTTATCATTGGTCCATTCCAGGAAACTCATGGATTGCTTATGCCCTGCCGTGTTGCCCCTTCAACAGATATCGGGGTGCTTGAAGTCCCCCATGAGTACTAGGACTTGTGAATGTGAGGCTGCCCCTATCTATCTATAGACTGCCTCATCTGCTTTGTCTGGTTGGGTGACCTGTAGCAGATGCTGCTGTAATGTCACCTGTCCCTGCCCTCCCTTTAATCCTGACCCATAAGCTCTCTGTTGGCTCATCCATCCCTAGGCAGAGTTCCATGCATTCCAGCTGGTCCTTGACACAGAGAGTGATGCTTCCGTCCTGTAGCAGTTGTGGTGGTTTGGGCTAGACTAGCCACTGAAACAAATGACAGATGCTCTTGCACATGAAGAACAGCTGTTACCTAAAGCTTGCCAGTTTCCTTGGTATGGTATGGTATTTTGTTTTCTGCTACAAGCCATGAATCACTGTGGCTGATAGGTGCATAAATGACTGGTCATCATTATTACAATGTTGGCTATGATCTTTAGACAAAACAATCTCAAACTCCCTGTGAGCCACTTGGTATAGGAAATGGGTAGATTCCCAGTCATTAAGTGTTTAAGGTATATGGGATGTTAGTGATAAGTAGTAGCTTTCACCATTTACAACTTTTGAGTAGAGCTGGTAGGAATAGCACACTTAGGAGTATGAGGTCTTGCTAAAGCCAGAGTACTTATATATGAGGTCCGAAAGTTTTAGGTTCTCAGAACTAATGGTAAATTAATTGTGTATGCGATCATTCTTTAAATGATTAAGCCACACACATTTTGTAGGTGGTAATTTATCAAACTGAGCTGCTTTTAAATAAAAATGATTGTTCCATTTCTGTGAGAAACAGTTTTTTGTTTTTTTTTTTTTTTTTTTTGTTTTTGATATGCTTTGATCTGACATACTTGTTAGGAGTAATTCAGCTTAATTAGAAGATCATTAGTTGTTTTTTTTTTTTTTTTTTTTTTCCTAATTCAAAATGGAACTACTTTCAAAATCACCATTTAAGGAAAATGGGTTTAGGTAATTTTGAGTCTGTTTTATTCCCTAGTTTTTACTAAAGTTAGTGGACCTCGCTTAAGGATCTGCTTGCTTGCTTTAAATAGAAAAAATACAAAAAAGCCCAAAGCAAAACCCCAAAACACCCTTGTGTTTTCCTCCTTGAGGAAAAGCAGGATTTAAAAAATCTGTCCTTATAATATGATTGTCTCAGTCTTAGAAAACACATTCTAATCCTTCACTCTGAGAAGATAGATGACACTCTGCCTTTGGATGTTGGGCACTGTGCTCTTTCTCAATGGTAAAAATGTAGAAAATTCTGGAATGTGGTTGTACTGGATCAGTACATTTCTTTCCTGGTCTTGAAAAGGCAGTGTGGTCAGTTAAATCTAATTATTTTACATAAAAAAGAAGAGGACTAACACATAACTCCAAAAGAGTTACAGACTGCTGTGTGAGTAGTAAGTTGTCTTCTGTGTGCAATAATTAACTTTAAGGTGTTCATTGATCGCCTTGATGACTCTCTGGAGATGACTACTGTTTCAATTTGTAGGAAGGCTTCATGTTATAGGAAAAGTTACTCCATTTTGCTAGTAGAAAATGGTGTAATAGTTCTCCATAACAGAGGCAACTGTTTGATGTCTTATTGTCAGGAATAAGTAAATGCTGTAAAATTTGCATCAACTCCAAAGCTGAGTGAAACTCAAATTTAGGATTTCATTTCAGTTCTGTTAAAAGATGCATATTTGCCACAAAATCCAAATCTCAAATTATGTTGCAAACTCTCTCAAAACTAAGGATTATTCTAATGAAACTGTACTATTAGAATACCCTGGTACTGAAATATACAATTGAGTTCAATGCACTTAAGTCCTGGGTTTATAGTGTTTTGGATTTTGTGTTTTAGAAAAAGATTTAGTTTCCATTTCCTTCCTACTTTTTCTGTATGAAAGCTTTTTTTGCAGGTGTTTTGGTAGCTCTGCTTTTCTTGTTGTACTAATCCTTTCTCATAGGCCTGGCAGTCAAGTCTTGCTAAATTCATCACACTGAATTTCTTCTCAGCATCAGCTAAATTTAATCACTCCCCTGAGAAGAAGTGGAAATTGAACTTGCCTCCAGCACATTTCAACTCAGTAAATACTGGTGTGATAGGAGTGAGAAAATGAAAAAGGCTGCAAAACCTACTGCACATAATCTCTTAATCCAATATTAAGCATCCTGGGTTTGTCTGTACAAATACCGAGTGCTGTCCAAGAACATAAAAGAAGCAGTTCAGCATTAAAAGAGATATGAGCACTGTTTTTTCTGGGAAGAATATTGTGAAAAAAAAATATTATTCTTCAATAAATAGTAGAGGTGTGGGTGGTCAGATAGTGTTTATTTGTCCCATTAGGATACGAAAATTTATTTGATGATTCCATTCTAATCTTCCTTTCTTTAGCCCACAGGTGTCCTCTGATTAGGTAACATCTGCTTTCTAACATTTACAATTGATTTGAGTTTGAATGATCTGATTATTTCCTGTTGTTACCCATGTTAGTTAAAGTCTCTCAGCATAATTTAGAGCCTTAATTCTGCACAGGAGGTGAAACTGAGATGGGGGAAAAGGAGAGAAATTTTTTTGAGGTAGAAAGATCAACTTGTCAGCAGATATTTCATGTTTTTATCCTAATGCAAAACCAGCTTATCTAGTCTGCTTATGTTAGAAGAAATTATGAGAGAACTTGAACGTTTCTTAGGTAAAATTATGAAGTGAGCACAAAGCCCCTAAATTAATTCAGTAAACCAACAAAGTAAATCTGAAATTAATGACAATCCTACCTAATTTCATAACTGAACATTCATGTACCTGAGAATGAGTTGGAAGTAGCTTTTGTCATATGGTGATCCTAAAATATTAAAGTCCAGTTCTACACTCATCTGCTCAGACATTAATCTGGAGTAATTCTGCTGAATAAAGTTTAGTCACTTGGAGTAGTATACATATGAAAGGGGTACAAGAAAGAAGAGAACTGGCTATATGTTACACATCCTACTGTCTTTCCTCTTACATCAGTGTACTTGTGGAGAGCAGTACTTTACCCAGAGAGGGGTCTAGGAATCCAAGATATGTTTCCATTGCAAAGTGTTAACCTGTATATATGACTAAGGAGGTATGCTTTACCTCTTTCTCTAGGGATATAACTTGTAATTATTTTTCCAGGTACTTCAAAGGAGATTTCCCCCCCCTCCCCTCCCCCCCGCTTTTGTCAAATACTGGATAAGACTTGACATTCCCCCTTCCCCCCCAAACAAAAAAGAGCAAACACCAAAAAGTGTGTGGTTTTGGACTCCACACATGGTAAAGTGTTACTAGGCTGTATGAGTGGTGTAACCTAGAAACATGGTAGTGTTGCAAGATACAATTGGTGCTGGCAATTAACATAGCTACCTGCTTTATCACCTGCCTTTCTCATCATTCCCAGGGATGGTGTTAAGCATATGGCTCTCCATGAGAGCTTCAAGTGGTCCTTGTAGCTATGATGAGTCTTTAAAAAAAACCCAGTAAGTAAGTTGGAAAGCATAATGTAAAAGAGTCTTATGCCAAAATCCATTTGGCATCATCTCCAGCTCTGGTTCTTAAAAACAGTGTTGCATGCTGCTGAAAGGAAAAAGTAGAGGATGTCAGTGGCTGTGTTAAGTTGGCTGGGGTGTTTCTTCTTATCCACTGGGCCTGATTTATTGCTTTCTCTGTACGCTTTTACGTTGTTTCTCTGTTTCTTTTACGCTGACATGCTTTGACTATCAGGAACTTAAGAAAATGGTTTTATTGCTGCTTCTTGGCTTTTTAGAGAGACCTCTATGGAGTCTCTACCAGGATATTGTGAAAGTTTTGTAAGCTTTGATCCAGACTCATGAAAAGTCAGTAATATTTTATTGCATGTTGTCTTTTTGGAGTTCCCTGGGGTACAGATAGATAGGAGCACAGAACGCTGTTTTCCTGCAGCTCAAATGCCACATGAAACTAAGTCATTAGGAGCAGGCAGGTATCTAATACATTTCGAAAAATCCATATACTGATTTATTTCTACATGCTGCCCTTACATGTTAAATGTGTGTCACTGCCAACTTCAGATTGTATTATGCTTTGAAGCATAAACATAAAGTGAATGCACAAATGTGGCTTCTGATTTTTCCAATCTAGTTGACTTTGTGTCAGACATGGAAATTGTATCATCTGTTTATCAGACTTAGCAGGCTCCGAACTAAATGAAAGGAACATTCCTCAGCAAGATGCCTTCTAAGCGAGAGCCAGTTGCTTGACTCTTGGCACATCAAAGTAGAGTGCACCTACTCTGCCCCTCGGGATTTTTTTCACATTTAATTTCCATGTTTAAGTGGCTACCTAACACATTTACTTTAATAAATATGCAAAGAAACTGAAGTGTTTGAAAACTAGCAGTTAGGCTTTCCCCTCACATTTTCAAGCCCCAGTTCAGCTTGATCAATATAGCAATCAGGTTTTGCTGGCTACTTCGTTGGAAATTTGTGTTCATTTTTCCAGAGTATATGTTGAATGTTGTGCATAGTGGTATATTAGTGACTGTAGTGTACAAGCAGGCAGCTATATGGCTATGTATTTGGTGTATGAATTTGTTTCTGTCCATGGACAAAACAATGTGAATATTTCATGTAACTCTTGGTTAGTGATTAATTAACAGTGTTGGTACTGAAGTATTTTTTAAGTACAGTTTTTGTGGCTTTGTGTAATCTCTTTCTTGCTAGGTTGGTGGGAACTGATAGAATTCTAAATGTTTCTTACACTAGAAGAGGTCAGATAGGCAAACTTGGAGCTGACTATGGTTTGATTTTACTGGTGGGTAAGATATAGTAAGGTGAGCTGCAGGGACTTATTTTGAAGTGGAGTAAGATCATAAAATATTTCTGCAGCTCTTGCTTTTCTGTCTGCCTGGAAGAGGGGGAGATATCTTCAGAATTTAACATTTCTAGAAAATGTACATCTTACTGAGATTTTTGGATGGAGTAGAAACAGTCAGACCTGGCAGTGGTTTCTGTTTCTCTACTAGAAATCTCAGAAATCTGATAAAAATTGTGAAATAAATTATTGAGGTTCCATTAGCTGTACTTGGTAAAACTTTACTCTGTAGCATACATATATAGCTTTACTTTGCTAGTTTTTTGTAACCCTTATGTGCTGTTTTGCTTTTTGACACTTCTTATCTGTAAACATATTTAATTCATAAAGCTTTCAGGAGTATTCTTTGGAGAAACTACAGCAAATATTTTTGATGGTGTAAACTTTCACTGCATTATCAAGAGACTATACTTTTGATGTTTTTGGGTGTAATTATTTTAGCATAGGACATGTTCTGCTTTTTTCATTCCTTTCTCCTCAGAGTACTTTGGCATGTTTTTGTACCTTGGGATGAAGAAGTTGTTACTACTTAAATGCAAAAAGACTCTTTAAACTTGAGGTTGGAAAGTATTGGACAATTGTCTCTGCATGACTTTCTGGTCTTCTATCAACAGATCCTTAGTCAGCTACAGAGTTTTCCACACTCTAAATTTCCTCAGATCTGTAGAGCCCGATCCCTGACTACACTGTCTGTACTGAGTGCCTTAAAATTTCCTGCTCTTCAGGGAAAACACTAGCAATGTTTTCCCCAACATAATTGCAACTGACATGCTGCTAATAGACCTGGGAGCAGTTAGCCATTGGCATTCAAAGATCTCAGCCCTGTGTCTGAAGTATATAGTAAAACAAGCCTGTCTGTATCAGCAAAGTTTGGATAAACACACTGTTGTTCTTAACTGGCTTCTCAGTAATGTACAGACTGGATTCACTCAGCTGTGGACTATGATGCAGGAGAAACCATGAGAAGAATATCCCCAGAGTACAGAAGCATATTAGAATTATGGAGTGAAGTCATAACTCTGAGGTCATCTTTACTGACCTAAGCAGCTGCTACAGTGACCACACTGCACGTTGGTGTAGTTCTGTAGTGGTTTGTAGATCAGTTTGCTAAACTGGGAGCTGGAAAATGTAACAAGGGGAAGAGGTGGTGTCTTTGTGTTCTCAGGGAACTTAAGTAAGCAGTTCACATTTCATTGTTCTCTTCTTCTATACCAATATCTGCCCTTAAAATATTACCTTCAGATGTACGATAATACTCCATTTCCAATTCCTTACCTTTCATTTAATTTTTTTCTTTTAATCAAAAAGAGGTTATTTGGAAAGTAAATACTACAAGAGTAGCAGGCTAATGATTTTTTATGTATATGAAAAGCAGCAACAGTATAAAAAAAAGATAAAGGAAAAAAATCTTCAATCCTGTTGGTAGATTCAATAAAAAAAACCCAAACATGATAACTCACACAGAAAATAGCTTCATCTTGCAACAGAACCTGAATTAGCTTATTTCAAAAGTATCACATTTAAAGATGAAATCTGAAAGTCTTATTTTTCAGGTAGTTCTGTTGTTGTGTGTTCACTGGAATGATAAACAGGCATTTTGTATGAGTTAGGACAAAATCATACCAAAGTGACTTAGACAACTGAGAATCATGACTTGAAAGAAAGGAGGGAGAGCAAGAAAGTGCCTGAAAGTGATATGTTGAGTTAGGGCCTTGTGTAAACTGCATTTTGAAAGGGTGGAGAAGGCAAAGGCTATGGGATTGGTGAAGAAAGACTAGAGGAAGAACAGATAAATCAGCTTAAAAAAAAATCAGTCTGATGTCTGATGTTATAAAGCAACCCGTAGGAGAAAAGTAAGCAAGTATTTCCTGTACGTTGAGGTTACTGGATAATTTCTTGGTTGTGTTGGTGGATGAGGAGCTTAACCTGAGGTGCTAATGTGCGTTCACAGCCCAGAAGGCCAACTGCATCTTGGCCTGCATCAAAAGGCAAATGGCCAGCAGGTTGAGGGAGGTGATTCTGCCTGTCTACTCTGATGCTGTGAGCCCCCGCCTGGTGTACTACATCCAGCACTGGAGTTGTCAGCTCAAGAGAGATGTGGACCTGTTGGAGCAAGTCCAGAGAGGGGTCACAAAGATGATCAGAGGGCTGGAACACCTCTCCTCTAAGGAGAGTGGTGTCCCACACTGTCCCACAAAGGTCGGTACTGGGACCAATACTATTTAAGATCTTTGTTGGAGACATGGACAGTGGGATAGAGTGCACCCTCAGCAAGTTTGCCAATGACACTAAACTTGGTGTCGTCGTCGACATGCTGGAGGGAAAGGATGCCATCCAGAGGGACCTGGACAGGCTTGAGATGTGAGCTAATGCAAATGGCATGAAGTTCAACCAAGCCAAGTGCAGGGTCCTGCACCTGGGATGTGGCAGTCTCAGGCACAAATACAGGTTGGGCAGAGAATGGCTGGAGAGCAGCCCTGAGGAGAAGGACTTGGGAGTGCTCATGGATGAGAAGCTCAACGTGAGCCGGCAGTGTGCACTGGCAGCCCAGAAAGCCAACCATAACCTGGGCTGCATCAAAAGAAGTGTGGCCAGCAGGTCATGGGAGGTGATTCTGCCCCTCTACTCTGCGCTCATGAAACCCCACTTGTGGAGTCCTGTGTCCGGCCCTGGAGTCCTCAACATAGAAAGAACATAGAACTGTTGGAATGAGTCCAGCGGAGGGCCACAAAGATGATCAGAGTGATGGAGCACCTCTCCTGTGAGGACAGGCTGAGGGAGATGGGGCTGTTCAGCCTGGAGAAGAGCAGGCTCCGGGGAGACCTTATTGCAGCCTTCCAGTCACTGAAGGAAGCCTACAGGAGAGAAGGAAAAGAACTCATTGTCAAGAAGTGTAGTGATAGGACAAGGGGTAATGGTTTTAAACTAGAAGAGGCGAGATTTAGATTGGACATGAGGAAGAAATTCTTTCCTGTGAGGGTGGTGAGGCACTGGAACAGGTTGGCCAGAGAAGTTGTTGATGCCCCATCCCTGGAAGCATTCAAGGCCAGGCTGGATGGCCCCATCCAGCAACCTGCTGTAGTGGGAGTTTTCCCTGCCCATGGCAGGGGGGTTGGAACAAAATGATCTTCAAGGTCCCTTCCAACTCTAACCATTCTATGATTCTATGACAGGCTGAGAGAGTTGAGGTTGTTCAGCCTGGATAAGAGAAGGCTTTGGGGAAACCTTCTAGTAGCCTTCTAGTACCTGAAGGGGGTCTGCAGGAAAGCTGGAGAGGGACTTCTGACAAGGGCATGTAGTGATGGGAGAAGGGGTGATGGCTCCGAACTGGAAGAGGGTAGGCTTAGATTAGGTATCGGGCAGAAATTTTTTTCACCATGTGGGTGGTGAGGTGCTGGAACAGGTTTCCCAGGGAAGCAGTGGATGCCCCATTGCTGGAAGTGTTCAAGACCAGGCTGGATGGGCCTTTGAGCAACCTGCGTTTCTGGGATGTGTCCCTGTCCATGGCAGGGTGGTTGAACTAGATGATCTTTAAGGTCCCTTCCAGCCCCAACCATTCTACGATTCTTCTTTATACCTTCATTGCTTCTGTGTAGACAGGTTCCAGTGACATAGGAATGAAGCAGAGCTCTTTTTGTCTAGCTGTGGCATAACTAAGAGCCACAATTAGCAGTATTTTGGATAACTAGCTTGCACCATGCTAAAGCATTCTGTGATTGCATTTAGAAGAGTACTAACAAGTAGAATCATTTCAAATCAAACTCTAGGAGCAGTCCCTTGGGAAATAATCACAAAAGTGTTTTAAAGATTTTATTAAAATGGTTAATTTCAGAAATGATTCATAAATTATTCTTCCGTGCCTGGGTGGTAGATCCACTTCTTGTGTGTCATCAAATAATTTGGGTTTGATTGCACAAACACTTTTTGAAATAAAAATTCAGTCAGTGGACTACTTTTCTTAATGTTATGGCTGCACATAAATAATAGGGGGATCAGCACCCAGCATTGTGAATTCTTTAATGCAGAACCACATTGTTATTTATCTGTCTACACAGTAGGGCTCAAATTGCTAATTCTTGTGTTTACATTGGAATGCTCATAAGAATTCTCTATATTGATACAGTATGCATATTTTTATATATAAAACCCAATAAAATTAAATATTCTCCATTTCTACATTAACAGTGATAGGAACAGTGGTATGTTTATTTTCTCCCAGCAGTGGTGATAATTGAGAATGCTTGTGGCAAACAAGTTACTGAGGAAATAAGACATGGAGGCTCAGATTCTTACTGTGTTTGAAATGTCTGTCCTCCATTTATTTTGAATACCTAAATAACGTTATGTATCTGGATACAGAAAACCTGACTAAGAGGGAGTTGTACCAAGGTCTTCTGCGTCCAAAGGGTACACATTTGTATTTGAATAGCTATTCCTCCAAATAACTGCAACAGTTTAATTTCTCTGATGCTTATGTCAAGAGGTTTGTTCCTAAATTAACTTGTTCTGTTGAATGCTAGTATTTCAAAACTTGCAAATATATTAATAGGTAATTTTAGAAATCTTAAAAGAAAGCTACTTCATAATTTTATATATAGTAACTGTTGCTTCTATTCCTCCCTAAAATAATTGCTCTGTGGCCTTTTTCTTGAAGAAATGATTTCTTTTATGTTAATTTACACGGAATTTAGCTATATGTTCCCTATGATAGTGATGGGTGAGGATCTTTCTTAGTACAATTAGGGAACACAGAATAAGAATCAGAGTCTTCTACTTCTCAGTCATTAATCTCTGATACCTAATCCAAAACTGAGAGTGGTCTAAACAGATTGTAACAAGCTGTGTAGTATTGGAAAAAGACCTGACATTCAAGTCACAGCAGGCAACTGCTATGCTTCTGTGTTCACAAATGGTAGATACAACATTGTCATTTGGATACTGGCTGAGAAGTGTGCTTAACAGGCATGCTAGCTATTGAGTCTGGGCAGGTGTAATTTTACAGGTCCGAAAGAGTAATACATTAAAACTCTTTAAATGTTTTCTAATTATATGCTCTCTTGTGACAGCCATTTTATTTAGAAGTATAAGGTAGTAGTCTTCCTCCGGTACTCCTTCCTTGTTTCCTCTGACCCTGCCATAACGTATTGTATCAACTCTATTAGCCCATGAGATCTAGCACACTGAAGTTGTGCTCCTTGTACCATCCTGGTTCTCCAACAAGGGATGGAGAAGACAATAAATACAGTAAAAATATCTAATGAGATAGTCCACAAAGGACAAAGAAGTATCTTTTAATGTTTTTTGGGAGTCAACTTCATCTGGTAATTCTGCACTTTCTCTTTCAACCCTAAACTGAGCCCTAGCTGGAACCATAGACTGGGGACTCCAGTCATAGAGTCAGTAATCCACAGAGGAAAACTTTGCAGCTTGTTGCCTTTGACAGCACTTTTCCAGCAGCCCTCTAAATCTGTCTCAGTGATTTCTTTTTTTCTGTATTTGATCAGCCCCTCAGGGGGTTAGGGTTACAGTAGGCCATGAAACTCCAGCCACAGGCTTAGTGTTTCTTACAGGAGTGTTCTTCAAGCAGCCCTTACTTGCACTTGGCAGCCCCTTTGCAGTCCTGTTAGAGCCCTGCTCCAGTTACAGTACTGCGCTTCCTCTGAACATTTCCCTTTACCTGCCCAGGGACTCCAGTCCATCTAGATACTTGATATTCTTCAAATGAGAATGCGTCAACATAACAAAAATAAGATCCTGTATGGAATGATTTCTATTTGTTTCAGCTTTTTTTAGTCCTCTGAAGCATTTCACTTTTATGTTTGACTTTTAGCTTTTAAACATTGCAGTGAATCCTGGGTAAAAACTGGAGTGACTTGCTCAAAGACACAAAGGAAGTCTGAAATAAAAGAAGTTTAAATCTGAGACTTGGGTCCCACCTCTAGCCAATATATTAACTTTTCTTTCTCAGGCTCCTGTTAGCTTCTGGGTACATTGCAGTCTGTCTTGATACTGAGCCCATTAAATTATTGAAAACTGAAGCTTTCAAGGCTACTTCAAGGGCTGGTGATTGTGAGACTTTTCCCAGCTGCTTACAGAATATTTTGTCTGCCTCTTCATCCTGATTGAGTGGTCTGTAACAGGTTCCTACCATCGTATAGAATAGATTTTTAAAAAAGTCTGCCTTATTGGTCTTGCCTCTGATTCTTACGGACAAACATTCAACCTTCTTATCACCATCATTAAGCTCTAGACAATCAAAACACTCCCTAACATAAAGGGATACCCAAATACCTCTCCTTTCTTGCCTATCCCTTCTGAACAGCCTGTAGCCATTGATAGCTGCACTCAAGTCATGGGATTTGTCCAACTGAGTTTCAGTAACGGCAACTATATCATAGTTTTCCTGATGCACAATGGCTTCCATCTCCTCCCGTTTGTTGCCTGTACCACGTGCATTGGTATAGAGGCGCTTCAGCTGGGCTGTCAGCCACACAACGTTCTTAGAGAAATTCCCTTTAATTCCATTGAGGTATTTCCCCAGTGTTTTCCTGTTGACCTCTATTACCTCAGGACTTCCTGGATCATCTCTGTAAGACTTCATGTATGCTGCAATGTAGCCAGCATGCCTCAGACTAACAGGCTGAATGCCCTTGATGGGACCTCATCCCTCTAACCTTGGTGTTTTATCCCACAGCTTGTCATCAGCAAGCCTGATTTTATCCCCATTGGCCTTCAAGCTTCATTTAAAGCTCTGTCTATGAGCTCCACTAGCTCATGACCAAAGACCCTCTTCCCCCTTTAAGAAAAGTGAATCCCATCTGATACCAGCAAGACCGGTGCCATGTGGGACAATCCCATTATTGCAGAACCAAAATTGTCAGGGACACTATAGTCATGGAACCATGTAGTCATAGACTGGGTCCATCTATTTCTTCATTTGTGTGAAGAAGGTGTATTTTTCTTCTGTCTGTAGTCTGTGCTTCATGGACAGGCCAACAGAGAAAGAAGGTAGCAATTTAATCCCATGGATTAGTAATTAAAGGCAAAGAACACTTCTCTTCTGTATTGCAGAATATTATTTTGTGGAAAACGCAAGATGATTTGCTAACTCCAGTCCTAGTCTCTATTAATGAACTTAGTTGCTACAAATTTTGTTGCTGTGGTGTAAACTAATTTCCCCTGGGAAAGTGTAGCAATAAATATTGACTGAATTAAATTACAGACACAAAGATTTAGTGAAAAGCAACTTCTAACCAGAGGCTATGAGGCTGGTGAAATAAACTGGTGATTGAAGGAATCATTCTGTCAATGATACATTCTAGCAGCTTGACCTACGTTTAATTCTACATGTTGAGTATAAGTAAGTGTCTAAACGGAAGTACTGTTCTAATGAAATGCAACGAAGCAATATCTGGTATATTTTGTTGCTTTTTTTACTTCTTGTTGTCTCTTTTAGCAGAGACTTTGTTGGTTTTGGTCTAATTGCAAATTACTTAGTGGAGAAGGTATTCCCCTTGTGAATTTTGTTCTAACAGAAAAGTCAAACACAGTTTTTATGTGTGTTTATGTGTGTTTTATGTGTGTTTATGTGTGTAAAATTAGATTGAACTGAACATTATTTTGGAGAAGAAAGTGGACAGAAGACTCTAGTGGAACTTGTGTTCTGTGTGGATTTCATTTTGAAGACACAAACAGCATGATATTGCAATTTGATCTGGTGCTGGAATCCTTCACTTTTGGGAAATGGAGAAGCTACTTGAAAGTAGTAGTGTATTAGGTAGCCTTGAAGCACTTGTTAGTAGGATACCAATGCCTGTTCAAAAGAAAGAGCAGAGATTTATTAATACAGGAATATGATAATAGTGTAGCAAAGGAATCTTCACTTAGCTGTATTATGTTAGGTTTCATGGTTTGTGGTGGCAGCTGATGTTTGCTTTTTTTTTTGGCTTTTCCTTCAACTTTCCTAACCATGTTTCTGTGCATGATAAGCTATTTTATCCATTTCATCTGATTATACTTGCATACAGTGCAAAATTCAGTAATGATATATTTCTAGACAACTCATTTTCATAGTAAGGCCCAATAATGACTGTCATCTCCTAAAGATGTCTTTGAAATACCATATTGGTAATTAACACTGGAAAATAAGCAGCAGTCTCAGTGGGAGACTGAGGAGTAATTTTTATTTCTATAGTGTTTACAAATTATAGTAGTAGTACCAGTAGTGATAACGGAGTGGAAAATTCTGGAATGGGAGGGTAGAGTAAGATACAGAGGGTAGAGTAAGTAACAGAGGAAATAGCAAAATGGCAGTACTAGTCCAGCCAAAAGAGGTTATCAGAAGATTAATTAAATACAGTAGTGAAAACTGAGCCTAGTTTTGTGGAATGCCTGGGAATTCAGTAATTCAATTAGAAGTACCATAGTAATTAAAACTTGGAACCAACTATAAAATTCTACCACCCAAAAAATCCAGCTGGGGAAGGAGGCAACTAAAATCATAACAAATATGGTCATAGAGAGAACCTTACTCTCATACACAAAGTTGGCAAAGTAGTGG
The DNA here is from genome assembly GCA_013398155.1 of Pedionomus torquatus. NCBI lineage: Eukaryota > Metazoa > Chordata > Aves > Charadriiformes > Pedionomidae > Pedionomus > Pedionomus torquatus. The sequence goes on from VZRU01013333.1 coordinate 30,050, forward strand.
TTTTCACATGATAAGCCCTGAAGCCCTTTATGAGAGTGAGCACAAGAGGAATTTCGTTGAGCTATAAATCGAGCATTTAGAAAATTTCGGATGAATGTACGTAAAACTGAAGCAAAAATTAGTATTTTTATCTAGACCAGTTCTTGTTATAGTCCTACTATAACTCCAGGATTTTAAATCATGGGAACCTGTGTCACCTAACTCTTTCTCAGTTGCGCTACATGTAACCTGTAAAGAATTACATTCCCCAAAGACAGACAAATTGTAACTAGCTGTCTATGGAAGCCCTTCCAAACTGAAGTTGTGTCACATTCGTTTAACTGCTGTCTAGGTGGAATTGCTCAATGTCAGTAGCAACAAGCTATGGTTGAAGTTGCATTAAGGTGCTATTTAAATACCTAAGATTCAGTAAGCAAATTTTATACCGGCATAGAGATAATACAGAATTGTCATTTTTATTTAGATTTGAAATCAGATTTTCTGCCTTTTGGCAGAAATAGATTATTCCCGGGCTTTTGTGTGTGTGTTGTTTTGCTTGTTTGCTTTTTAATTTTTATTCTATTCTTACTCAGTTTCTGCTTTTCTGCTTATCTTCTTCACTAAACAGTTTTGTGCCTTGTGTGATACACATTTTAAATGAGTTTGCTTATTATCTCTTAATAGACTTTTTCCTCATGTGCATTGTAATGCAAAACAGTTATGAACTGATATATGAACAGATAAATTTGATGATTTGTTGAAAAAAAATTTGATAGTTCTTAGAAGTCTGATCTGTTGTCACAGAAGAGAATTGGATGAAATAACATCATTTCAGCCACTCTGTGTCATTCTGGAACTTCAAAGATAACAGGTCAGCAATCACTTTGAGATAGGACATCTATAAAAGATAGGTGATTTAGAAGAATATAAAGTTAAAATGAGAAAAATGCTGAAATTTCTCACACCTGAGCATTCTGTTGTAGGAATTTCGCCTGAGTTCTGAATAAAGGTGTAACCTTGACCTAGTTCCAAACTACTATAAATGTTTGTGTTAAATGCAAAACTCCCAAATCCCTAAATAAATGCACCAGCTTGGCACCAAGTACAAGCACGTTGATTCTAACAAGCTATTTCTCTCTGCTGATATGTCTTTCTGTATCTATTTGTTCTTTCTTCCTTCTGGACTCACAAAGAAAAAGCTTTAGCACATACATTCTTCCGGCATTAAAACTTGAAAGAATGCACTTCTGATTATTACCCTTGAACTAATTTGAAGAAAGCAAGACAAATATGTGTGTTTTTACCTAACTTGTTTTGTTTTGTTTTGTTTTTGTTTTTAGAAGACCCTCTACTTTGATCCACTTCCTGTTCCTTTGTTAAGATTTTTTGGGAATCCTTAAATAACTTTTTTTTCTTTGTTTATTCCATCTCGAGAAAGGTTAAGGTGTTTTTTTTTTTTTTCCTTCTCATGGTTGTTGATACTGTGGGCATATATTATTGCCTTTGAGGCAGCCTGAGTGACATTTTGTCTAGGAGAAATTTCACGTGTGTCTATCAAGGTGTTTTTCTTTGTTTGAAGGCTGAAGTGGAGGCTGAAAGCTTAGCTATATATTTTAAATAGCCCAGTTCTGTTGTGCATTGAACAGTTATCTGTAACAGTTATCTGTTGATATGTGTCAAATTCCATTAAGAGCTCTTGGCTTTTCTTCTTGCATTTTCATCAGGCAAAGACAGATCTTGGGCTAATGGAAACTAAATGCATAACAGTATGGTGCATTCTGTCTAGGAGCCCTCCTGAGTTATTGCTTTGCTCATGTCCACCTTTCTTCCCTATTCCCAAGGTGTTCTTACTTTGCAGAGTTGAACTCAATCTGAATAGAAAAACTCCCAGTCTGGGAATTTAACAGGTGTGACTTTTCAATATGGTGTTCATGAAAAAGATTGAATAAGTAAGAAAGTGGGAATACAGAAGAACTTCATAAAGCTCAAATGCAGGCTACAGATTTTGGATAATGTAATAGCAACAGTTTTATAGCTGTTGGATAAAGAATTTATTGAGAACTGTCATAGAAAACAAATGTGTCAATTTAGCCTTTAGACACTAATTCATGAAAACCAGGAGTTGTATTTTTGGATAATAAAACTCAACTTTACAATAGATGAATCATAAGGATTAGAGCTAAGGTTTTTAAATGGTAAAATTAAAAATTATAGACAATTGTCCTGAATGTTTTTCAAAGACAATTTATGCAGTAAAAGAACTGACTTCAATTTCTGCAGTAAAAGTAACAGAACATACATTCTAGGAGACAGTAGTTTTCTAGATTTTTTTAGCAATGGCATATTTAAGTCAAGTTTTTCTCGCCCCTTTTAATGCTAACAGAAAACTGTACACAGAACTGGCTTTCATTGAGAAGAGAGTGAGATGATAGTGTCTCTTTTGAAAACATCTACTGATTGTAGAATCTATTATATAATATTGTATTATTATATACTTTATATTTTGTGGGGAAGAGTAAATTCCTTTTCATCTCTTTAATTAGAATCAATGAAATAGAAATAACAGTACTCTGATTTCACTTCAGTCTCTTCATGTTCCAAATTATGACTGGTACAAGGATAAGTCTTGTACAGCCAAATTGTGATACAGCAGAAAACAAGAAGTCAGTCCTTGCACTTTGAGTGTAAGATAATGCTAAGGCAAGACAGAATTCCCACAGGAATTCACTAAGTATGGACTGAGGAGCAAAAGATAGTGTGTCACTGTAGAACTAATGTAATTTAGTGATTTTCTCAAGCTTTTAACAATTAAGAAAGAAAAACAACGCTGGCTTTGAAAGCCAAAACTTTTTAGTGCTTTGGCAGTTAGAAATTGGCACTCTGTACTGGTTTTGGCTGGGACAGAGTTAACTTTTCTTATAGTAACTTGTATAATGCTATGCTTTGGATCTGTGCTGAAAGCAGTGCAAGTAACATAGGAATGATTTAGTTATTGCTGAGTAGTGCTTGGTTAGCATCAAGGTCTTTTCTGCTTCTCAGATGCACTGCGAGTGAGTAGTCTGGGGGTGCACAAGAAGTTGGGAGGGGACACAGCCAGGACAGGTGACCCCAGCAAACCAGGGGGGGAATTCACATACCATATGAAGTCATGCTGAACAAGAAAAACTGGTGGAAGGATGAAGTCAGGGGACGTTCAGAGTTATGGTATTTGTCTTCCAAAGTAACCATTGATGATGGAGCCCTGCTTTCCTGGCGGTGGCTGAACACCTACATGCTGATAGGAAGCAGCAAGAGAATTCCGTATTTTGCTTTGCTTGTATGCGCAGCTTTTGCTTTACCTATTAAACCGTCTCTATCTCAGCCCATGCTTTCTGCACTTTTACCCTTCCAGCTCTCTCCCCATCCCATCTGAGGGGAGTGAGAAAGCACCTCTGTGATGCTTGGCTGCCTCACCAGGGTTAAACCACATCACACTCCCAGCACTGAACTTCATTCTTTGGGGAAACTTAGACAATTTGAAACAGATAGTGCATTTTCAATGACAGCTTGTAACATCCCGCATAATCTAGTAGTATGAATGGATGTAAATTGGATGTAAACTATGGGAATAATGTGGTGTTATGCACTAATTCAAAGGAAAACAGAAACCCATGTTGTTAGAGACTGATCAGAGAGGGCAGCTTGTTTGGGGATTTTCCAAGTCCTCTGTGTTTAATTAACTCAAACATGGTACACACTAAGATATCAGTAGATTAGATGAGTTTACATTCTTCTGGGATTAAATGTTTGGTTAATAAATCAAGTTGCAACTGTTCAAAGAATTTTCTTTCTGAAACCAGTATCAGCATTAAGATGACTATTTCTTACATCTACATGTACAATTAAATATTTGAAAGTATTTGATCGTCTTTTAAAAACATCCCTTGCCACTCTTCTTTACTCTGCTAGTAAAGTCTTACTAGTCTTCTGTTACCTTGAGATGAACAAAACTAAAAGTCAGTGAGAGAGTTTGCGTAAAGATAGGAAAAAGACTAGGAGAGCTCTTGCATGATGTGCTCCATGAAATCTCAAACCGAACACTGTTAAATTTTAAAGAATATACAGTCTTAGGGAAGTATTTAAAGTATAAGCATAATTACTGAGATTATCACGCATAAGAGAAAATGCTAAATACAATCTTCAGAAAATATTATTGCAATCTGAAGGCTGTCTGGTTATGAAATTGTCTTTCTGTGTTTACAAAAGTTGCATGAAGAGGAAAACAATATAAAGCAATTATTTCCTGGAAGCAAACTACTAGGTTGTCAATGGCAATAGCTTACTGTTGGTAGATGGGCTGATAGTAATGTTCTCACAAATACTTAAGATGGGTGTTATTAAGCATAGCCATAATGTTTGGGAATGTGAGAAAATCTGCTGTAGAGATGCTATCTTGATGTGGTCAGAGACACTAAATAGGACAGATAAGTACTCCTACTTTGTGGCTATAACATAATTAATGCAGAGTAACGTTTTTTTGATTAAAAGTAGGTATTGTGTGTGGAAGAGGATTGTCTTGGTTTAGTTATAAGTAAGTGGAAATTTGCTGGAGATTTAGTGCATTACTATTAAGAGCTTGCACTACGTTTGTTATTGTACCAAACATCTCAAAAATTTTAGATACATGTACTTGCTTTGTGACCAGATTATACACTCACAGAATCCTGAAAAAGGTGTCTATGGAGCTGTTTCTTTGTTATTTTTGAGGGTGATGCTACAAGTTATAGTAATAAAATGTGGTTGTGTTAATTGAATGTGGTCTCTGTTTTCTGAGGTTGAAGTAAGGTTTTTTAACAGCAGGCACTTTAATTGGAAGGTTTTGGAGATCACCCAGCTGTGGAGGTGGATATATTTCCTACTGAACAGAGACAAAGATGAACCTCCTGCCACTGACTGCTTTTGAGGGAAGCAAGTATTGTGTTCTTGCAACAGGATATTTTTAGATAGTTTACTGCTTTTCAGATATTATACACTGACGAATAAGAGTGACATATCTCAAATATTTTCACAGTTTACAAATGTAAATAGAGTGAAGACCTAATGGAGATCAGCTGTTTGCTGTGGCAGCTCAGTTTTATCCCATAGCTATTAAAAAGTTTTGAGGGGGCACAACCAGATGGAAGCTGAATCCCAATCTTATTTTCCTGTGATTTATTGATACCTGTGTAAGAAAACTACACATTTCCAAGACATAGGACATGTCCATCCTAAACCTGCCTTATTTACTTTACATTAAGCTTGTGGTTCTCTTGATCTTCAATATCCTGTAAGTGCTTTGGTGAGTCTGAGATTTGTCTGTCACCAGTTCAGTCTTTCACTGGAGATGAATGGAATACTGAGGCAGTTTCAAATCTCATACAAGCAGTGACAAGTATGAAATTCCAAATAAATGCTTTTTTTTAAAATACTTCTGTTCTATCTTCAGTTTCCACTAAAATCAATCAGCATTGAGAACGCTCTGTTCCTTGTGGAGATACTGTGAAAGCAACAAACACATTATCAGGAAACTTCCTGCATAGATTACATGCATGACTACTTTAATATCTGCTGTTTTCAGATAGGCAGGAATGAATTTTCTGAAATCCCAAAAGCCAGAATGAAACCCCTGGTATTGGTTAATGAAAAAGAATAATAATGTTGCCCTTATTGTTCTATTTTGCATTTTGTTCTAATAAATGCTTCCTTGGAGCGAGGGAGAATGGTTTAAGGGAGATAATAGAGGGCACCATTTTTCTTCCAGGTCTATCTTACTCTGCAAGGTGATAGCTCTGAAAGGAGAAGTACCACCAGCAGAAGATATTTAATGACAGACTCAAGGTTTAGAGCTGAACATCATCCTCTGCTTAAGAGTAGGATATGTGTATTTTGTAGTGTTTCAGATTTGAAGAGACTTTACTATTAGTTCTTTGTCCCAGTGGACTAGTTTCAGGTGGGGGAATGACTATTTAGAACTATCTGAGTTTATTCTTCTCTGGCTCAGAAATAAATCAAACTTCATCCTAAATTTTGGATACATTAGTACATTTGATATCTTCAAGTTAGAGGCAGATTTAATTCGTCTGCTTTCAAGGGAAAGAGAAATATCAGAAAATAATCTGTTGAAATTCTTCAGATCTGATTGCTTATCCTCTGCGATTTTGAGGGTAACTCTTTCTGCAGAGGTGACTGTTGTTATTCACCTCTCCTATAAAGACAGGCTGAGAGACTTGGGGTTGTTCAGCCTGGAGAAGAGAAGGCTCTGGGGAGACCTTATAGCAGCCTTCCAGTATCTGAAGGGAGCCTACAGGAGAACAGGAGAGGGACTCTTTGTCAGGAAGCACAGTGATAGGATGAGGGGTAATGGTTTGAAATTGAAAGAAGGGAGATTTAGATTGGATACTAGGAAGAAATTCTTTCCTGTGAGGGTGGTGAGGCACTGGAACAGGTTGCCCAAAGAAGTTGTGGATGCCCCATCCCTGGAAGCATTCAAGGCCAGGCTGGATGGGGTTTTGAATGACTTAGTGGTTGTTCCCATCTGGTCTAGTGGGATATGTCCCTTCCTGTGGACCCCTTCCAACTCTAACCATTCTATGATTCTTTTGTTGTATTCTGAGATGAGAAGCTGACCAAATCTAGATAACCTTGCTCATGCTTCAGTCAGATTGATGATCTCATTTTAGGTGTGACACAATGAGTAAAGATAATGAAAGTATGGATGTATGAAAGATAAAGGGAGTTTCTTATAGTACTTTTAGTAATTATAAAATAGATTGATAAGGGGGTAGGAGTTTATTTCACGTTTCAAAGTGCTTTACATTGCATATTCCTTTACCAAACATCTATAAGTGGGAAGAAGTATACAGATGGTCTGTTACAGAATTTTCCAATGAAGTGAATTATGGCATAGGAAGACAATATAACCTCCCTGTTCTTCCTTTTGGTGTAGCTTTTCCCTACATTTACATATATTTTTATCACTATACGTGGTTGTAAAACAGATGTCAGAAGGTGGTCTCTCTGGATTGCAAATTGTGAATTTTCATTAGCTAAGCCAAGGGAAGAACCTTGACTTCTTTTAATCTTGTGTTCCTCTGAATGTGTAATGTGATTTGATATTTTGTTTGTGATTATTTCCATCCAACCTCATGTTGAAGAAATTTCTGGTGTAATGCTGTTCTGGAAATGCAGTTGCTTCCTCAGCTGTTCTCTGTGTTTGGAGAATTACATTTTGGGGGATAGAATTCAACCCTTGTTTCTGAAAACTAGAACTTAATACTTATGTAGTGGACCAAGCAGTTCATTAGCTGCTGTACATGATAGCATGTTCGCAGTGTGGTCTTTTTTAAATCCATGTTTCAGGAGAAGATTTCACAGTATATGTGCCTGATTCTCTGTCATTGTTTGCCTAATCTGTGAAATATTTTAATGTACTATGCCTGTAGCCATTCTACAATCTACTTTTTCTAGAAGAGTTATCTATCTTACATATCCTTTTCATTGCAACTTCTGCAGAACCTTACTTGTCTGTACGAATACAGATGAGTAATACAGAAACCCTTTCTAGCTTTTCATTATGAAGTTGACTGTCAGGGTACAAACATCTTTATAATCCTCTCTCATTATACTTTGTTTGTCACTCTCATTCTAGATTTCATAAACACCTCAAACAAGACCATGTAAAACTGCAGTAACATGTCCATACACCATGCAGGATTTACCATAATTAGTGGCAATGTTACTGTAAGAAGTTTTAAAGGATTGTTTGGTACTCCATTTCTCAGGAATTCTCACACAATTCTGCTTAGAAACGCCTGGATTTCTCACCAATCTATCTGTAAGCTAAGTTCTACTGAGTGATTTTCAGTCGCATAATTTATGCAAAGGTCAGATGATGGGTAATTTTGTGGAGGCAGAAGAAATGGAAGATGAGGCAGAGAAGAGAGAGAGCAGGGTTTTGCACTGATTGGTGGCATTAGAAAATACTCAAAGAAAAGGCTGTGGGTCAGGGAACAGCTAGTTCTCTTGCAGTCATTGACACAGGAAGAAGGAGAATTGAAATAGAAAGGCTTTCCATAACTTTTTAACTGTCTCTATTTCCAGACTTTGAACAATACTTTAATATTGTTCAAAGTGAAAGGGCTAAAACAATTCTTACTATAAAGTAGTACAGCCCTTCTAAATTAAGAAACTGATTGGTCATATACACCAGAAAAGGCTCTGACCAAAGTAATCTCTATTCTAAATTGTTCTTTATATGAATATGAATGGAAGTTGGAGTCTATTTAGGGCTGATGTGAGTTAGTTTGTGAGGAGCCCTCACCAGGGAGCCTGTCCCTGTGCTGGAGGCTAGTTAAGAGTTCTATTAGCTGACACAGCCACTCCAGAGGAGAAAACTGTAATATTAAACTAAATTTCTATTTTGGCAGTAATTTGATATTTGCCCTCCTTGGGTGGCGTACTGTCCTGGTTTGAGGTAAAATGAACCAATTTTCTGTTTTACAATTTTACTTTCTTAGCTGGGCCTCTTCTAACTAAACTCTGAAATTAACAGCACATTGTTCAGAAAACTGTTTCATCTCACAGTGATAAGACCTGATTATACCAAGGAATGGGATGCAGAGAGGCTCTTGCTTATACTTATTGCTATTAAAAACCAAGGTCAAGTAATTTCATTATTTGACCCGTTGAAGGGTTGGAAGCAGAAAAGAGTAAAGGGGTCCCACCTGCAAGGAGGAAGGGACAGGACAGGTGACCCAAAACTGACCAACAGGGGTATTCCATCCCATCTTCAACATGCCCCATATAAAAGCTGAGGGATCAAAGGGCAAACCTTCTTTTTCCGATGGCTAACGTCCAAGGAGGACCTTGCCTGTTCATCTGCCTTTGATCCCAATCCGAGCGTTCCTGCCTCCAGTAATGGAATCCAGCTCCTGTCACTCAGAGTCCAGTTTGGGACTTTTCCTGATGCCTGCTGGTGACATGGTCATCATCCTGGGAGCTTGATA
>VZRU01013335.1:0-20444 GCA_013398155.1 Pedionomus torquatus
GCAGCGCAGGCCCCGGTGGAAAGAGAAAGGAGCCCAGGTTTGAGTAGCGAGCGGCAGCGGGATGCGGGCTGGGCAGGGAGGGTGGTGCTGTTCCCTGCGTGCGGGGATGTTCGGGTGTTGAATCCCGAGCACGACTGGCTTAGGAAAATCTTGCGTAAAAGTCGTATTAAGTGAACGCCCGTATTAAAATCAGAAAGGAAAAAAACCAAACACCGAAACCCAAAGAAAGCAAAAACTCCGCACCAAAAAGCTTGTATTCTTTTTTTCCGCTCTTCCAAAGCCATTATCTTTCTCCAGCAGCATTCTGTATCAGAGTCCTGAACCCTACGTGTTCAGAAAAACAAAATGTAAATGACTGAAAAGCATTCCTCTGGAAAGAAGCCTGGATTAACTTCAATTTGAATGGTCAATTTAAATATATGTAAAATGCTTGGAACTGTTTTTTTCAGTCTTCAGCATTTTATGAGCTGGAAGACCATAATTCAGATTTTCAACCTTGTACAGTAAATGGTCATAGAATTATAGAAGGGTTAGAGTTGGAAGGGACCTTAAAGATCATCGAGTTCCAACCCCCCTGCCGTGGGCAGGGACACCTCCCACTAGAGCAGGTTGCTCAAAGCCCCATCCAGCCTGGCCTTGAACACTCCCAGGGATGGGGCATGATTGTTGAACTACTGCGACAGCAATACAATCTGTTCACAGCAATACACTGTTCTGCATCTTCTAGGATCTCCACAGTCCTGAAATGTGAGATCTTGCATGTCTTATAAGAAGGCGTGCCATTCCAGAAATATTTGTTGTTATAGGGAAGATAATTCTTTACTGCAGAAGCGTAGAAGCTCGTAAGTGCAAAGGGAGAGAGAAGGAATAAAATTTGTTTAATCTAAATCTCTAGGTATGTTTTCTGTAGCAGTATTAAAAGAAATGCCCACAACTATTGTTTCTTGGGGGTGGAGGAGGTTTCTGCATGGTATGGTAACTGTGCAGTGTTTTAGTTTTGTATTACTTTTCCCTTCCATATATGCCCGTTGCTCCATGTGGGAAGGAATAAAGAAATTAGCCCAAGATTCCAAAGGAGATGCCTGCAGAGGATACGTGGCTGATACTCACCCACGGGTGATCTTTGAAAACCTCTGAGGACAGGACCTAAACTGATAGTTTTGTCAGTGGGACAGCAAGTTACTGCAAACATCCATAGCTGTCCTGATTTGAAACTGCCTGCTTTGGGTGAGGTTTGCAGTAGGGCTCAGTGTTGCTGTGTCTGGGCAAATACATGTATTCAGTTCTCCTGCTTGGCATGAATCACAGCATTTGTTAACTTTTTAGATTTGAGAAATCCTTTAAGCCTAATTCTGAGGGATCACAGCTCTCACCTGTAGGTGAGGGTGGGAAGGATTGAAGCTAATGACTAGGAATAACCAAAGATGAGAACTTGAAATTTACATGTCAGATGATGGCTGTTGAAGTAGAGACTTCTGTCTCTTTCCAAGTGGCTTAAGCCACTTCAGTCATGGCTTAAACATTCCTTAAATAATATAATTGTAAATGATTTAGTATTACTTTCCTCCTTGCCCGTCTCTATTCCTATTTGAAACCTGACTGCTATTCTAAACTAAGTTTTGAAGTTGTAAGTTTATTTTAATAAAGGAAGCAAATAATTTTCAAGATCAGATTTCTGGTGTGGTTTGGTTTTTTTTTGGTTTTGTTTTGGTTTTTTTTGTTGTTGTTGGTTTTTTGTTGTTGTTGTTGGGTTTTGTTTGTTTTTCTTTTTTTTTTCTTCTAAGCTTGCTAGTAGGAATTTGGCAGGAGTCACAAGACACCACCTACGTGATAAGATGCTTCTTATTGCTTTATTGGTGGTACCTTGCGTCTGCATGAAGTTATGAAGACTTCCNTGTTTGTTTGGGGTTTTTTTGTTTGTTTGTTTTTTTTTGTTTGTTTGTTTGTTTTTTCTTCTAAGCTTGCTAGTAGGAACTTGGCAGGAGTCACAAGACACCACTTAAACCACCTACGTGATAAGATGCTTCTTATTGCTTTATTGGTGGTACTTTGCATCTGCATGAAGTTATGAAGACTTCCAGGTACTTCTGAATTCAGAACTGTCATCATACTTCAAGACGCAGTACTACACGTCCTTGTGCTAAGAACTAGAACATGCTGCAAGTCTGCCCACCACCTATGGTTTTGGTGCCAAAGATGTCAGTTTGAGGCTTCAGATAATCTGAAACCTGTGTGGGATGGTATGTAGCAGTGTTCCTGGAGAAACTGTATGCAGCAGTCACTGCTTTTCCATGAAAACTGCCAACCTTTGACGGCCAAAGTAGAATAGTTTGAGATAATTGTTTTTTGAGCTTAGATTGGATAGTGTCAGGTGTATGCTCAGTATATAAAAGCTAGTCTATAAATAGATGTAAAAAAAATCTGTGAGGAGAGCCTCAAAAACTAAACTGTTGAGGTATCTTGCAAGGGAGAGTCATAGAATTAAGTCTTTCCCCAAGGTTTTAGCTATTCTGGGTCATGTGAGTAGAACTTTGCTCCAGTTTTCCTCTGTATTCATTAACTTGCTTTCGTTGCAGGGAAAGGAGCTATAGATGTGAAAACTACATCTTAAAAATATGTCTCTGTTTTCAGTGGATGTTTGGACTCCTGCCAAGGAGAAATGACAGGGTTTTCTTTATTCCAAGCAGAATGGGAAGTGAGGGGAAAAAATGGATTGCAGGAGACGAGCTATGTATAGGAAGCAAGTGGCAACAATGAGTTCTGAGATACAAGGTGACATGGATATCCCTTTAAAGCATAGCAGTTGTTTTTTGTGAGGTAGAGGTGGTGACTTTACTTGTTCTAGCATTACCATTTTAATTTATCATTTGTAAAGCTTATGAAATCTAAAGAAACATGCTCGATAGCATTTCCAAATTTAACTGCTTCAGGAATTAATACCTGGGTTTGTGCAATGCACTGTAATACATTTAAATTTTGTATCATGGTTTGGCGCTTTTTAAGATGTGTGTGGTAATTTTTTTTCATTGTCTTTTAGACATTGTGTTCTGTGTGATGTGCTTCAGACATTACCAACCACAAGTGACTTCTTGCATGCCTGACTAAATGGAAGCACATCCTGCACATGGGGTCTCTCTTAGCTTCAGATTTTCCAGAGCTGAGGCCCTCATCTCCTTCCATGACTGTAGGAACATGTAAGCCCTGTTAGTTGCCTGTTCAGTGTCTGCAACCTCAAGTCATAAAGCCTGTGAGGAGTTTAGGACCACAGTTTAGGTTTAGTTAAACCTTGGTCTCCATAGTGTAGATGTCCTCAAAGTGCAAAAGTCAATAGTAGTCTGAGGAGGCTTTTTGCATAATAGGCATAGCAGCGTAGTTTTTCAGATGGGTCAGGGTTTAGGCCTTGTATGTGTTCTCTTGACTTAAAGATGACATCCAACCTAGCAGTGCTTGTTTATAGCAATGGAAAAAAAATTGTGGTAAGTTTCGATTGACTGGAACAGAGATGCGAAAAGGGAAGAGGAAAAACATCTGCAGCTGTTAGAGCATGTTTGAATTAAAGTAAAACCAGAAAAGAGCAAAGAACAGGCAGTTTTTTCCTTTGATTAAAGCCAAAAAAAAAAAAAAAAACTTAAAAATTCCAAGTTTTAAGGGGCAAGTGTGTTTTTTAAGACAGATTAATAGTACAAGAGAACACTGAAAGGAATGACAATAACTGCTGCGGATTACTTTAGAAACTGTTGTGCTCTTCCCCTGCCCTTGAAGTAAGACTTGGCCAAACTGCTAAGAAAGTCAAAAGTTCTTGTTTCTGGCTCTGCATCAGGAATGAGGTTAATGAGTATATGCTGTGCTGAAATATTTTGCTGACCAAACTGCCTGAAGTTAGAAGTTATTGTTTCAGCGTTAGTGAGCTGACTGATGCGGGTGCTGCCTTCCGAAGGATGGCAAGTCCATTTTCTAAGCCTCAGCGCATGCTCCTCCGGCCTCTGCCCTTTTACCTACTTTGCCAGTGCACACGTGACGGCGCAGGAATGCGAAGGAGGGGAAGTGTGCGGCAGCTTATGATTAAATTGGCCTCTGAGGAGGAGAATCAATGTGCAGAGAAAGGGACTTCAGGAAGTCTTTGGTGGTCGTCCATCATAATTCAGAACAGTCTGAAAGGCTTGCAGGTTTCTTAAGGAAAAGAATACGAAAAGAAAGAAGCCATTTGATTGTTTCGCATCTTAGAATCAAGTTAATGCAGTCCTAGAGCTAGATTTGTCTTTTCTCAGGGCTTGTTTACTTGATGTAGGATTAATTCTTGCATCAAGTATTTCTTCATTTGGGAATTAGGAATATTTTCCTTATTGAAGCTTATTTAATGTTATGATCATGCAAAGTTTCAATTCATTAAAATAATAATCGGGATGACTGTTTATGATTAATGCTATTTATAATCTTTTTTTACCTTGGACAGTAGACACGCATGTGCCTAAAAAGGGAAGGGTTCCTGAAATTCTTTCCTTTCAGAAATAGGAGGATAGTTACAGATTCCCAGGCTGAGAAGTCACAGGAAAACTGACAGGTAATAGAAACTAGTTGATCTGGTATTTAAGGCACAGGCATTCCAGAATACAAAATTCCATGAGTGAACTGGAGAACCTGATGATCCTCTTTGAGACAAATCCAGGTGCCCAATTCTCTGTATATGGTTGGTTTTGTTGGGTTTTTTTTTTTAATCTGTCTTAAACATATGATGAATTTTGAGTGCTTTACACTTCTGCAAATACAGGGACTACCATGTATTACTGCTGCCTGTCTCTGTTTTATTGCTCTCTTGCAGTTTTGGTCTCTGTGTTGAACTGGTTATGCACAATTTAAATAAATGAAGGGACAGCTGATTTATGACTTCCTGATACTTGTCTACAGTAAAGTCCCTGTGAGTAAGCAGTTGTTAGTGACGGAGTCATTAAGTACTACAAATTGTAGTTGTTACTAGGACATACAGGGCTTGTCTCTAAAGGTTTTGAAGCTGGTGTTCAAAGCAGATTTGGTTTCTTTGTTGTCCTAATTAGACACTATACGTGCCTAGATCAAATTGCGTACTATCTGTGTGACACTGTGAGCTTAAGCCACCCTTCTGGTAACCCAGAATTCATGAACCCTGATTAATCCACGACTCAGCCTCTAAAACTTGAGCAGTGGCTGATGGATTTGGGAGTTCTGTGAATTACCACTGTAGCAGTAGCTGTATTGCAGAGGCTGATCATTGCAGGCTGGTCTAGAAACAGGCACTTTAAGTACTGCAAACAGTCACTACCAATAGTCACCAATCTTACTACATCCTGCATGATAGCATTTATCTTGTTCATCTCAGACTAATGTTCCTTCCCTTCCTATATTGTTTGTTTATTTCCTAAGCGTTTCCAGTACTTACATTCCCTAGTTGTCTACTCACGCACCTTTGCACTCGTCCTTTGTTCTCCAGATGACTTTGACGTAGTAGAGTATTTGCAGACTAGAGAAGCATCACTACAGTTGTAATAAACTGCTTTTGAAGGGCCCAGCTAAACTGCGCTAGTTATCCCTCACATGCTGTTCAACGAGGGATTAACATCTATCAGAATTTAAATTTAACTGCAAAGTCTAAGCAGGTTTGCAAAAGAAATGTAAATTTCAGCCTTTAGGATTCAAAAGGCATGAAGTAATTGTAATTTATTTTGATTTTTGCTTAGATAGAAATACCAGTGCCGCCTTAAAACACCTGGTACTGATAATGTTGTGTTTTGATCCAATAAGAATGTGAAATTAAAATTTGTCCTTGAAGCCTGACCTACAGATGGTATTATGGATTACTTTACCTTTCTGCCATACTTCCTAAGAGGCTGTTGTTTTTAGGATTATGCACAGAAGTTTTGGTAAGCTTATAAATGAATCTGGACAAAAGACTTTTGAATCGCAATGGTCTCCTCAGGAATATGTAGTATGGACAATCTCAGTTTTGTACATAGAGCCTGTCTGCAAAAATCTATGTTCTGATTGTAAGTGCTCAAATGTTACTCTGAATTAAGGAGCAGGGGTAACTTCCAGGATATTTATGTAGAAATGCTCGTGATGGAAAGAAAGAAGCTATGAAGATTAGTTTATAAATAAAAGTATACTGTGCAGTTCAACTTGGCTGTATCCTCAGAGTTGATACGTAAATATTTAAACAGAATCACAGTTACTTTTCTGCTTTAACTTCCAGTGGTTTTTATTTGGGCCTATTATGCCTGCCCACTATGATGGTCTTTTGTCTATATTGATACCACTTCTGATACTTGTTTGGGTAGTTTAATGGAACTGCATTTCAATAAAATTTCCTCTTAATTTCAGGTTTGTTAATGTGAAGGTCATTTTTGAGAGCTGTAATTTGGTTTCCTCAACTCTGCTTAGTTTTGATTTTGCACTTATTTACCAGTCAGAACTCAGCCACAGGGGCTATAGGATCTTATTGCTGTGACTAATCAGGTTGAAATTACCATAGAATGATTAGAGTTGGAAGGGACCTTCAAGATCATTTAGTTCCAACCCCCCTGCCATGGGCAGAGATACCTCCCACTAGAGCAGGTTGCTCAAAGCCCCATCCAGCCTGGCCTTGAACACTTCCAGGGATGGGGCATCCACAACTTCTCTGGGCAACCTGTTCCAGTGCCTCACCACACTCACAGCAAAGAATTTCTTCCTAATATCTAATCTAATCTGAATTTGCCCTCTTTCAGTTTAAAACCATTACTCCTCATTGTATTACTACACTCCCTGAATAAGAGTCCCCCACCACCTTTTTGTAGGCCTCCTTTAGGTACTGGAAAGCTGCTATAACATCTCCCCAGAGCCTTCTCTTCTGCAGGCTGCACATCCCCAACTCTGTCAGCTTGTCTTCGTAGGAGTGGTTCTTCAGCCCCCTGATCATCTTTGTGGCTCTTCTCTGGAGTCAGTCCAGCAGGTCCATGCCCTTGTTATGTTTGGGGCCCCAGAGCTGGATGTAGTACTCCAGGTGGGATCTCATGAGAGAGGAGTAGATGGGCAGAATTGCCTCCTTTGACATGATATCCACGCTTCTTTTGATGCAGCCCAAGATGTGGTTGGTTTTCTGGGCTGCAGGCACACCATTGCCAGCTCCTGTTGAGCTTCTCTTCAACTAATACGCCTGAGTCCTTTACCTCAGGGCTGCTCTCAGTCCATTTTCTGCCCAGTCTGTATTTATGCAGGGGATTGCCTTGACCCACATGCAGAACCTTGCAGTTGGCCTTATTGGACTTCATGACGTTTACACAGGCTCACCTATCGAGCCTGTCAAGTTCCCTCTGGATGGCCTCCCTTCGCTCCAGTGTGTTGGCCATGCTACACAGCCTGGTGTCGTCTACAAACTTGCTGAGGGTGCAATTCTTTGTTGGTGACCTGGACAGCAGGATAGATGTTAAACGGTGGCAATCCCAGTACTGACCCCTGGGGAGTGCCAGTTATCACTAGTTTCCACATGGACATTGAGCCATTGACTGCAACACATTAAGTACCTCAGCCATGTTCATATCCTAGGTGACCAGGTCTCCTGTTTCCTTTTGGAGTGGGCTCACATTTTTGCTAGTCTTCCTTTAGTCACAAACATACTCACAGAAGCTGTTCTTATTGCCCTTGATGACACTGACCAGATTTAACTCTGTTTGGGCTTTAGCTTGCCTAACCTGATCCCTGGCTGCTTGGACAATTTCTCTGTGTTCCTCTCAGGCTACCTGTCTTTGCTTCTACCCTCTGTAGGCTTCCTTTTTGAGTCTGAGTTTTTTCAGGAACTTCTTATTCGTCTATGAAGGTCTCCTGGCGTTTTTGCCTGACTTCCTCTTTGATGGGATGCATTGCTTCTGAGTGTGGAGGAGGTGGTCCTTGAATATTAGCCAGCTTTCTTGGCTTCCCCTAAGGGCTTTATCTCATGGTGCTCTACCAAGCAGATCCCCGAAGAAGTCAAAGTTTGTTCTCTTGAAGTCCAGGCTAGTGAGCTTGCTGTGTGCTCTCCTCGCTGCCCAAAGGGTCTTGAGCTATACCGTCTCATGGTTATTGCAGGCATGGCTGCCCTTGAGCATGACATTCCCCACCAGACCCTTCTTGTCGGTGAGAACAAGGTCCAGCATGGCACCTCTCCTCTTTTGCTCCTCTATTACTTGGAGGAGGAAGTTATCATTGATAAGTTAATTAAATTAATATGGCGAGGAAGAGCTTTGATTTGCTAGCTGAGGTGAAGACTTCAAATACTTTTTGTTTCAAAAGATGAAAAAAAAATACTAATTTCTGAATCTCCTTTTATCATTACAGTGAGAGATTATGTACCTATGATGTGCTTTTTCTAAATATTATGGGTTCGTTTTTCTGCTGTGCTCTGAATTTTTATATATTGCGTATATGCACAATATTCAGCTTTCTGCAATCCTGCCAAAAGACCTAAGTTACATGAGAATGTTTTGCTTCCATTTTCAGCTGTTGCAGTTAGAAGAGGTATCTTAATTAACGTACTGGAAGCCCAGACTGAAGTGCAAGTATAGCCTGTAAAGAAGAGGCAAGTATTGTATGTAAATTTCTCATACTTGAAATATTTCCCCAAAATACTGTTTAGAACATACCGTGCTAGAAAAGGACTAGCTTCTAGTTCCTTTGAACAAAAAGGAAATGATTTTTTTAACTTTGCTTCTTTGACAGAACTCTCTCTGAAAATGGCAGAAGCTCATCAAGCAGTAGCTTTTCAATTTACGGTAACTCCAGATGGGATTGACCTGCGAATGAGCCATGAGGCACTCAAACAAATTTACCTATCTGGTGTCCATTCATGGAAGAAAAAGTTCATCAGATTCAAGGTATTTTAAATTAATAAAGTCCACCAAACTTTAGAGTTATTTAATGTTTTATGGATTTATTGAACTTTTGTTTGGGCAAAAACAGATTTTATGGTGAACAGAGTTCCTTAGCACTGAGTGATGCTATGAAGACTGAAAGGGTAGAACTTGCTTTATTCTATAGAAGCAAAAATAAACATGTAGAAATACCATAGGTTTAGTTTACTTCATTCTTTTCATAATATATCATGTAATTAATCTTTTAGCATAATTTAGAAATATAACAACTTGTGATTTTTAGTGTTGTATCAGTTAAAGGTACAAGTCTGTACTCTTGACTTTAGGTATTTTTTGCTAAAAGTAAATTCTCTAATTAGGGAGAATGTTTGCTGTTTTCAACAAGTTATCTGAACTAGGTAGTTCAAGTTATGCGAAGTAGTAATGTTTCTGATGAGGTATTTGATAGAGATTTTTGTGAATTTAATGTTTTGTTCACGAGATCATAAATAATAAGCATCTGGGTTTTTTAGTAGCAAACTGGATAAGCTACAGACTATTTTCAACATCTTTCTAAAACATATTTTTAATGGTAGTCAGTAATATCTTCTTAGAAAGCTGTAAGAAGGACTGTTTAAATGATGTATGTAAAAAACCTGAAAACCAGCACAAACCAAACGCAACACTTGATTCTGGTTTTCAGTGTCTTGTTCAGTAGAATATTTTTGCCATGTATTCATTTAGAGAGGCCTAACTCAGTGTAGGTAGGAATTATGAAGTGTCTTTTGTTCCAAAGTTGCTTGCTAATTTGAATATTTGTCATAAGACTTGCTTTATAGATCAGCGTTGTCTACAACAGAACTTAAAAGTACCTTTACTTCTTTATATCATTGTGACAATTTTCTGCAGCATTCAAACTTCACTAAATCCATTCCCTACTCTGAGTTAAGCATATGTAAGCAAACAGTGGTTAATCTTAACTTCTTGTTTAAAACTAAGTGACTTAAATGTATTGATTTTTTGTTTCTTTCCATGGTAATATGAAGTCAGCCACTTTGGTATGAAAAAATTATGTGAAGGCTTTTCTTTCCAGAATGGAATTATCACTGGCGTTTATCCTGCTAGCCCATCTAGCTGGCTTATTGTAGTTGTGGGTGTGATGTCAACAATGTATGCCAAAATTGATCCTTCTTTAGGAATAATAGCTAAAATCAACCGAACACTTGATACAACGTAAGTAGACTGAAAAGTTTCTGTTCCTCTAAAGGAAATCAGTTTTATTTGTAGCTACTCTTAAAGCTAATCCTGTTAAAGCGTATCAGTTTTTGAACAGTGCTGTGACAGAGTAAGGCCAATAAGCAGATGTATGAGGGTATGAAATAGGTTGTTATACCAGTATTACTAGGCTGTTTTCTGAGTATTTATTTGGCAACTTCAGTGGCCTTTGAGCTTGCTGCATGAGAGGGTGTTTGGAAAGGAGTTTGAGAGAGGGCTAAACGGGCATGAAACTTGGGAAATGCCTGCCTGTAGTACCATTAGACTTTGGTTTCTGATGTTAGGTTCCCTTTAAAAGTTAAACTGACATTAACTGGCACATGCTGGCTTTTGTTTTAAATAGTGGCTATATGTCAAACCAAACACAGAACATCGTCAGTGGAATGCTTTTTGGCACAGGGCTTTGGGTTGCCCTTATTGTCACAATGCGCTACTCTCTAAAAATGCTGCTTTCCTATCATGGTTGGATGTTCGCTGAACATGGCAAACTTTCTGCAGGCACCAAGTTTTGGATGGTAAGGATATATTGTCTTCCTGTTCAATCTTAATTTCTATGCAATCTGTATTCAAAGCCCTAAAATAAAAGGTTTTTGTTGTTTTTTTCCTTGCGTGTCTTTCCTGTGTCATGCGACAGGAGGCTGCTAGGTAGATATTTCTGCTAATTACTGTCATCCTTCTGATGCTATAATTAAACTATTCAGGATGGCCTTGTAGAAGGAAGAGTAAACACTTGAAGGAGAATGCCTAAATTTGCCAGTGCTTTGGGACTGTGTGAGTCAAATACCTACTTTTTCTGTGTGCACAGCTACAGCTTAAAAAACTTGGGCTGCAGCACCAAAGAATCTTGGTCTCCCCAGAAAGCGCTACTCTAATTCTTTGTTGAAATGTTAGAATTTCTAGTCATACATTTTAAAACAGACCTTTTGCTTGAAGAAAATAATATTGATTGTCCTTTCAATTGATTTATTGATATGCCTCCAAAATGAGATGGAGAAAAAGCGTAAGGTAGGTAGCTTGTTATGCAGTTTCACATGAGGATAAGAGAGTGACCTGGCTCTTGTTGATTATTGTGGAGCTTTGGGAAAGAATCCTTAAAGGATGTGATAGATGTGAAGTGAGAAAATGTACATGTAGGTGCTCCAAGAGATGAAGTGGGTTTTTGTTACTTGGGCTTTCACCAGTATTGTTCTAGAAATAACTGAAGTGCAATAAAATTAGTCTCTGCAGCCTCAAAAATTAACTGATGAGTGTTAGATTAACAACATGTAATGATTTATTATGAAATATTTCAAGAACAGGTATCCAGAGTGGTACACTAAAATAGAATGTAATCTTCATCTGTTACAAATGAAATTTCTAATTGATAGTTTCTCCTGGAAGCGGTATCAGGAGCCTCATGACTCGAATTTGTACAGTACAGGCTCTAAATGGTAAGGCTTTCTGTCACTTGCTTGAAGCTGTAGCTGTCTGGGTTTTCAGCATGTCCTACCAGATAGATATTTTAAAGCTGTTGATACTGCCTTATCAACTTTAAACAGTATGAACTGTAATGCTACTTACAATGGCTTTGTTGCATATTGTATTTATAAAATTTCTGTTTATTGTATGTTGCATATGTATTTTGTTGTGTATTATATATGTTTTAAAATACAGAACACTGTAAAGGCGTATGCTCGACAGAGTTTCATCTATACATAATATGAAGCTCTATTTTAATACCTTATTATTTCTTTATCTAGTCCCAACAAAAGAGAAAACTGGTTTCCCTAGTAGTACAGTACCAACTACCTTATCTTTCTAGATTTCTATTATCCTTTACTATTGTGTATTTTTCTGGAGGGCTTTTCCTGTTGTGGTGTTTGTTTTGGGTTTTTTTGCTGATTAACAGCATGAAAAATGCCATTGTGAACATACTGTCCTCTGTTCAAATACTCATGCAGAAAAAAACCTTGAGCTCTGATTTCAGGCACAGCATAAAGTGATTTTCAGTCTGGTTGTAAGTCTGGTGGTACTTTTAATGAACATATTTAATCTTCTGAAGTCAAATTTCCTGTAGCAGGGTTAGGGGAAAAAAAATCTGAGTGTTAGTTGCACTAACATTTAAAAATAAGTTAAAAAAATAATAATAATCTGTGAACAGACGCAGTGCGTTTTAGAATGAGATTATTTGCTATGTCTGCATGTGAAATCAGAGATATAATTAAGTATGTGTGTCTGTCAGACCACTTTAACGGTCTCAAGCTGTTCTTAAGAGATAAATAGTGTGAAATGGATGTACTGGTTTGGGCCAGGTTGAGCAGGTGCTCTCTGTCTGAAGATTATTTCCACCTTTCCTGGCTTGAGAGTTTCAGAGTTCTAGAATAAAATGGTCTAAGTATAGGATTAGAGGTGTGGGGTTTTTTTTGTTTTGGTTTGGGTTTTTTTTGTAAGAAAAGCTAAATGTTTTTTCTCTTACCTGGCTTCAAATGTATCTTGCCATGAAGCACAACTAGATTTCATTGGGCTGATCACTGTGGTGCATCCATGTGCACTTGACAACTGTCTGGTACAGATCCGTTTGCAGGAAAGTCCTTGTTGCTGGTAATACCCTGTGATTCTTAATATGTTTTTTGCTCCTTAAAATAACCTCCTCTAGCTGTGCTGACCAAGGAAGCTGAGGGGCAGGGAAGAATCTCCACATTTTAACAAGTAGTTTTGTCAGTTGCAGGGAGGAAAGAAGGGAGAAGTCACAAGAATCTAGTAGTGAAATGATACCCTCTGTTTTCTCCTGTCTTTAGTCTAATGGCCTATATACAGTATATGGTATAGTATATTGGATGGAGATAGGATTTTTGACAATAAAGGTTCTACCAGATCATTGGTGTAGTACTTGACCTTACTTTCATCCTGAAGTAGGGTGGTAATATCAAAATCCTTTCATGTGTCGCCTTGAAGTGGTACAGTCTAGACTTTCAGCCTGTTGTAGGCAGAAATGCTGCTTCTGTCTTTAGTCTTCCATGGAAAAAAAAGGAGTTGCTGTAGTATCTGAAGCTAAGATGGGAACTATCATCTCTGGCTCTTCTGTTTTGCTGTTTGGTTTTTTTTTGTAACACAAGCATGGAGTAGAACACTGATATGCTTGCACAATTTTATATGTTCAAGTCACGCAGTAGACTACCTGAGGATAGATTCATGCTTGAAGAAACTCCCTGTAACATCAGTGATATTATTGATCTTGACCAATAACTTCAGAAAATACTTAACTGTGATTCCGAAGCATAATTATTCTTTTTAAAAGTGGCTATAGTTATCCAGAATCCTTAGTGGAGTGATGGGCTTGATAATGATTCCGTTTTGAAGCACAATATAGATCTTCTTATAGTATCTACTAATAGTAAAAAGATCAACTGTTAGACTTGCTTTTATAGACTTTATGGAGGGAAATTTATGAAGAAGTGCTAAGTAACTCTGTCTTTATTTTCTGTTGACGTCAGGTTTGCCTTTCACAAATACAATACTGCCCAATGACCAGAAGATTGGCTGGGAAGTCAGGAATGACTATGACTGTCTTTCCCTTCCACTGACACGTTTAACCTTCAGGAAGTTAGTTCGTGTCAGTGCCTTTTTTATTTGTGAGACAGTGATAAATATGATAGCTTGCTAGAATTAGCACAGTATAATTTACCAGTGAAAAGAACTATTCATTACATTGCACTTTAGTATTGTCATTTTTCTTTTTTTGAACCTAATAATTTGAAGTGCATTTTGTTTTTATTTTTCTTCAGGCACTTGTAAAACTCTTCTCGGGACGTAAGCCCATGTTATACAGTTTCCAGACATCTTTACCACGATTGCCAGTTCCAGCTGTTAAAGACACAGTCAATAGGGTGTGTACATTCATTAATTCATTTTCTTCAGTAATAATGAATCCATATTTAGATGCTCTTGTGGGTTTTTGTTATGTCTTATAAAAGTGTCGCATGGTGATATTAATACAGTGTAATGGATTGAAACTTCTGCGTAGAAGTTGAAATATAAACTATGACAAACCACTGAAACTGGTGACAATTTGAAGCTGATGTAATTCATATTGGATGATGTGATGTCTGTTGCTGTAAGACTATGAAATGAAGTGTGATTTCCAAGGCTTTTGAAAAAAGAAGCCTTGATTTAAAAAAAAAAAGCCTTTTTTTGTTGTCTTCCATAGCTTAAACATATGAACGTGTGTTTTATGACACAAAACCTTGTAGCAAAGTTTGTGAGTAGGACAGTAAGTCACAAAAACTGAAGGCTTGATGATTTATTTATTTATTTTTTAGAGAGGAGAAGAGTTATCTTTGCCTGATTTCCCTTTTGAGTTGAAAATGTGTCTTTAGAAAAGTAGCCTCTTCCACTTGTGACTTGCTGACAAATGTATGGGAAAAGTTCTCATTTTTGTAGTTTACACTCTTTTCAACATCTGCCTGCATACTTTTATTTTAAGACTGTAGTATTTGCAACTTTATAAATTGGGTCTGGATAATCTTTGTCTGCTATCCAAATGCTTTATGTAGGAATGGTAAGAAGCTACATGTTAGTTCCTATACTGATACTGATTCTTTTCCTGTATTCTAGTATCTAGAGTCAGTTCGGCCACTTATGTGCGATGAAGAGTTCAAAAGAATGGAGGGTCTTGCCAAAGATTTTGCATATAATTTGGGACCAAGGCTTCAGTGGTATTTGAAGCTAAAATCCTGGTGGGCTACAAACTATGTGAGTAGATAAATAGGAGGGTCAGTTGTTCAAAAAACACAATTTAATTTGTTCTCTGTTGCCTTTTTTGGCTTGGTTTTCATTCTTTCTTAAATGTAAAAGATGGCAATTGAAACTGCCTAATATTTTTGTGAAGTGCATTGAAGATCCCACGATTTGCACAAAAGTAATTTGTGTGATTTGGTAAACAAAGAGTGTGGAAATGGAACTTGAAATAATGAATCCCTGTTTTGTGTTTGTTATTCTGGAGTAGATGATTTAGCTTTTGGTGTTAGGATTGCTTTTGAGGTGTGTTTATTTGTTAAACTTGGTAACTCAGCAATGGGCCTGGCTACCCAGGTAGTTTAGAAGACTGATTTAGGACAACGTTTTATAGAGAGCATATGGAAGAAAAATAAAGAATTGTAATAAGTGTGGGTTTTTTACCAAAAAGAAAACTCAAACCCCAAGATCATAGTGAGAACTGTAATATAATTCTTTTCTGATATATCTTCTAACATCTAGCTATACCCAATAACCGAAGCTGAGCTGCAGTGTAATGGCAAAGGCTGCAAAACATTCAGGAGATTTAATACATTTTAGGTATTATCTGAAAATGACAACTTCTTCAGAAGTTGACTGGAGAGCTACAGCTGAATTTAATTTCTCACCCTTTTTTCTTTGTTTTCTCTAATGTTTAATGTGAATTAGTTTTTTAAGTCAGGGGGCAAGCTAGCAGTTTTCTTCCTGCTTCTGTATGGACTGTTACGTTGTGGAGTTGTTAACATCAAAGACAAACTAGAAATTAAGATGGTCTAATGCTTCTTGTTGTCCTTCCTGCTACAGGTTAGTGATTGGTGGGAAGAATATATCTACCTTAGAGGACGTGGACCAATTATGGTTAATAGTAATTATTTTGCAATGGTAGGTAAAGACTATAAACGTGTTAAAGAAGCACTATAAAATTTCTGCCATATATGGCAGAAATATGATATAATGATTATTAAATATAATAATAATATTATGAATAAAAATTTTGTGATAATCTTTCTGTTTAGCAGTTGGTTGCCACTGAGTATATGACCTTTGCTTTTTTGTATTCTAGTAGAATCTGCAGCCAATGTTTTCAAGTGTAGTGCTATCTTAATAATTAAGCATCTGCTGCTTAAGCAGACTCATGCAGTAATGACTTAAGCTGTTTCGTGCTTACTGCAGCAAGCAATCTTTCAAAAGTTCTGTGTAAAACTTCATAGATAACATAATTCAATAAAGTGTGTGCTTCTGTTAGTCTATCTGGGAAGTAAAATTGTAAAAGCCCTTAAATTAATAGCAAAAAGAGGAAATATAATAATCTTGGATTCAAGTTTTAAGTAGCATAGTCTTTTCTACTCGGATGATTAACAGCTATCATGTATGGTTTAGGGCTGATGCTTTTGAAGGAGATTGTGACTGTTGGAGAAACTTTAGTTTCAAGTCATGAACTTGCTGCACACGTGCAGTTCATATGTTTCAAAGCCTTTTTGATATTGACCATAATAAACTTTAAGAACATGGATGATATGTACTCTCAGTTAGGGTTTTTTGTTGTTTTTTTTTTGTTTGTTTGTTTGTTTTTTGTTTTTTTTTTTTAAATACAGTCTGGTAATCATTAAGTTACAATTCTTACTTACTTTGCAGGATTTCCTTTATTTGTTTCCCACAACCCTGCAGGCAGCTAGAGCTGGTAATGTTATCCATGCCATCCTACTCTATCGGAAAAAACTGGACAGACAAGAAATCAAGCCAGTATGTATAATCTTAAATGACTTTTGATCTTTTTCCAGCACTGTGTGTAAGAAGCTGATCAGTTTTCAGAATGGGAGAGGAGTGCCTTTATTGTCAGAAATACTTGTAAGATATAACTAACTTCATGGTCCCAGACATCTTGGTTATCACTTGAATTGCCCATGGGCAGAAACCATCAAAAAGACATCAAAAATACGGGGTTCAGTCATGCCAACTAATTGCAGTCATGAAATTAACATATGTATTTACCCAAGAGACAAATACAGACTTGTATTTGAGTGAATTAAATACTCTGTTTAACAGATGTTATTAATGTGTGCTAAGCATGTAATGGTACTTTTCAGCCGTTGAAGTCTGAACAGTCTCTGGAATCATGTAGTGTGAGCACAAGAGCTGGTTAGGACAAAGGACTGGACCTTGAGGCCAAGAGTGAGGCAGTGGCAGTCTAAGTATATAGATAATGATGAAATCCTGTGTTGCACTGATTTTTACGTAGCAAAGATAGGCAAAGTGAATCCCATTCTGAATTTCTGTCTGTGCGGTGGCTGTGTGTTGTAGAAATGAAATATTGTGGAAACAAGTAAATTTTGTTGAAGGTCGTGGTAGGAGTGCAGTTAGTTGTATGTAACTACAAATCTGAGAAATGTGAACTTTTGTTCCAAAAAGCCAGAAATAGTTTTAAAATAAGAAATTAAGGTGTAATGCATGCTGTATGTGTAAGTATTACGTCTGGACTAGCCATTGAGAGCTCTTTGGATTTCAGATGCTAGCTAGATTCAGTTATCCCTCCTGGAGGATGGGCTTTTGGTAGGAGTGAAAAAAAAAAAAGCTACAGCTACTGGAATGTCAGTGGAATCTTCCACATGTAGTTTAAGGAAAGACAATGAACAGAGCAGGGGAAAAAACAATAATACTCTGAGTTGATGTATTATAAATCTCACTGTTCTACACCCTGTCTTTAACCAGATCCTGTTTTTTCTTTCCTTTTTAATTTACTAATTGTATATGCAAAATTAAATTTGAATGTACTTTCTTGGCACAGATTCTTCTGATGGGATCTACTGTTCCACTGTGCTCGGCTCAGTGGGAACGGATGTTTAATACCTCCCGCATCCCAGGAGAGGAATCAGGTAAGCATGGCAGCCAAGGAGAATAAATATCTTAATAGAATTCAGGTTTGGGGATATTTTCTGCTAAAGTCCTGTTCTTGCAGGTAAGGATCTAACAGGCGCAAGGCCACACCAATATGGTGTTCTGATACTCTGAAGTAATGAACTGCTATAGAGTGCATAGATGTTTTTCCTTTAAGGATAATTTTGAAGCTTCTTTGATGAGTT
This sequence comes from Pedionomus torquatus, assembly GCA_013398155.1. Lineage (NCBI taxonomy): Eukaryota > Metazoa > Chordata > Aves > Charadriiformes > Pedionomidae > Pedionomus > Pedionomus torquatus. The sequence continues at coordinate 17,942 of VZRU01013335.1, forward strand.
GTCTCTTTACTTAAATTAAAAACTGACTTCAAGGAGCTGTTGTCTGGCCTGTGTTTTTACTTTATAAATAACCCTTCGTTTCTTCTCCATTCTACTCCTTCAAGATCCTTTGATATCAATGTTCTCATCTTTGTAAAAGTGGTGGTTTGTTATCTCAGCCATTTTGAAATTTTTTCCTTGCTTGACTTTGCCTCTTTCTTTTAAACTTATGATTCACAACAATATCCCAATGTGTTCTTCTCAACATAAGTTGTTTACCTGCTTTAGAGGTGGGTACAGTCTTAGTCCTGTCAAGGTTTTCAATGTCACTGTTACCTTGACCTGTTTTATGCATTGTCAGACATCTGCTAAGTGAAGTCACCTGTAGTAAGGACTGTGTCTAAAACTTTCTCTGTAACGCATTAAGGAATACATCTTCTGGATTTTGTTAGCACAGGACAGGGCAGGAACTAACTCCCAGCAAAGGTCTTATTATCCTAAGCTATGAGTAATAAAGTTCTCACATTTTAACGTTGAATGGAGGGGTGTACCCATTGACTTACAGTAGGGTCACTTTCACCTGAGTCTGTTTCTGCAACTTCTGCTTATTGTGGGAGACTAAGGATATGTTTACATGATCACAAGCAATTATGTTGGCTTGGTTAAAAATAATTTTATCTGTCAGTTATAGTTCATATACAGTTTCTCACTGTAGGTGTACATATGCTCTTACTGGGTGCATTCATTAACACTGTAAACGCAAAAGCATTTCCTTTTACAATGGCAAACCTTTGATTAAGTTGTTTGTTGTATTTTGCCATAAAAATACTTTTTGATTATTTTTTTTTGATGGTCAATACATCATCCAAGAGTTTGAGGTAGATTCTTTTCCATTTGGTGTTATTTTAATAAAGGTAACATATCCCTAAAGGTTCATTGTGTGTTTCTCCCCAAGGTAGGCTTCAAAGATCTCCATCAGTTTATACTAAATTTTCCAGGCTCAAGCTTGTTTTTAAGATCTTAATATTAAAGTTGATTTATTTTGGTTTTGTGGAAGAAAACATTGCTATCTATCCATTTTCTTGTTCTTTGATAATCAAACTAATAATTTCACAGCACATTTCAGTAGAGACTTCTGTTGCTGTGCTTTATACAAAAGCTTAAGCTATATGTAGGTTTCTCTGATCTGATTATATGCTGAAGAGCCTCTTCAACCTGAGTTTGCGTGTATATCCAACGCTGCATCATTGTGGCAGCATCAGAATCAAATACAGCATTTGTCAGAGTAATCCTAGCAGTCATGCTGAGAGTCACGAGAGGACAATCACTAGGAATTTGGAATGCGAGTGGTTATTGGTTACTCATCTCCATTTGGAATGTATGTGTGGGCTGTCACTTGAGGACAGGATTTATTTATTTTTTAACTTGCTCAGGGATCTCTAACTCACTCTTAAGTTTCAAGCTACCTTTAAGCATATTAGTACCACTCAACCACAAAATAAAAAACATGAAGTGTTTAAAATGTTTCTAAACAGACACAAGGATGTGCCCACTCTTCCCTGCTGGAGGTCTGATATTTGCTGTAGGAAGCTGGATAAGCAGGGGGAAGAGTGGCATTGGCTAGTGGCTACAGCCATAGTTGCCTGTGTCAGATAAGGATTTTACACTCAGTTCTGCTGGTACCCTTTGGAAGATTGAGGAATTATTTCCTAGCTATACCTTGGCTTCCTTTATCTGCGAAATGGAGAAAAACATAACCTGAAATGATCGCTCACTGATTGTGAACTAGTAGCTTAAGTAGACTGGCAAGTTTTAAAGTGTCTATTAGACAAGTGTAGTGTATAAGCCAATGTTATTTAGACTGCTGAAAGTGCTGTCCTTGCCTCTTCTCTCTCCTAATAAAATAAAATAAAAGGTATGAACTGTTTGCATTTAGCTTTGGGTTGGTATTCTCTTAGTTTGAAATGAGTTTTGTGCAGAAGTGTTGAAGTGGCTCATTCTAACTGTAACACCTGATTAAAATACATCCTGTATAACAGTTCTCAGTTTCTTTTGCTTGAAGTCTTTCTCAATAAAATACAGTCAGTATTGTAAAGTTACCTTATTTTCCTTGTAAGTACTTCACATTTCCTAGTTTGCTTTTTAAATTTCTCATTGTTTCTGTTTTTCTAAAGGAAAAACAACTTTTGTCATTCTGTGTTTAAGTTACCGACTTTTTCCCCCATATTCTCCTGGGTATCTTGGTGTCTTGCCCCCTGATTTTGATTATAATTTAAGTATTTTATATATGTTAAAGTTCCTAAAGGAGCAGCATATTTTAAATAAAAAGAAAATATTCATGGCATGTTTTCATGTTGTTTGGTGGTAAAATCCTAATGAACATTTTTATTGTATGTTGTCAGTTTAGCAGTTGTTCAAGCTGTGTATTGTTTAACAAAACAGACTATGGAGCAAACCACTTCTTTTAAGCAGGGAAAAGACTTAGTCTTTCAATTACCTTTTTCTTTTTTTTTTTTTTTTTTTT
>VZRU01013335.1:20473-43063 GCA_013398155.1 Pedionomus torquatus
TTTAAATAATTGGAAACCCATGCAGCATGTACATAAATGATTTCTTGGACTGGCAGGAAGAAATAAAGGATTTTTTTTCTGTTATAGCAAATCTTTACTTAGGCACCCAGTGGTAAGGGGTCTGAAAGGTAATTGCCATGGCTCAACAACTGTTCTGAAGTCAGTTGTTAATGTATTTGACTAATGATCTCACTTCTGCTTTACGCTCAAGAAGTTGTCTTTTTTTTTTTTTATGGACACATCATATATGAGACAAATACTTGAGATGTCCTGAATCAGGCTGGGAATATGGAAAAAGTTACGTCACTAGTTGATGACTGCTTCTTTTCATCTCTCTGGGGTTTCTCCTCAAGTCACAGCCCATTGTATTAATTACAAGTTATTAATTATGTGACAGTTGGAGTGGTGCTTCTGCCAGTCCTAGTGCTTCTGTCACAGGAGTCCTATCTTAGGCAGAAATGCAAAGTGGATAGCCAAAGGCGTGATTAGCATAAACCTACTTCTCATTGGTAGATAGCTATCAAAATGTTATTGATACCTGAGAACACCCAAAGTATAGAACTCTTTCCTGGTACAAAGTTTTTCAAATCTTTCAGAATCATGACTTCTAGTCTCACTCCTCACTCGACATCATCTTACTTCACCATCTCAGTAGCAGATCTTTTCAGATTCATAGGAGTACAATGGTTCTTTGGGGTAGTGAAGGGATTCAGTTAACAGTTTTTATCAACTGAGCGCTTTTCCTGGCTGCTGTAGAAACCTTAGTCCGTGGTTTGATATGTGACTAACTTCAGGCTATTGCCATAGAAATTGTAAAGTGAAGAAAAATTTGTGGCCTAGGTTTCTGCTTCACCGACTTCTGTAACGCTACATTTTTTGGCCACAGATGGAGTATTCACTTTGCATCTTCTAGGGTAAATGTGAACAAAACCTTATGGTACTAAGTTTGGACTCTCTCAAGACTCCTCAGAGCTTGTACTGTGAGTTGTCTAGTGCTTGAACACAGGTGATTTAAAAGTGCTTTTCCTCAGTCTAGCATGTTCTTTTGCTGACTGCTTAATCAAACCGCACTACTAGTGTGGGCTTTTCAGATACAGAAATACAGAGTTAGTTGCTTAATATTAGCCTCCATTGTGGAAATTGGTGGCGCTATATGTGCAAACAATTATCAAATCTGGATATTTGACTGTTTCATGCAGGAATCTTTGTGCTGAAATAACTTGGGGGAGCATTTATTCCACACTATTTATTATTTTGCTAAAACAAATAAGTAGTGGCTAACTGATAGTACGTGCAGCAGGCATTTGATGTTATTTAGTTTGTTAGTGTTTTAAGATTTAAGCTTTGTTTTCACACAAGTTATTGCAATTCTAGATACTCTCCAGCATGTGAAAGACAGCAAACACATTGTTGTATATCACAAAGGCCGTTACTTCAAAGTGTGGCTGTACCATGATGGTAGACTGTTGAAACCCCGAGAAATTGAACAGCAGATACAGAGAATTCTTGATGATAATTCAGAGCCTCAGGCTGGTGAAGAGAAGCTGGCAGCTCTTACTGCAGGAGACAGGTATGGTGGTTATTATTTTTTCAATTAATTTTAATATTTAGAAATAGTTGCGTAACATGCTGATTGAATAATGGCTTAAGAATTTTGAAGTAATCTGGAGTCAGTTGATTATACCTGGATCACTAATTTTGCATATTGCCAACATGTATCAGCTCTCCATTCATTTGTAACTCCATGGAGTTTAAAGTAGTTTTGCAGTGGATACAGATTATCTGTGGTAATTGGTTTAGTTGTGTTTATCATGAAAGTAATAAGTGGAAACATTGCACCTGTTATAACTATTGAACTACTTAAGTTTTATCTGCTCTGGGGTTCACTGGCTTTTAAAAGAATAACCTAAAAATTAAAATTGTGAATTCAGTAACTCATTCCGTATTCCCAACTTGCACCAACCAATAAAGCAGTGTCCTGGTTTAAGTGACACAGGACTAATTTCTCTTCCAATACTTGGGAAAACTTTTAGAAGACTCTAGAGTCTGAATTTATGAAAATATTTACTTTATAGCTAGCTATAGTATGCAGGTTTCAAGGTCTTATTGTTTTCAAGCCTTGCCAGGAGCAAGACCTGGGCACTTGACCCAAGCTGGCCAACAGGATTCTTTCATGCCATGAAAGTCACATTTGATATAAATTAGAGACTTTGCTGAGGAGTTCTGTGTCCCTTTGATGGTAGTGGTCTAAAGAATTTCTTGCCCCAGTGCTGGACCCCTGAGCCCATGGCTTCTTCTTGAAGCTGTAGTGCTCACAGTGTCTGACACTTGCTGTCCCCTGTTGGGACCACAAAGCCTCCTGCTGATAGAATGGGCCGAGTATAATTGTTGTATATTTTATATTAGTATCAGGATCGATACTGTTTCTTTAGTAGTATTGTTAATTATTTAGTCTTAATCTATTTATATTTCAACCCTTGTGTTCCCTTGTTCTCCCTGATTTCCCATCCTGGTTGGGGAGAGGTCATCGGGTGATAAAATAATTGTCTAAATGACGATAAATTGTTATGGTTTTCTTAAACTATGCCAAGCAATATGTACTTGGTTGGTTCTAGGTGCAAGATGATTGAGCTCAATGAAATTGTGACAAATTTTGTTCAAACTCTGTATCGTTGATTCTGGACAAGGGAGAGAAAGAGCTGTAGGCTTTAATATACTTTATTACTAGGAGTCTTTCTTTTTTTCTCACTTTCTGCTTTAAAACAATTTTTTTTTTTCATTGGGAAAATCACATAAATTTATAAATAAACAAGGTGCAACCAGAAATTACACTGTTCAGGAATTCTTTAACTTCAGAGCTGTTTCAGGCATTTATCGTGGGCAATTGTCCATGGTTCAGGTGTTACAACAATGGATATTAATCTATTGATTGTTTTTATTAATATTGCTATTTTCTTCTTTCATATGATAGACAGTTTCTTTTGTTATAAATATAGTTGATCAATACTGTACATATTGCATGCAAGAGAAATGTTGAATTTCTGAGGATAAACTTTCACACATGTGATGATACATTGTGACTTCTAGGATCACATTGTACATGTATTTTCAGAATGTTTCACTGCTGATGTAGTTTAAATGAAACTAGTTGCTTCAAATTTTATAAACGTGTCTCATAGTGATCTTAAGGGTGATAAAACTTTGACAAAAATAATGTAATCTGGCTATAAACCAAATTCTTTTTGCAGAGTGCCATGGGCTAAAGCTCGGCAGGCTTATTTTAGTCGTGGAAAGAACAAACAGTCCTTAGATGCTATTGAAAAAGCAGCGTTTTTTGTGACATTGGATGACATCGATCAAGGGTACAGGAAAGAAGATCCAGTGAGGTCACTGGATGCATATGCAAAATCCTTAATACATGGCAGATGTTATGACAGGTACTGTATTGACTCTGGAAAATGTCTTCTCTTTTAGAATTTCACTAATTCACATGGCTAATACACATGAATTAATGACTTACAAGCTGATAGATTTCGTAGAATCACAGAGTGGTTTGGTTAGAAGGGACCTTGAAAGATGTAGTCCACCACCCTTGCCATTGACAGGGACATCATTCACTATGTTGGACTACTCAACTTGACCTTGAACACAACAGTTCCAGTGATGGGGTAGCCATTTCTCTCTGGGAAAGAGAAGCCTCATTGTAAAAAAATTTGAAAAATCTACCTTCTTTCGTTTTATAAACATTGCCTCTTGTCCTATCACTGTGAGCCCTGGTAGAAATTCTTTCTCAGTCTTATAAATCCTCTACATCAACTCTCAGTTTCCCTTTGTGGGAAGAGATGTTCCAACTATCTGATGATTTTCACAGCTCTCACCTGGACCCTCTCTAACTGGTCCGTGTCTTTCTTGTACTGAGAACCCCAGAGCTGGATGCAATACTCCAGGTGGAATCTCCTAAGAGCAGAGTAGAGGGCAAGAATCTCCTCCCCTTGACCTGCCAGCCATGATTCTTCTTATGTAACCCAGGACATGATTGGATTTCTGGGTTGCAAGCATGCATTGCCGGCTCATGTCCAGTTTTTCATCCACCAATACCCCAAGTTCTTATCTGCAGGGCTGTTCAATCCATTCATCCCCCAGTCTATTCATATTTGGGATTGCCCTGACTTAAGTGCAGGATCTTGCAGTTGGCCTTGTTGAACTTTGTAAGGTTCAAAATTACATCTGTTTATTTAAATAAACTATTATTTAAGGGAAAAAAAAAGCCAAGAACTAGCACATCTGAGTGATCTTTTTGAGAAAGATTAAGTTACAATGTAAAAATGCTTTTGAAATCTACAAATCTATAAAGAAATCTTAATTTCGTTTGTAGGTGGTTTGATAAAACCTTCACTCTTATAGTATTCAAAAATGGCAGAATCGGTCTGAATGCAGAGCACTCTTGGGCAGACGCTCCTATTGTTGGTCACTTGTGGGAGGTAGGTATTTAGTACTAGAAGTTGATGCAGAAGATAACATGATATGGTCCATGTGACAATCCTGAAGATCAGCAGTTCCTTTAAGTCTCTTGAATTCGTATTGCTGCTGAGTGATTATGGGCTGGTGTCTACAGCAACTGTAGAATTTTAAAAATCAACAACGAAAAACACAAAAAAAATCCCACAACCAAAACCCCTTGCTTAAAAGAAAACGTTGCTGTCCCTTAAATTAAATGCCTTTATTGCATTTTAATAAGCCCCAATGTCATCATAGGAAAGTGATGCAGCTCCTATCTTACTTGTTTATAAAGTTCTAAATCAGTAGATGGTTATCCCTTTGATAGGATATTTCATTTTGCATACACAAATGCTTCTGAAGCACTTAAGCTTTCTTGTGCTATAAAAATCTTTGAAAATACTTTGAGAATGTAAAAAAATGGTAGAGCCTAACTTTTCCTCTGTCATTGTTTGATGAGCTGCAGATTGATCTGCTGTTTACATTCTCCCTTGTATTTGTTTGCAATAAATGGACTAAATGCACTTTTTGTGAGGTTTGTTCATTATGAACTTAGTTTATTACTTGGAATTCTATTTGATTTTAGTTTTCTTTCTGAAGCTTAAATCCATAAACAGTTACATGACTCAATCACTCAAACTATTTCAGAAACTAATTAGCTAATTCTGATTTATTATGTATTTGTGCAAATGGGTCTCAGGTCTGACTGGTACCCCAAGTAATTTCCTAATTTTATTATGTGACTGTTTTTATGTGTGTAACAAGAAAAAGTCCTCATTGCCTTCTCTAACTAGGGAAGAAAGAAGGCCAGACTGATTTGAGATGGACTTGTCAATGCAGTTCAGACTAGCTCAATGGAAAAAAGTTCCTTTGTTTCTTTTAATGAATAATGTCATATCCTTTAGTTGGTATCTCTGTACTTCCTACTAGTTGGTTCATTTTCTGGTAAGAATTTAGATGACTAAAATAAAGTAGTTAGTAGTTTAATTTCCTAAAACATTATCTGTTGTTAATTCTTCATAAATTTTCTATTTTTAGAATAGAATGGATTAAAATTTATTTCATAGTTGGCATTTTTTGACCACTAGTAAGAAAACTAAATTAAAAGATGAGATTAGAAATATGTATGTAAAATATGCAATAGGTTTTTTGGTCAAGCTTTTTCTTTCCCTATTAAGCAGATTATATTTACCAAACATATCTATGTTTGATAATTCTGTATTTTCTATTTTTTTTTTCATTGAGTATGTTTGAAATCTTGTAAGAAAGAGCCTTTCTGTCTGTTGTCCAAGTTGTATTGTTCATCTTGGAAACATTCTTCCCCACCCAAGAGCTCTAGTGCACATATAAAATAAATGTCAATTTTGAGTGTGATGCAAATGTTAAAAGTTATTAAATTCTTGTAGGGACAGACACTTACTCTGAAATAAACTGTCTCTCGATGAAGAAGTTTTGACAAGTAAAAAACTTGCAGGAATTGTCTAGAATCTACATTGAAATAAGGTTGTGAAATCTAAGATTAAGACTGACTATTTTTACTACTATTAAGTTTGAGGTAGGTTTTTAACTGAAACACCTTGATTAATTCAGTAGCATCTAACAAATTGCACCAGTGTGACTGAAGAGGTGTTTGTGCATATCTGGTATTCTTCACACTCAGAACACAAGTAAAAATGCCTTAGAATAAGAGATAGAACAGAGGGCTTCACTTGCAGCTGTTCTCAGTATTTGGAAAAGGATTGTATATTGTATTTCACTATGTACTGAAAATGGGTTATATCGATTTCACAATGAAATTCTAATTCCACATTGAATGTGTTGCAATTCTGAAAAAGTATTGTTCTTTGCAGAATGTAATGGCAACTGAATATCTTGAACTGGGCTATTCAGAAGATGGGCATTGCAAAGGAGATACCAATCAAAATATTCCTATTCCTACCAAACTACAATGGGAAATTCCAGAAGAAGTAAGTACAGAGCAACTAGTGGTTTGAGGAAGAAGCTCCTCTTTTCCTGAGCGGTCAAATCATTTTAATTACTGATAACCATAAAAATCAGCTTTAAATTCATTTCAGTCCTGTAGGATGTGTATTTTATGTGTGGATATTACATGGTTTACTTAAAAAGATATCAGATGTTTTTAACATCGCTCTTCTGGCTGAGAAAGGCCAGCTATTTACTACAACCTTTCTTGGTTGGCAACATATCAAAAATAAGTGGCTGCCTGTTTTAAATAGTAATTAAAATGACAACTAAGTTGCTGAGGTTTCATTACTATTGTTAAAACAAATGCTATTGCGTAATAGTCTTGTGTTCAAATATTTTTATTATGTCTAATAAGGTTTAATTTTATTTTTTTTTTTAATTTTTTTTCCCTGTGTTCAAGACAAACTTCCATCACCTATTTGGATTTTAATTTTGAATAAAAAGGTAATGGTCAGTGTTATGTTTAATTAAGCATGTATGGCAGATTGGAAGCCACAAAACTCTTGCCATTCTATCTCTGTGGGTCATTCTTTTATGTTCTAGTGATCTGAACAGTCTTAATGCTGGTGTGATTTTTGGACTCCAGATGTGTATTGGCTTAAAAAATGTTTTTTATTAGCTTTTTGAATTTTAGCTTTCTGGCAAAGATAACTTCTTCTCTTTTTCCAAATGGAGATTATTTAGATAATGATGTTCCCAGTGTGCATAAAGGTGGCACTTCTTATTTATCAATTAAAAATACTTGCACTTTTTCAACAGTTCTCTCAAATGCCACCAACTGCATGCATAGGCATATATGTGCATATAGATATTTGTTTGTTTAATTATTTACTTATTTATTTTAGTGTCAAGAAGTGATTGAGAAGTCTCTGAGTACTGCTGTAGCTCTGGCAGATGATGTGGACTTCAGTTCATTTTACTTTGATACTTTTGGGAAGGGACTAATAAAGAAGGCAAAAACCAGCCCTGATGCCTTCGTGCAACTTGCCCTTCAGCTTGCTCACTATCGGGTAAGAACAGACTATTTCTGCCTGTTATTAAATTCTGCCTATTCATTAAATTGGGTATAGCATGTTTGTGCTTAAAACGTGTGACTGCGTGAAATACTTTAGGGTAATCTTGCTCTGCTTGTGCAAGGTTATTAAAGACATTAACTAGAAATTGGTAGAAACTCTAAACAGACTACTGCCTGGAAGTTAGGTGTCCAAGGGTTGGTGTATTGACACTCATGCAAATTTTTTACTTCTGTTTAGTTGGTTTAGCCCTGGGCATTTTTGGACTTGAAAGAAATGGAAACTTCTAGTACCCATTTTTATAATTGGAACAATGTTATACTCGCAACAATTGGATTTACAGAAATTCCTGATTTTTTTTTCTTCTGTTAGCTTGCTGTTTGAATAGTGTGCTTTCAGAAAACACCAGTGTAGCAACATGCTTGGTTTTCATTTTACTTTCTAGTTGTCACCATTGAGATGCTTTTTCTTTCTTCTTTTACTTTTTTTCCCCTTCTTTTTAAAAGCATCCAGATTTCCTGGCTGCTCTTACCAGTCTTTCTTACCCTTGTTTAGGGCAGCTACACTGGAAATAGTTTGATTACCTACCCACCTCTTCTACTTTGAACACACATCCTCTTAATCTAAAACTGAACAGACTTTCACAGTCTGTTCTGATGTATATTTCAGACAGGTAGAGTTGCTAACATGTATTAGATAAACATCTATTTTTAGGCAACTTTTAATCTGTAGATTGTGCACATCTACAGGAAACACAGAAGCCACGCTTCCTGAATTTTGCAGACTGTGTCCATTTCTCAAATTCTTGAAAATATCCACACTGATATCTATCTCCATGCTGTTAAACTTTTAACTGGAAATATTTTAAGGATATCACAATTTCTTGATTACTTACCACAGCTGCCTTAATTAAGAAGCCACTGAGCTTTCAAGTAGGTTTTTGGTAGTCTCTCAGTTTCTGTTAATTGAAAAAGACAGAATATAAAATACAGAGGGTAGTCCTTGCTAGTTTGGTTGTTCTAGTAGCATATATCAAATCCATCTACTAATTTAATTTTTGCCTTTATTATCTTTAGGGATGACTGCTAATGGTGGGCCGCTAAAAACATAACATTGAGTTTAATTTGTGATGTGATTACTTGTGCGTACCTTGAACTGCTGATTAAGAGAGGCTAAGCCTTTTCAATTTTTGTTTTTCCCTTTTCAAGGACATGGGAAAATTCTCTTTAACTTATGAAGCCTCTATGACACGTTTGTTCAGAGAAGGCAGAACTGAAACTGTTCGTTCATGTACTGTTGAATCATGTAATTTTGTTCGAAGCATGGAAGACCCAACTGAAAGCGTAAGTTCACAATGGTGTTGCCTAATACAATCCATAAGGTACATGAGTTATCACTAGGTATCTGAATAAATTCCAAAATAGTTTTTAAGCACTTAGAGTGATGCCTTTGTATTTTAGGAAGGAAGTGCAGCATAAGATAATCATCCACATTTTCTGTCAATATGGCAGAAATTCAAGCCTATATCAAAAGAGAACAGCAGTAACTTAGCAAAATATGTAATTTCTAACAGTTCCTGAACTCCAGGAAACTGAGAAGACTCATGAAAATGTAGTTACTTGTAAATCTCAAATATAGATTTGTAAAATAAGTAATATTGGACTAGTTAAGCTTTCCTTTCTGATAGGGAAGCAAGTATTATTAACAGGAAATAAGTAGTTGCCCTTATTAAAATGTCCATTGAAAGATATCAACATATCTTTCTTGTGATGTTCTGATTAGCAAGCAAGAAAGCATGGTCTAGGGGAAAGCTTCTTCGTTAGGAAAGTTTGGACAATACGGGCTAAATACTTGCTATCAAAATGGAAGAGTGGAGGATGGTCATCTTGAGGGTCACAGTTTTCATAGATACAATTGATGAAATAAAAATTACAATTGCAGGTTTTGCTAAGCTGAAGACCTTCTGTTCTTCAGAGTCAACAAAAATTTGACCTGAAAAAGAGGATTTTATTAAAGAGGGATGTACTTAAGGTATTGCATCCAGGCCTCAGTAACAGCTGCATGGGTGGAAGTTCTAATGAAAAGATCCAGGACTATTATAATCAGTAACTGAATGCTGACATAGCATTCAGTGTTATGCCATAGGGAAAAATAGAGCCCTCACTTCAGTTAGCTTGCCCTACAAGTCTTAGTTTCTTGCCTCTGCACTTCTTTTTTTTTCTAGTACAGCATTAGCTGGGGTGGCGTGGCCAATTTCAGACACAGCACCGAGGTATGAAGGGATTGAAGGGAGTATAAAGTACGGCAAATGGTTAGAAGAGAGGATAGTTAGAAACCTCTAAAGGAGATCTCAGAGTTCTTCCCAGTCTGAAGAAGAGAGAACACTGGAAGAGGCAGAGAGCTAAGTTGTGCTCAAGGGGATAAAAATATTGATGCAGAAATAATGGGAACAATTGCTTCTTAGTCCCTACAAGTAATAGACTTAAGTGAAATTTAAGAAACACAAGGGAAACATTTTCTGCTAGTAATAATAGTGAGTAAGGAGGGAAATAGTGAGAAGCCTGGAACAGATTACTTGGAGAGGCTGTTTTTTCCCATTGAAAATCTTTAAGAAGAAGTTACATAATGATCCTTCAGGAAAGAGTTTTAGTTGATTAAAATCTTAAGGCAGAAAAGTCTAATCAGATGAATAGTTGAGGACTTTGCCAGCCCTATAATAATTTGATGAATCTGCAAGAAAATAAATACACAGGGAAATAGAGAAATTTTTTTCTCCCTCCTCTCTGGAAGTTCTATGTAGGTAAAATCCCCTTGGGTTTCTCAATCTGCTGTACTGGAAGCTATGAGCAGATCAGGACAAGTCTGGAAATCTAGCCATGTCGACTTGTTGTATGTAACTGTGTGACGCAGACACTGTACAGCTACCCTGTGTATAGAAAGTAATTCTGACATAGTCCTAATGTCAGAATTAACTGCTGTTACATCTGTGCAGTTAACATGGCATTTTTGTTAAAGGAATAAGGCAGACCCATACATGGCAAGATCACATATATAGCACAATTCATTCTGCCCACTTCTTGTGGGTGGTTTTCTATTTTTATATGGTTACTACAAGCATGGTGCTTTTTCAGACCTGTTGATTTATTGCTGTTCTTCATCTGGAATGATCAGCCACAGAGTAGAGGAATCCTGCCTTCATAATGCAGTTTTTATGTGCTATGAAGACTAGATTATGTGCGTGCTTATATTATTTTTAAAAGAGTTCTTTGCCTTACTGCCTGCTTCTACTTTTATCTGGGTTTTCCCTTATAATTTTTCCTGAGCGTTGTGTCTTGTATAGACTATCCACAAATTTTTACTCTGAATGCCAATGGTAGGCATGCTTAGCCTAATCATACTTAGTGATTTGAGTGTGATTTATTCATTTCTCATGCTGGAGGCAAATAGGCTGCTCACTGTGTCACAAATAAGTGGTGTAAAATAATGAGATGCTGAAGATAAGAAGTGTCCTGATTTAAAGACACAAGAAATGACAAGTTACTGTATGCATTCCACTTTTAACAGAAGAGCCATTTAAGTGTTTTGAACACACACTTCAGCTCTTGCAACATTCATGCAGTCTTTGTAGAATCATCAAACATCTCAAGTTGGAGGGGGATCCATAAGGATCATCGAGTCCAACTCCCTCAGGACTACCTAAACATACGACTAAAAGCATTGTCCAAACGATCCTTGAATACTGACAGGCTTGGTGCCCTGACCACTTCCCTGGGGTGCCTGTTCCAATGGCTGACCAACTTCTCAATGAAGAACTTCTTCCTAATGTCCAGTCTGAACATCCCCTGGCACAGCTTCACTCCATTTCCTCATGTCCTATCACTGCTCACCAGAGAGAGGAGATCAGTATATCCACCTCCACTGTTCCTCTTGAGAAAGTTGCAGACTGTGATGATGTCAACCTTCTCTAAGCTGAACAAATCGAGAGACCTTAGCTGCTCCTCTTAAGTCTTCCCCTCAAGACCTTTCACTGTCTTAATTGCTCTCCTCTGGAGACACTCCAATAGTTCAATGTCCTTTTATATTGAGGCACCGAAAGCTGCACACAGTACTCAAGGTGGGGGCCGCACCAGTGCAGTGCAGAGTGGGACATTCAGCGACCTCGATGAGCTACCTCTACTGTGCTTGATGAACTCCAGGTTGTGGTTGGCCCTTTTGGCTGCCAGGGCACACTGTTGACACACATTCACATTGCTATTGACTCAGACCTCTCTGCGGGGCCACTCTCCAGCATCTCGTCCCCCAGTTTGTATGTATAACCGGAATTACCCTATCACAGGTGCAGAATCTGACACTTGCTCTTGTTAAATTTCATATTGCTGTTGATTGTCCAGTTCCCTGGTCTATCCAGATTTCTCTGGAAGGCCTCTCTACCCTTGAGGGCACCCACAGCTCCTCCTAATTTAGTATCATCAGCAAATTTACTTAATGTACATTCAACTCCTGCATTCAGGTTCTTTATAAAAACATTACAGGGCATGGGTCCTAAAATTGAGCCCTGGGGAGTCCCGTTGGTGGCTGGCTGGCAGCCTGATGTAACCCCATTTATTTTAACTCTTTGAGCCCTATTTGGCAGCCAGTTGTTTACCCAATATATTATGGACTTGTCTAGCTGTATGCTGGACATTTTGGCCAGAAGGATACTGTGACAGACAGTTATCAAAAGCTATGTTAAAATTAAAATGAACCCTACATCTACTGGCTTCTGTTGGCCAACTAGATGGATGAGCTTGTCATAAAAGGAAATTAAGTTAGTTAAACAAGATTTTCCAATTGTGAATCCATATATGACTGATGACTACATTATCTCTCAATTGTGTTTCTGTACCTCCTCTGTTATTTTGTAAGGCACTGAATTGAGACTGACAAGCCTGTAATTATTAGGGTCTTCTTTCTTACCCTTCATGAAGATTGGGACAACATTTACCAGCTTCCACTTGAGTAGGACCTCTCCAGATTCCCAAGACCATTGAACAATAATGGAGAGTGGTCCCATGATAACATCTTCTGTAGCTTTTTGAGACCAGTTTCTCTAGAAACTAAATATACTATGTGGTAAACCGGAATTGTAATCATGTTTGATTCTGGGGTTAAATGACACTTAAAATACAATTTGTTTTCATTATGCACCGTTTACAGCAAGTAATAGTTGATACTTGCTAATACCTAAAGTAGAATACATGAGGTTGAAAAGCCAGAAGATCCTAGTATTTGGTGTTAGTTGCATGCATTGTCTTGTACTTGACCCTCAAGTCCTCTGGACTCGAGAGCCATTGTTGTAACATAGTTTTTGCACCGTCATCCTCTAACCAGTTCACTTCAGTGATTTTTCTTCATCTTTTTTTTTTTTTTTTTTCCTTAAATTGTTAGCATGAAAATAAGCTTAAGTTCTTCCGGGTTGCTGCAGCCAAACATCAGCACTTGTATCGTCTTGCCATGACTGGTGCTGGCATTGACCGCCATCTGTTTTGCCTTTATGTCGTGTCCAAGTACCTTGCTGTGGATTCTCCTTTCCTTAAGGAAGTAAGTGACTCATTGATAACTACCAATTACAGTAAATAATCCTTTGTTTACTTAGTGTTTTGTGGTATCTGCTTATGCGTTTGCACAACTCTGGTTTTCTTAAGAAAAAAGCTAAGAGTTTAACTAGTGTTGTTTAACGTCTGCTGGTAGATTACACGTCTGCTGATAGCTTCCTTTTCAGTTTAATGTCTGCTGGTAGTTTAATTTTTCTTTATGTATACACTTACTAGTAGACCTATAGTAATACTTTCTGTGAGCGTTGTCATATAATAGATGTTATCGAGGATTGCAAGAAAGATCTAGTCAGTATTACAAAAACACATATTGGCTGCTTGTGGTTTTTATGTATTTTCAAGGCAGCATCAGAGAGGCTGTGTGTTTTCTCTCAGGAATGTTCTTCTGGAACTGTGATAAAATCACTTTCTTTTAAGCGACTGTGAGTTAAAGGAGCTGTGTATTGCAATTATTTTTTTAATGCGCAACTTAAATGTCACTAGAACTGTGATGAATGCTTTATTGCTTAAACTAAATTTTAAAGTTGAGTTTTATAAAAGTAATTATACTGCATTTGTTCGTGTTTTCTGATTAATAAAAATGTGTACAAGCTTGCCTCCAAATTAAGCTATTCTCCCTCCTAAATTTGAGCAGTGGCTAAGTCAAGAATAAAACAGCTTTCTGCAGCTTCTGCAGACTTTGAAGATCTATGTATATTGTTAGACATTTTACAAGCTTTAACTTGAGGTAGTATCTTACCAAGGTTTGAATAAGGTCATTAATTGTCTTGCTAGCAACACCCATTATGCAGAATTTACAGACACAAGACCCAATTGATTTTGTTTTGGAATAGCATTTCTGTTGAAAGAACTTTTATTCTCTGAGGAATTGACATCACATTAATGATTTGCATATCAGGACACATTTAGCTGTTTCTTTTAAACTTCTTAATTGTTCATTCCATTTAAATGTGATCGGGAGTTGTCCTTATTGCTTTGAGTGCTTTCTAATTGGACTAGTTTTTGAGAAAGTTGCATGTTCTTAAATAATATATTATACTTGTTTGCATCCCTTTCATATCTAATAAAGGTTTTGTCAGAGCCTTGGAGGCTGTCAACGAGTCAGACACCACAGCAACACATTGATCTGAAGAAGAACCCTGAGATGTTATCCAGTGGCGGAGGATTTGGACCGGTATGTTTGTGAAATACAAGTAGCCCTTTAAAAGTGGTTTTGTTTTGAATATGCCAGTCCAAAATTCTCAGACCTGTAACACCTTAATGTTGCACACCAAAGGTGCAACACATGCTTTTAAATGCTTGTGTTTAATGCTTTCCCATGATGTGGATTTGCTCAGAAAAATCTGCATCACCTTTTTCTCGTATCCCAATACAAGATGGAATTATTCTTAAGGAAACACACAGTTATCTAATGTGGTACAGGGCTACGTGGCAGAGAGATCTGGCTTTTATCACATTAGCTATGCCTGGAGCTTTTGGTCATCAGGCCATTATAGTGACAAATACCTCATTACTTAAAGTAGATTTTAAGGTTGGGATTTGTAAAAGTAATTATACTTGACTCTTCTTTATATTTCCCAATTAATTAAAAGATGTGTTCATGCTTTCTTCCCAAGCAAGCTACTCACATTGTTCTGCTTGCCTGCCTAAGTGTGAATACTGGCTAAGTCAAGAATAAAACCAGCTACAGCTGGTAGACAGCTACCACTCTACAGGCTCTGTAGACTTTCAAGAAACCAGTGTGGTGTTACAGATTTTATAAGCTTCTGACTTGCTGTAGTCTTTTACTGGGATTTGAATGTGGCTATTGATGTTAACAAGATCTATGATGCAGACTTTATGGAGCTATCGACTAGATGAATCTGTTTGGAGAAAGCATTTCTATTGCAAGAACAATAAGAGGGATCACAAGACTGCTCTTTGCCATGCAGAAATTGTGATGACAAGTACAATGTCTTTTGGCTGTTTGTCAAGCTGGAAGTTGGGTTTTTGTGTGTTTTTTTTTTTTCTTTTATTTTTTTAATTAACATGCTTCATGTTTCTCATACATCTTTTAGTAGTTCTTGAAGTTGGAATGAGTTCATATTGCAGCATCAAGGAAGCCTAGCTATTGCAATGCTAGTTATTCATGAGAAACTGGCTTGCTCCAGCTATAAAGTCAGTATTTAGAATCCCTAAAAAAAAGGTGTAATTTTGCAATAAGATTTTGGCTGCAGGAACACTTTTTTTCCCCTTTTGTTTTTGCTAATGCTACATTAACTGCTCCCTTCTTACTATTCTTCAGGCCTTTATTTCCTTCCTTCAGTTGTCTGCCTTTCCAAATAATTCTGCTTATGTTTTCCTTCGTAATTTATTTTATCCTTACAAAATCTGTGCTTTGGTTTGCTGAAGCAGCCCAGAGATTCAGTGCATCACAATTTCTATGTGTATGTGTTATTTGTTGGATTCATTTGGGTCTTTTTAAGCACTAATGGAGAGAAGACTATCAGGCTGCTTAGCAGCAGGCAGCAAAGAGTTTGTGATCTTTTGAGTTAAGAACAAGAGGAAGGAGAGTGGCAGCAGGACAGTCTGTATGTACTAGGCATACTTCAAATATAACATCAGATTGAAACTTGGGACAGTTAACGCTGCTAATGTTGAAATTGGACCTGAGCTCTGCTCGTGATACAGGTGTTCAGAGTCATATCTTTGCTGTGGAGTTGGATGACTTCCTTTGGGCAAGTTTTCATAATACAAGTCTTGTATACTCCATAGTTATATACTGTGTTTCTTTAGATCTCCAGTGATCCCATGAAATAGTATGTTTAATTATACAGCTGAACTATTTTATTTCTTTCTACTCAAGCACTTTCTAGTGAAGCTGTATAGCTGTTTAAGGCCAGATCTTGACAGGAGAAGGTCTTTGAACAAGTATTATATTTCACAATACAAAAGCTGGGAAATATTACAGACAGATATGCAGAAAATATTAATTCCATACACTTCAAATGAGACTAGAACTGTTTGCTTAACTGGGATCTTCAGAAATGATGCATCAAATCTGAAAGCTTAATTTTTGCTTGCGTAGGCGTAGTAATTGCAACTGATTTTAAAAACTGCATGGGAAGAACTGTGTAATTATATATAAGATAATTTAGGAATGGAAGGAGAAACACAAATTTTATAGCTTGTTTTTTGCTTCTTTCTTCCCCTAGGTGGCTGATGATGGTTATGGGGTTTCTTATATTATCTTGGGTGAAAATGCCATCCATTTCCATGTCTCCAGCAAAATATCTTGTTCTGAGACGGTAAGAGTCAGTCCTTTCCTATGGCTTAATAAATCTGTTCTGATATCTGGTTATAAAACTGACATACCCGTTGTTTAAAAGGTGTAATAGAACTTGCAACATACAGTTATAATGTGTTTTTTCTTTCTCAACTTATGCACTTTTTTTTGTGTGTGTCTCTGCTTCTATAAATTGAATAGCTTCTTGAACCAGGGAAACCGTATTGTATTTCCTTTATTCTTTCAAGCATAAAGTCTGTAGCCCAAGGTCATCTTCGCATTTGTGTACTTCCCTGGAACTCATGTAAAATGACTCATAAACAGTAAGATGGGTGTCTCTTTTTTTTTTTATTACAGTTTTGCCATGATTTCTCTCTGGCTGCAGTTGTGAAGACAGTAAAATGCATACTTCCTATTATTTAAATCTTGGTTTAAATAATACTGAAAGAAGCTGGCCTATAAGTTGTAATCTGTGCTTAAGAAACATAATTAATCAAAAACTTATTCTAATAACACCTGCTATGAGAATGTAGTAGACTTCATCTACTTGGTGTCCTGCTGTTGTGGAGGCCTGCTTTGATAAGCTTTGACCTTTCCCTTTAGATTTTCATGACTTAATAAGCGTGCTGAGTTCATTCAGGGTTACGTGGCTGAACTAGTTTTCCTCTTTTGACCTTAACTTGTCCGAGAGATCTTGGTGCCTTTGGTTAATCATTAAAGATGAGGAAATAAAACTGCTTTGTTATAGTTCAACTTGTTCTTCAGATGCCTGTTAGCTTGTACTTCAAATATCCCTGTATTTTTTACTTACTAGTTAAGTCTAATAATTTATACTTTTAATCTAATTTGTACCACTCATCTGCCACGTAGAATAAACAGAGCAATATCATAGTTTGTTCATACTTAAATAAAGTAATTGTGATTTTATTTCTCAGTACTTCCTGTAATTTTTCAAGGTCAAAAGATTCATTATTCTGATAGGAACTCAAATATGAAATATTTTTCTACTTTTTGAGTACTTTTAATGCACTTGCTGAATGTTTTGTTTGTTTTCTGGAAATTAACTTTTGCAAGATCATGCAAAAATCAACAGTACCAAAACTCAGCTGTTTTAAAGTAGCAGAATGCTATAGATGCATCTGATTTCAAAAAGAGACAATCTCAGTTCTGTCTGAAGGAAAGTAAACACATAATGAAAAAAGTCAGTGGTCAGTAATAGCATAAACCTGGATTGATTTGTATGGCATGAAAAGTTTTGTGGGTTGAATTCCCCATTTCATGGTAAAATGCATGCTCTAATTCCTTAAGCTCCAAAATTACAAAATGTTAAAAGGTTCTTTTTTTGTCTAAAAGATAACTGTTGATTGACAGTACAAGCTTTTGATTTTGATTTTTTTTTTCCCTGTTTGTTTTTGAAGGATTCTCATCGTTTTGGCAAAAACATCCAAAAAGCAATGGTTGACATCATGGCTTTATTTAACCATAGTAAAAACTGTACCAAGTGATTTGCCTTATTGGTGCCAAGGGATCTCCTGTTGTTGGGATGAGAACTCTTCTGAACAGTGAATGAGAGCAAGGTTTGTCAAACAGTAGTTGGCAAAGAAACTGAGTCAACATCACCTTGATCACCTGTGAAAACCTTAGCAGTGTATTGAATGTTTCTTTTTTTTTTTTTTTTTTTTTTTCTTTTTTCTTCCAGTAGTTTGGAAGAGTTTATTTCCACAAAGGATGAGTTTTGATATCTTTTATGTTTCTAGGGATGAAGTGTAGTATCATTGCATGAAGTCATGTATATTCTAACTCCTGCAGTTTTCTCTTAATTTGTATACAATTGCTCCTTTTTTACTTAAAATTAGTCTACTTGTATTCCAGAATCAAAGGGATAAAACACTGTCTTAAACTCAAATACTAGAAAAATGTTTGATTTGCTATGTATTAATAGCAGAATGTTCTTCAATGAATTTGCTGCTTTATGTCAATGAATGACAAAACTTGTGGCTGTTTACCTTCATTGGTTTTTTGGCTTGGTTTGGTTAGTTGTTTTTTTTTTTTTTTTTTTCAAAGGTAAATTCTGTAAAACATACCAAAAAAAACACAAAAAACTGATACAACCCACTGTAACATAAGTTGTAGAAATTTTTTGGTGTGTTTTTTTTTAAAAAAAAAACAAAACCCAATCACTGGGTAGTGCTACATTCAGTAGTAAAATGTTACATTTTTCTTTTTACTTACAAGCATGTTTGCCACATCATTGATTTCATTTCTGTATAAATACATGGAGCTTGTTCATGCGAGTGCCTTAGAAAAGAAAGTTTCTTACCCAGGAAGAAAAAAAAGCTTATGCTGGGAGTCGGTTTTACATTGTCTTAGTGGTGAAGGCGGTAAAGTATTAGTAATGCAGTTCTAGTTTTCAGACTGTAAGTTAGGTTGATGTGGCATAAATAGACCTGAGTGTGTCGCCATGTGGTGCGGTTAGGTTTAAAGCTCTAATGAAATGTTCCCATCTTAAATGGCAAAGATCAGTCCCTATGAAATGCAGCAGTAACTTTGTTTCAGACTTACATCTAGATACTCGTGCTTATTTTGGTGAATGGTATTGGTTGAGATGAGTTTCTGGGTCCAGGGGAACACCAATTTAGTTAAATGCAACCTGTTGGACAATCTGTGAAGAAAGGCTGTCTCTGAAGGCTGATGAGTTGCAGTCTGCCGGCTTTCAGCCTGGAAGGACCAACTGCTACAACCATCTGCGTGAGAAGGGTAAACTGTTAAAACTGTGAAAAATAACTCCAGAATGGGAAAATTCTGGCCTTCTCACATCCCTCCTGGGAGACACTCTTGGTCAAGCACAGTTTCAGAAGGCTACAAAGGAGGAAGGGGAAAGCTATTGCACTCAAAGTAATGTTCCCAAGTGCAGAAATAAAATGGCTATTCCAAAATGGAGTAACTTTGAGTGCAAAACTTCTGTTCCCCAGGCTTTATAGGTGTGGTTATGGTTTACATCCTGCAGTGCAGTAAATTGTACCTGTTAGCGCAACAATTAACATTTCTTTTTTTCTTTTTTTTTTTTTTTTAAATGTAAGGTACATGTTGTTTAGTAATAAAGTGGATGCTGCTCCAGAGCTATGCTGATCTTGAAAGGCCTTTGGGTGTTGATATAAAACTTCTCATTAGACTCTGAATGTTTTCTGGCCAGTATTGCTAACTTTCAATGCCTCTTCATGTTTTTGGTTTTGTTTTTTTTTTTCCTACTCTAGCTATATTGAAACACCTCTATATGTATATTTGAGGTGGGAAATCTCAAAGATTCTTGATGCATATTTAAGCAAGCAAATGCACACTTACATAAATGTAGGAGCCATCACAAGAATTGGCCAAAGACACTCATTATTTGATTAGGTACAGCGTGGGAGAAAGGACACTTGGAAATAAGCCTTATTGCAGCTGGGAGGCCTGGCATTTATCAAACTACTGCAACAAAATTATATTTTGGAGCTGCAGAAATAATGCACTGTTTTTGTGGAGTTTTTTTATTGTCCACTGACAAACCTGTGCTTAAATTTACATTAGGGCATAATAGCTTGTAGAGTTTACTTAAAAAAAAAAGTAAAGTAAAAAAGTTTAGATTTGACACTCAGGTTTTAAATGTTTCAAGGCTAATTGTAGTTAGTGCAGTTATCAATGCAATTTTACATTCTTAGAGAGTAAGTATAATTGGCACAGAAAGCTAGTTGGTTTTGTTTTATTGTCAATGTCTTAAACATTTTGTGGTGTTAAATGTATCTTTTTTTTTTTTTAATTTGGGATATATCATAATTCCTAAACAGATTTTATTTCATTTTCTTTAAAATATCAACAGCATGTAAATAAAATATGCTTTTTTGGATGTAAATCTTAGAAATCCACAGTGAATGTAGGTTATTAATAATTAATTTAAATCTCAGTGTTTAATATTGTGTACATGCAGTAAAACTGCTTGCTTTTTGCTCAGAAGCCATAGGAATGTAACTGAAATTACCTAGATTTGAATGAATCTTCTAGTACAGTGTACTTATAATAGTAAAATGTTCATGTTCCAGAAAAACAATCAATTTGCTTCTAAAACCTTGAATCACTTATTCTCAATTAGTGATTTAAGAGGTCAAAGTTAGGGTTCAGTAGGTAGTAAAAATCAGGTTGGATGATAATAAATTGACCTGTTTGTTAAACAGAATGTGAAATCGGTGGAATACCTTGACACTGTGTGTTTTCGAAATTTCTTATTTCAGCTATTTCACGCCAGAAATTGAGAGAGCATTAAGTGCATTTAGAGGCTACTACTGTTGAGGATTAACACCATTCCAAACTAAATATTCCTTTTAGGGTTGGGGTTTTTTTGAGAGGGGCTATGGAAGTGTGTGCCTGACCTTGAAAAATCATAGTTCTAATTCTGCCATTGTACCAATTGTTTTCTTGTATAAAATATATTAATTTAAGCTAGTTCATTTTTTTTTTGTTTTTTGCTTTAATCTTGTTCAATTACTCTACATCTATGATTGGTTATTTACATCCAATGCTTTGTCTCAATTTTCTACCATATTCTGTGACTTTAAAAAATAAAATTTCACAATTACCACCACTTAGTACAATGTTTAATATCTTTTGTATCTTCTTCTTAGCTCTCTTGCTGCTGTTCCTGGACTTGTTAAGTCATTTCTATTAAATCCAGTTAAGAATGGTGGTAGCACTTTATTTTAACAGTGACTTATACATGTCTTTCTAGTTAATAGGGATTATGTTAATGAAATTTTTTTCAGGTTCAGAAGAAAGAAGAAACAATATAGATCTTACTTTAGATAAGGTTTTTTAATGAGATCCAAATACCTGCTGAAATGTACTTGTGAAACAGTCTGTCTGCACTGGTTTGATCTTTACAGTGAATAAACCATAGGATATGAATGATAAAGACAGTGGAGAACTAGTTCAGGCAAATCTGGGGCCAGTAGAGTGAAGAATTGTAACAAAAATTGTAAGGAAGAATTGATTCCAGTTTCTTCTTGAATTAATTGTATGGCATCTTATGCATGAAAGGTATTTTGATATTTTTTGGGGATGTTTATATAGTTGCTGTGGGTTTGTTTTGTTTTGGTTTGTTTTTTAACATTTCCTACAAATTGAAATGTTAATAAATAAAACGAAAAGTTCAGGTTCAATTTCTGCTTTCAAAGAAGCATAGGGCAATGACCTGGTAAGTCTGGAGTGTTTTCTAAACTCCATAATCTTTATGGCACCAGAGTGTCAATCCCAAGACTTACCAAGAGAGTTGTAGAAGGGGTTCTGAGAGCAGAAGCTGGAAGCCAGCTATTTCATGGAATGGTTGAGGTTAGAAGGGAACCCTGGAGGTCATCTGGGCAACCCTCTCCCAGTGCTTAGTCACCCACACAGTGAAAAATATTTCCTGATGTTTGGAGGAAGACTCCTGCGTTTTAGCTTGTGCCCCTTGTTTTTTGTCCTGTCACTGGGCACCATGGAAAAAAGCCTGGCTCTATCCCTTTAGCACCTTCCCTTCTGTTTTATATCTCCTGGCTAAACAGACTCTGTTCTATATCAGAGACCTAGTCCAGGCCCTTCACCCTGTGACCCTCCAGAACTCTCAACAGAGACACATGTCCTACCTGCAAGGAGGTTGTAGAGAGGTGGGTGATGGCCTCTTCTCCCAAGTGGCTAACAACAGGACCAGAGGAAATGGTCTGAAGCTGTGGTGGTGGAGGTTTAGATTAGGTATTAGGAAGTACTTAACAGAGAAGACGGTCAGGCCTGCACAGGGAGTTGGTAGAGTCACCAGCCCTGG
Source organism: Pedionomus torquatus (assembly GCA_013398155.1). NCBI lineage: Eukaryota > Metazoa > Chordata > Aves > Charadriiformes > Pedionomidae > Pedionomus > Pedionomus torquatus. Next base: position 42,656 of record VZRU01013335.1, read on the forward strand.
AGGTATTTAAGAAACATATAGATGTGCCACTTCAGGGCATGCTTTAGTGCCTGAGCTTGTTGGGTTGGGTGATTTGTTTCGTGGGGTATGGTTATCATCCCCTGGGACAGGGCACGGTTGGGAGACCAGCCCTTCCCAGAAGCTCTGGCTGCCTTCTCCCCCTGCCCCCATCACCATACCATTTTCAAGGGCAGAAGGCAGGAGTAGGCCCCCTTCAGGTACTGGACACTGCTCTGAGGTCTCCTCAGAGCCTCCTCTTCTCCAGGCTGAACAACCCCAGCTCCCTCAGCCTATCCTTGTAGCAGAGGTGCTCCAACCCCCTGATCATCTTCGTGGCCCTCCTCTGGACCTGCTTCATCAGATCCATGTCCTTCCTATATTGAGGGCTCCAGCCCTGCACACAGGACT
>VZRU01013335.1:45774-85664 GCA_013398155.1 Pedionomus torquatus
GCTGGCGGAAGGGGCGGCGACGGGGGAAGGTGAATTTCCAGGGGGAAGGGACCCGCTGAGGGCCCGGTGATGGAGGGGGGGCCTCTCCTGCCCTGGAAACCGGCACGGTGATGGGGGCGGGGGGAGAAGGAAGGCAGCCGGAGCTCCTGGGAAGGGCTGCTCTCCCAACCCCGCCCCAGGGCATGTCTCAGCCACCGGTGGTTGGTGGGCGGGGGGCAGAGGGACCTGAGCCTTCGGAGGCCTGAAGGAGCCTGAGGCTGCAGAGGACGTGGGTGGCTTCACCCTCCCTGTATTGCCTTCCTCTGAATCCAGAATGAGCAGTGGTAACGGTGGGTTTGGCCTGTGCCATGTTGACGGCGGCCTTGGGGCGCTCCGGGTAGACCTGCTTTGGCTGCCGTTGTCTGTGGCTGGCAAGTGATGCACATAAGGCTCTCTCTCAATGTGCTACTTACAAACTTAAAACAGTGCAAACAGCGTCCAATTTGACTTTTTTTAAAATATTTTTTTTTTTACTACTAAAGTAGCAAAATTGGGATTTAAGTCTGAATCCCATTACTGTCTTTAAAAGTTACAAAGAAGATGTTATTAAGGTAAAAGCAGCTTGTTTGTGTTGGCAATGTGGCTTGTCTTTTCTGAAAGCTAGGTTCAGAACCCAAACAACCTCTTCCAGTGTTATATTTTAAAGTTTCATAGTTAGATATTATTTGGGCTAATCTTCATTATTATATATACACACATGTTTTTTGCTTATGACTATTTCCTTCATTTCTAGATAGAAAAACTATTCAGAAGAATACAGAAATAGAAAATTTAATTGTCTTCAGTGAAAAAAATAAATATGAACCAGTTGGCAGTCTGTCCGTGACTATGGAGAATCAGATATTGCTTGATATAAGACCGGTAATAGACAGTGGACTTGTAACTGAAATATTTAGTCAGAATAGTCCTCTTAGTTCTGAAAACTTTAGTCTGGAAAGTGAAATCGTTAATAATGCCTTTGAAGACGGATTGCTACCTAGTCAAGACAATCACTTATGCACTGTAAACGTGGAAGAGACTTTGTTAGATCACTTCAAGTATCCACTTGCCATTGAAAATCAAAATACAGTAGTGAAAGTACAGCCACATGGAAGCAACATCTGTGATGATGAAGACCTTGAAAAATGCAAGGAAATAAAACTTCCAGAAGAAGTTGAACATACACGTCCATCTCATGTGGCTTCAAACGGTCTCCACTTTCTTTCTTCTATAGCAATGCAGCATAAAGATTACAGTGTTCCAACTTCAAGCATTTTCTCTCCAGAAGGAACAGTTGATCAAAATGTCAGAATGTTACCAGTAAGATTAAGTGAAATAGGATTTTTTTATACATTCATACTTAATTGTGACTAAAATGTGGGGAATTGCCACATTAAAACTTATCTACATGGTGTTTAAAGTTATGCCATAAATTTTATATTAGAACACTTTTAAGTAGCAAATACAGAAATAAATTTGGGTTATATTGCCCGAAATAGCATGCAGTATAAACATATGGTTCTGACTGATTTTTTTTTTTTTTTTTTTGATGTTATGAACCATATTTTTAAATGCCTGGGTAGTTATTTTGCTCATTAAAAAAAAAAAAATCTTACCACATCACAAATATACTACTTTGGTTTTATATGTTACTGTCTTTATTGGCAACTATTTGGTAATTGTACAAAGTACAAATAGGATATTAGCTTTCTTTCTTTAGTTCCATAGCTGATGCACTTGTCATCTTAAACTTTATACTCTGAATGAGTGAAAAAGTAATCTGTTTGCAGCAGTAAGCCATAGCCTGTATTGTTTAATCTCCATGGGGAAAGTAGTTTTTAATTGAGTCATTTCCTATTGCTTACTACTTTGGGCAGCTCCTCTGTGCAGTTTGAAGCTACATTTTCTATGTTGGATCAATTACTGTATAGAAAGATATGCAGTGTAAAACTTCTTCTGATGCTCACATGACCAAATCCATCTGCTTAATGCAGACTATTCATATGTAGAATACTTATGTGTCCATGCATCTTTCTTTATGGCTGTAGAATATAATCTGAAGAAATGTCCAAATTTTAAATTGAGATTGAAGCATTGAGGTTTCATCTGAGAAGCTCTCTTGAAATAATTAAGCATACCAATTGACATTTTTTTCCATGTAAATATTTTGACAAATAGTGCTGTACACAGATTGAAAAAAAAGAAAAACAAACCCAAAAAGAGCAATATTCTAATCAGGTTATAAATAATTTTATTGAAATAAAGAAAGCTGATTGGTTGTTTCTACAGTGCTTGCTTACCCTTTTAAACTTCTTTCTATATTAAGAGGAAGCACAGCACTCAGAGAGCAAACTGTCAAGTTCAAACAATCTCAATTCTAATTTGAAACTTGAAAATAGTTGGTCTCTGTTCCATTTTCTGTTCATTGGTTTGGGTTTGAAAATACAAATGCAGGTAGTAAGTATGATGTTATTATAGTTGTAAATGCATTAGATCTGAACCATAACTGTATGTTCAGCAGAAAAAGCAGAAATATTCAAGGCGTATAATAGTATCTAGTAATGCTGAGTAAGCCACGGAACTTATGTGCTTAATTATGTCATGAAAATGTAAGTAACTCCCAAATTTCAAGGTCACTTTAAATCAGTTTTTTGTTTAACCATTTCACTTTTTTAAAATTGATCATTTAATGCATAAAATAGTTATAAATAAAACATTCTTTTCTTCAGGTGTTCAGATCATTCATACCTCCAGTTGCAGGTGAGAATAAATGTTTTTGCTATGATGAATTTAAAGGAATCCAAAACAGTAATATACAGTTACAAAACTTGGTGAATTGCTTAAATGGTAAGTGCCCCAAGTGATTGAGGGAGATTATTATTTTTTTCCCCCTCGTCTTTCTAGCTTAGGGAAAGATTAAAATAGCTAAATACATTAATTTCTGGATTTGGCAAATTGCTGTATGAGCCTTTTCAGATAAGGATAAAATAACTAAGAGTGGTTGAAAGGAGAATGAACCACCCTTTGTTCATGCATGTTGATGTTGCTTCAACCATATACTTCAGTCTTACTTTGGTTTTTCACTTCCTGTCAGGTCACCTCCTCATTCCTTCACGGAATATGGGAGAAGGGACTGCGAAGAAGATATGCAGCACCTTTTGTTGTTGTTTGTTTGTTTTTGTTTGTGTGGGTTTTTTTTGTTTTTTTTTTTTTGTTTTTTTAATTTAGTTAAACAATTTTTTTATTTCACTTTGAAATTTGACCACCAGTTAAGGAAGTTAGGTGGTCAGCACTGATGCTGCTGCTGACAGTAAGCTTGTGAGCAGTTGTTCAGTGTGTTCTGCCCATAACCTGCTCACAGTCCTACTCAGGGTTACACTCACTGCTAGATTTGATCTTATAAGATAGTTTATAGTGAAGCTAAATGAATTTTAGCTAATGGGCACAATAATCCTTTTAAAGACATTGAAAAGACCCAGACTGAAGTATATTTTTTTCCCATCAAGTCTGTTACAAAATAATATTAAATATTTCTGTCACAAAAATATAATGCTGTAAAGTGACAAATCTCTTTTATTGATGCTGTAAAGGATCAATAGAACACTGATCCCTTTGTAAACAAAAAATGCTTTATTTTATGTACTAGAATCTTCCAGTGGTGTCTGTGGCTTACCTCAGACTAGTGCTTCTGCCTATGATGACATAGTAAGTATGCATGCAAGATTTTATTATTATTGGAAGAATCTGTCTGCCTATTGAGTGTCTAAAATGTTGATATATTCTAAGTGCCAGAGGGTAAAAGGTTCTTTCAAACGCTCTCCTTATCCAGTCTGTTCACAAAAGAGAGGGAAAGAAAAATGGTAGTCTGTAGATTTCCTACACTGCTTCATTGTGGAGGAAGGAAGAACAGCATCTGGATTTTTTGCCTGTTTCTGATCCTATTGGCTCAAGTCTACTTGGCTGCTGTCTGCCACTTGCACTTTCTGATTACAGTTCAGGCGAGTTAGGGAGGGGGCTTCTCCGAAGGCCACCTGAACACATACAGCCTAGTGGGACTCTGCCAAATATCCTTGGGCAGCTGATTTGAGCCTTTGTTGCCTGTGCAGTGTATCCAGAGAAACAGAGCTGAGGATAAAGCTTTAAATATGAAAATAATGAAAATAAGACTTTAACATTAGTACTCACTGCTTATGGAGAGATGTTCTTTGCAACTTACAGATTCTCTTAAAATGCTTGAATTTTTCAAATGTAATTTCCTAGATACATGCAAGATAAACTGTAGAAATGTAGGTATTTCATGAAAGGGAGAGCTCTGAAAATTATTGGAATTTTGTAGCCAGGTTTTTTCAAGGTTTTCTGTGTGCTGTTTTAAAGTGTGCACTGAAAGGGGCAAGGCTTCATCTGCAAGTGTGACTTTTGTGAAGATGACACTGTGATAAATTAATGGATTGGCAAAATAGGTGATAGATTGGTTTTCACTAAGTGCAAGTGACACCAGATCTATGATGGACTGCTGTGACACACAGTAATTAATCGCTGTAATATTCATGTTCATTTTGGAACAATCTGATTTATAGGTATAACTGAATTCGCGGTCCAGTCTCAGATGACTCTCTGCTTAGACCAAGTCTCAGTGATCCCCATACAAGTTATATAATTCAAGATTAATGCTTGTTTTGCATAATTGGCTATGACTGTTGCCTAACTTCACCAAATAATTTTAGAAATTAGTTGATGCTTCATGATGTTACAGAGCCTGAATGCCATTGTTACCATGAAGTACGTTACTGTTCGTTGTTCCATTTCAGGGGTATTCTTACTTGAAATATATGCAAAAGTCATTCTCCTATTGACAGGAATAAATTAACTATTCTCAGTATTACATTTGAATACAACCCTCACTCTAAAATATATGATTTATGCAGATAAATTTTGAAATTTATTGTATTTGCTTGGAATGTAAAGTAGATTTTAAAGCATGTCTGCTAAGAATTAAAACTTTATCTTTCAGGCTGAGATAAGAGACGCGGTTAGTAATATTATTGAGAATCACCAAGACAGAGCAATTTTTCCGAGTTCAAATATTGACAAGTCTGGCTGCAAGTTATTAACATTGCACAGCGTACCAGAGGAATCCAGACATTTACAGAGGAATGATCCCAAACCTGTGGTAATAATATCCTGTAACTGAAAGCAAAATTATATGCTAGAGAAAATTAAGGTTTTTTTATACCACACTGGCATCAAGAAGTTCCACGTAATAAATGCTGTGTCAAGAATAGTAAGGCAGTCCCTTCCTTGGACTCACTGTGCCACTTAATATATATAACATACTATTTTCTGTTTAACAGCTGGAAAAAAACCAACAATGTGAAGATTACTTCATTCAAAGGAAAAGTCTTGATTTAACGTAACAGCTAAATAAATGAAATGAAACAAGAATGATTACAATGGCATGTTCTGGTTAGGGAACTGAATCTGAAGCCATCACCACAAGTAAATACCTAGAATATGTCCTGCAAAGCCCCATGGAGGAATTTAGAGAGTCATGAGTCCATATCTTCTTCACCATTCTTAGGTGAAAGCTAACCACTAGTTGTTCATTCCAGGTTATCTGCCAGCTGGAAGGAGGTACTCAAATACTCTGTATAAACAGTTGTGGCACACAAGAACTAAAGCCAGTTCACCTAATTCCTCAGTATCATGATCAACATAATTATCTTCAGTCAGGTACAATGGAAATAAAAATCATCTCTATCCTGTCAGATAATATGTCATAGTTAATGTGCAGCTGCAGGTGTTCGCATTCCTAAGCAGCCAACAGTAGGAGATAAGCCAAAGCTAATGTAGCTATCACCAGTTATTATTTTATTTAGTTTTAACTGAAAAACTGCTAGGTGCTTTGGTGTAATAAGAGTGATGTAATAGATACATTGAATTTATGGAAAGTTTTTAATATACAGATTGCTTGTCATGTGAAGCACATTTAATATGAGCACCTGCATATGTTTGCCTCTACCCTAACTTGCCACCAAGTGTCACCATTTCACTAGAAATGAAGAGCAGCATTAAGGGCTATGAGTATAGTTTAGCCTTGGGACTCGGAATCTCACTAATATTTATATAATTATGGGAACTTGAAGTGCCATCAGTTTTAAAAGAAAGTGGTTTCTGAAGTCCTAAATGCAATGCTATTTAGATGGAGTAACAGATTTTCATCTGAGCAACAACTCAACAACATTTCAAAGTGTTTGAGTGTAGTTTCGTTTTACTTTAAATAAATATTTTTTTACCTAAATATAGCTTACTCTAAAACATTATTAACATGGCTTGTTTTATATTATGTGTCATCAAATATAAATATATCTATGCTTATAAATTGTAATTGTATTACAGTGGTGTATTTTGATGGCCATGTGAAAATAAAGCCTTTTAATATTAGGCACCACAAAAGCACAGATATTGCTCTAGATATCAATAGGTGCTGAGTGAGAACATCTCTCACCAGCTGGTCCAGGCATGGGGCCTATTTACTTCTATTTTTCAGAAACCATCATTAAACAGCCACATTCAAGTTAAAGGTCATGTTCCTTTATAAAATTCAAACTCTTATTCATTTACTATAATGTTAGGAAAGAAAAAGCCAAGGAGTGCACTGGCATATGTTTTTTATTTTTATTTGCCTGAGTTCCTTCTACTGTACTTATCTTCAAAAGAAGTAGAAGAATTAGGTGTAGAAATTTTGTCTAATTACAGTAATTATAATTATGTGTAAAAGCTTCTAGGGACTAATCTCTTCAGCTTTTGAATTAAGCTGTCTTTTGGCTTCTTTTTTTTTTTCTTTCTTTAGATGGGAAGGAAGTAAGTACAGTTATAAGATTCATCTTGTAATCTTCCTATGACTGATGTCTGCTTTTTTCTGCATGGGCTATGATGATTGTGTACTTACAAGCAGTTCTGCACCAGGACTTACACAAAGACTTACTCTTACAGCTATAGTTTTCTCCATGGGGTTTTAGTAATTGCTTTTCATTGAAAGTTTTTTTTTTCCTGTTCCAGATTCTCTCCATTTTACTTATTTTATCAACATATTTTAAGTCTATTGCGTTTGAATTTATGCTCAAATTCCTAGATGACAAATTGGTGGTGGGTTCTTCTGCCAGGGGTATTTTTATGTGGTCAAGTTTTTGTTTTGGTTTGGGTTTTTTTTTTAATTGGAAAAACATTTCTGGAGAGAAAACTCCTATGTCCTTCATTGACACTATTTGTTGTAGAGTAAATTTGGATTAAAAACTGAATTGTAGGAGAAAATGCTAATAGAGGACAGACAGCCTCAAGTTATTTTTCTTTTATTAACCAAAGAAGTTGAAGATTCCAATTTGCCTATATACTTAAGTCAAAAAATATTTATGCATAAATGAAGCTTTATACACCATGTGTATTTCTGCTGTCTTCAGGTAAATGTGTTCTTTTCAGGTATGGATAACCCTGTAACATCTGTACCAGGACAGTTTTTACCTATTCCAGGTGAACCTGTTCTGAATGAACAAGAGGTAAAAAAGCTTTACCCCCTAAAGTTGTTAAGTAAAATATACACTCTTTTCACTTTTCTTAAAGCAGGGTTAAGTCTATGTTGAGAAGTAATAATTGTATGCATTTTCTAAAGACAGTTTAGCTAGTTTGGACAGATTAGTTCTACACTCAGTATGCTTTCTGCATATAAAGGTTTATGATTTCATAATATTCTAGAAGTAACACCAGGATTAAGAATACAGTTTTCCATAAGAAAAATAAAATTATTCCAGTTTTGAAACCATTAATTCTGTATTATATAGATTAAGTAATTTCTGAGAACCACTTTAAGAGTTCTTTAGGGTGAAGGAAAGCACGTTGACTTTTACTGGAAGGGGAGTATTTTCTTCAAGTAGGACTTTTTACACTCTTCTTTTCATCAGGATTTAGCAGTCATTAAGTCTTTATAGATCTGCCGTGTATTTTCTTGGCCTGATTCTATTTTTAAATTTTGTGTAGACTTCAACAAAGTAGTTTTCATATTGCAGCCGATCATAATGTAAATCACCAAGTTACTACCCAGTTTCAATTGACTACTGCAATTAAAATCAAGTGAACCTAGAATTATCAGTAAATTGAGAACTGTGCACCAACACTGCAGCACAGAAAGCTTGTTTTGTTTCTTTGCATTAGGAGAGATAGGATTCCTGACATACTGAACGGTTTCCAAGAGATGCATGCCATTTTCCTGATTCTCTACTTCCTTGAGCTTTTGTCAGTAACTTTGGCTATCAAATTATTGCTGAAGCATTTTGTTTTCCTTTTTCTCTATTAACTTGCAAGAGTATTCCTTAAAAAGTTAACATAAATAGCATTTTGTCTTGAACAGTTTGAAAATGGACCCTTACAACCTGTAGATGACACTGCCACCTTCCATCTAGAATCGCATCTACAGGAGCCAGTGAAAATGGCCTCAGAGGGGTAAGAGGCATGAAACATCTTACAGCTATTATGACTTTTTAATTTTAAACTGGCAATGATTCCTAGAAGTTTTCATGTTGCATAGCTGCTTCTCTCTTGCGGGGGAAAAAAAAAAAACAACCAAAAAAAAAAAAAGCAGTTCTATATGAATGCTTTGTATGTAGATCTTGTTAGTCATGATACCAGTTGCTGGCAGTCAAGACTATTTGGCATAGTTTCAGGTTTTGTTAGGTCAGTGCAATTGTAACTTCTGTTTGCGTGAAAAACATTTTATTTTCTAAGTTAATTAATACATTTCCAAATCTAATTAGCATGTGTTTAGTCTGTATTTCTAACAGTAATGGAATTCTTTTAATAATATTTAATTGCAGATTGTTTTTAAATAAGAGGCAGGTGCAACACCAGTGTGAAAGGTGAGAGAGCTTTGCTGTTCCCCAACCATTAGCAGGTTGTATGACCAAGGGCAGACACATCCCAAGTAGCAGCAGCTGGTAGATAGACAGAAATTCTGATTATACACTTTTTCCCACGCACTCTGTGAGGCCACCGCAATTATATTGGTGTAAAATAATAAATTTATTTTATTATTTTACCAATAACCAATATTGGTGTAAAAAATAAAATCAGTATTTATTTTTTTGAAAACTATAGAATAATTAGTTTTCATTGTAGTTGTATTTGCATATTTTTTTCTAATTTTTTTCCTTTTTCAACCTGTGTAGCTTACCTTTTGGTTCAGGGGTTACAAAGTCTAAGAAACCATGTAACTGCACAAAAACTCAGTGTCTTAAATTGTAAGTAATAGTTTATCAACACTTAATAAATGCTAATAACAGTGTATAGATGAAAGGACAAACAAACAAGGAATGTGTGCTTCAAAATGAACAATACATATATGTCAAAAATTACTCATCTGATACTGAGTTAGAAAGATCCACAGTTGGTGTAAACTAGTGTCACACAAGCTCAGAATTTGGTGCAGAGGTGTAGATGACTGAATATCATCAAAAAATATAAAATATAAAAATAAAAAGAGAAGCTGGAAGTGTTGTTCAGAGGATATCTGGAAAACCTAAAGTAGTATGTATGCTGTCTACTAAAGTATCATTTCTCTGTCTCGCTGCTGTTTTCATACATAAATAATATGCACAGAGATGTATACATAATAATTAAAATTTGATTCATTGATGGACTGGGTGTATTTTACTAAATCTAAAATTAAAAAGAGAGAGGGAACCTATTTGTCTAGGTTTGGATGTGATTAAATTATAAGACAGGGAATGTTTTTCTTGAGTAGGAACTGGAGCATTCTGCGTAGACATAGAATTTAAATTTAAAAGTTACATGTAAACCAGTTAATGTTTTTATTTCTTATGTTATTTGACATGTTAATTGTAGATACTGTGATTGCTTTGCCAATGGTGATTTTTGCAACAACTGCAACTGCAATAACTGTTACAACAATCAACTTCATGAAAGTGAGCGATTTCAAGCCATTAAGGTAAAAAAAAAAGAAGAAAAAAGAAAAAAAGTTCAGTACACATTGGATTAAGCTTAATGTATGAAAAATAAAGCAGTATTGTTTTTTTCAGCTAGGTACAGTATTTGAAATATGTTATTTTTCATAGAATCATAGAATGTTTAGAGTTGGAAGGGACCTCAGAGATCATTGAGTTCCAACACCCCTGCCATAAGCAGGGACACTTCCCATTAGACCAGATTGCTCAAAGCCCCATCCAGCCTGGCCTTGAACACTCCCAGGGATGGGGCATCCATAACTTCCCTGGGCAACCTGTTCCAGTGCCTCACCACCCTCACGGGAAAGAATTTATTCCTAATATCTCATCTAAATCTCCCCTCTTCCAATTAAAAACCATTACCCCTTGTCCTGTCACTACTCTTCCTGACAAAGTGTCCCTCTCCTGCTTTCCTGTAGGCTCCCTTCAGATACTGGAAGGCTGCTCTAAGGTCTCCCCAGAGCCTTCTCTTCTCCAGGCTGAACAGCCCCAGCTCCCTCAGCCTGTCCTCATAGGAGAGGTGCTCCAACCCTCTAATCATCTGTGGCCCTCCACTGGACCCTTTCCAACAGTTCTACTTTTAACCAAATTAAAGCTAAATGTTGCCTCTGTATTATTCTTACATAAAAATATATAGGGAATTCTTTCCTTCCTTTTTTAGAACTTCTGATAGTTTGGATTAAAACTAGCAGTGTGTTAACTGAATGATAATTTTTATTCTTGGAAGGAAGTATTCAACTCCAAATTTAATTTCAGAAAATATTTTCACCTGAAGGAAAATGTATTATATCCCAAAGTCAGACAGTATTTACACAAAAACAAATAATTACCATCCCAATTATTATTCTCATTAACAGATATTCTGCAGTTGCCTGTGTTAGTCTTTCTGGTTGACCCATGCAGCAATATTTGCTCTCCTGGCAGAGATACTAAACACTGCACTACAGAGAAGCAGGTTGCTTCTATATTTGGAGACTGATTTTATTAGTGGAATAAAGAATAATATATGGACTATTTTTTCTGTGTATATCAAGCTGCACAATCTGAGCAATAATTTAATTTAATATGTATGTTATGTTCTGTAAGTTTTCAAGTGATAATGAAAAGTCTTATTCTACTGCTGATGCTATAAGGATAGATTAATGGCTTTGTGCTTCTTGTATGCAACTCTCCAGAACTCCTTTTATATCATTGACATCATTTGGGGATAGTAAAACATATTTTTCTATTTAGAGTTTGAGCTTTCCTACATCTAACTGCCACAGCAGTTTCAACTGTCAATATACAACAATATACAACTGTCAATATACAACAACTAGTTTTCAGATTCAGATTCAGATGCTCGTCTGTAGTTCAGCTGATGAGGTTACTGGTGTCTAAGCACTCATTTTGCTGCTCTAAATGGTATCTTGTAGAGCATAATAGATCTTGTTTGTCGCTGATGAAAGCATACCTGTGCCATCTATAAATATTGTATATAAAGGGAATATAACCTCTTTAAGCTGCCTTTTAGTAGTCCACAGCATTGTGAGGTCTTGGGACCTAATTAAAGCCTCCGTCCACTGCTGATTTCAGTAAATGGTGTTTGTATTGGGCCATTAATAAATCAAGGTATGTTTAAAAGTTATGAGATGACTGTAAATAAGTATGTAAGGGTTCTTTCTTCTCTGAGAACTGTTTATTTCTGGTGGAAGTAGTATCAACAGTGAAAGAAAACCAGTCCTGAGAGAATAGTAGATGGGCCACCTAGGTCCGCAAAATCAATTGCTTCCCATGGTTCAGCCAAGTTGGCTCAGTGTTCCAGAATCTGAATTCCTGCTCTCACATGCCATGGAAGACTCCTTTATCCATGGTCTTCATTACACCAATAGTGAGAGCTGAAAGTAAAACTTCTTTGTTAAACATTGGATCACAATCATTCAGATGTTTAAAAACATTTCTTTGAATCTCTTATAATCTAGCAATTTTTGGTTTAGGCCTGTCTTGACAGAAATCCTGAAGCTTTCTTACCAAAGATTGGGAAAGGAAAACTAGGAGAAATTAAACTTCACCATAACAAAGGATGTAATTGCAAGCGTTCAGGATGCCTCAAGAATTATTGTCAGTGCTTTGAGGTGAGTTCTGTGAATTTTCCTGTCATTAGTTTCTACCTTAACGTTGACTATATTTTGTAACTAGTACTTGCTAAAAATAATGACTATTCTTCTTTCTTTGTATTTTTCATCATAAAACTTTTTGAACACAGGAGGCACAGTCTCTTTCTTGTCATGTCTTTAAAGGACTGAAGTTGATCAGCTAAAATATTCACTATCGGGAGCTCTCAGCTAATGCCTTGCCCCAGAAGAAATGAGGAATGGTTTTCTGCTAATGTGGGTAGTTTCTTTGCATCCATGGTATTTTGTTATTTTGCAAAGCTACCCGTGAATTCAGAGGAGGAGTGATTTGCCCATGTACAGAACATAAATCTCCACAGAGAATCTATGGAAAAAAGCCCTGTTTTCCTTCCTTACTGTATTGATACTGCTGGTCTCACTCTGGGAGTATCCAAGACCAGCACATCTAGAATAAGTCCCTGGTGGTATAGCTCCAATGGTTGCTCACATATATGTTTTATTTAAGATAGAATACTTAGAATAAAAAATGTATTTGTATTTGCCAGGCTAAAATTACGTGTTCCTCTATTTGCAAATGCATTGGTTGCAAAAATTATGAAGGAAGTACAGATGAAAAAAACCAGCTAAATGTGCTAAACTACATGGAAATTGGAAATAATGAAGGAGATAGCCCAGTTTTGACATCAACATTCAAAATATTGCCAAAATTGAAGACAGACAGGTGAATATTTGGAAATAGCAATGCATAACCCGTTGGTGTGACTTGATTATTTTGATATTGATATAATGTAACCATTATCATGATCATCTAAGAAATTGTGGCTAAAATGAAAGATGGTTTATATGCAAGGAATCACTTCACATAGCATTTGCCATCTTGTTTCTACAAATAAAAAAATAACTAAAGGAGAGTATATATACTTTAAGAGTATAGCTTAAAGAGTTACGGACTATGTATAATAGTTCTTCCAAAGCAAAAGTTATTTATGTATTGATGACATATTTCATTCTCTCAACTTTTCCCCGCCTTAGCTACTTTATCTTTTGCCTTTAGTTTCTCTGTTCATTTTTCCTATGTTCGAGCATTCATTTCTACCAAAACCTTGACCAAAGAAGTAGTAAGAAAACTCTGTTATCAATGTCTTTGTGATGTTCAGTTAAAGTTTATATCACTGATTCTTTCCCATCTCTCTTTACTTTGGTCTACCTCCTGTCAATTACATTTGTGTTGGCAATTTGGGTTGGTAATTTGGATTGTAAAATATTCTAAGGCAGCTGTACTCTCCTGATGTTGTTATGTTTACTAACATAGTTGTAGCCTAGTCTCTACTTTTGATTGGTTTATACAATTTCCCTAATAAACAGAAACACTTTAATAACAATTCAGATTAATTAAGTAACCTCTTAATTGATTTCAGGGAGCTTTACTCCAGGTTCTAAAATTTTCAGTTTGCATACATTGTTTACTTTGCTTCTTTCTATTGACCATTACCTTGAAGTTCTTACTTCAATTCCATTTTTAAAATACTTTCTGATCATGTACTTTTAAAATATTTTAATAATTTTTGCTATTGGTAGTGTATTGATGGGGTGGATGGTGCCAAGTTATGCTTTTGCTTGAACTGCAGTAGGATGAGTTACATTATTAATATAGCAGAATGAGTTATGATGTTCACAACTGGTAGTTTCAAAAATTTATTCAAAGCAAGGCTGCTAAACTCCCATTCAGGGAATCCTTGAGGGGCTTGGTGCCGTTTCCTTTAACAGCAGTAGATGGAGTTTACATTTAGTACCTCCTAGATCCTGACATTTTAACACATTTCCTTGTAGATGTGGCAGGATCTGACTATTTGCATGCAGATGGAGGAAGAGGCTTGTTGTATAAGCTTTCTCTGTCTGCAGTTGTTGGGCAGCATTTACCTAGAGTGATTATGCAGTGTGAACACAGTCTTCCATGGGATAAATTAGAAAATCTTGGAAGCAATCTGTTAGAAGCAAAAGCTATTCAGTGTAGAAAAGTGAAATTCCTGCAAGGATATATCTTTCAGTAATAGTGCAGTTATGATTCAGCTCTGTGGATTTCAGCTCTTAGCTGTGCATTTCAGCTCTTAGCAGTTTGTCTTTTAAATTATTTTGTGTATTTGGAATGGACATATTTCATACTGGTTTCTTTTCCCCTGTTAGGCAACCAGCTGTACGTATATCTTTGGAAGAAGTGAAAGCAACGTGTTCTTGTCTCCTAGTGCAAGCTGAAGAGGCAGAAAAAAGAGGTTACTCTGTCCGCCTAGCTGAGCAGATGATCATGGAGGAATTTGGGAGATGTTTATCCCAGATCCTACATGCATAATTAAAATTTAAAGGACTGAAAGCTGAATAATTCAATGTATTATACAGCCACTAGGTATTAATATTGATACATGTTGCTATAATTTCCACAACTTTGCTACTTAATCTTATTTTGATTTTTCATAGGAATAATTTCATTGACTTCAGCTGAATTATTTCTGAATTATAAGTAAGTGAAACCAGCGCCATATCCAGCATTTTTCCAAGTAACTTAATGCTGTAGGAAGCTTATTATATTTTTTACTAGAACAGATTTTCTCTGTAGTCAGTGCTTTCTGAGTTGATTCTTCAGTCTTTACCTAGACTCTTATTCAAAGTAAGTTTAATTTAGTGACTGTATTGGATGTTTATGTGAGTAGAAATGCAGTAAAAACTGAGTAAGAATTTCCTATCTTAGTTTGGTTATTTTATGAATTGCGAAGCCATCCCATTTCCAGTGCTAGTAGGCAAATATACTTGGCCAAAGTTTAGCTTTGGGTCTTCTGTGTTTTGAAATCCAGTTTCTCTTAAAGCTTGGAATATCTTTTGTTTAATTATTCTTTTTTCTTATGTGGATATTTTCCCTGTGACATTTCTTACTCTTCTCATTCTCACTGTTGGGATGATAATAGATTTTGTTTTCTCTAATGTGAGTAAGCTACTTGTTGCCATGTTTCTGGAAAAGGAAAAAATATAAGAATTGTCGTCTTAATGAATTTATATTATATAAAAATTATATAAATTTTTATTATATACAAATTAATGCTCTTTGGTTTTAGAAATTTTAAGTTAAGAAATTTATTATAAATACTTAGATATTTTTGGTGTTTATGCTTCAATGAATAAAGATGTCATGTTAATTAATGAAAAATTACTGGTGAGACTGCATGCTGATTTAAAATTTGGTTTAGTAAGAGAAGGGCTTCTTCTTAGTTGTAATCAATATGTGAATGGATTGCATTTTATATCTTCCTTTTAATAACTGCTGCTGGAGGTTGCTGAAGGTCACAGGAGAAAATGGATTCTCAAAGTGATACAATACCATCTGTACACTTCACGCATTCCTGGGCCCTCCAGCTCCTAAGATGATTTCTCTTGGGTTTGGAATTAGTACCTACATAAAGACATCATCTGAAAAATTATTTGTCCCCAGACAGAATTACTGTGAGGTCATAAATCAGAAGAGCACACGCAAGGGCTGTACAGTCAATAGACACTCCATAAGGATGCAAAGCATGAAGAAAAGAAGAAACCAGACTGCGTTGTTAAATCATGCCTTGAAATCAAATCTCAGAATCAACTCACTAAAATTCCCAGTGGATGTGAGTAAGGGCCAGTAGGACTAACGCTAGTAAAGAAGAAACATGGGCTAGGGCTCGTGATTTTAAGCACAGATTAAAAATAGCAACTAGGAATAGAAATGCAAAAGAAAATTTAAAATTATTGGGAGAAGTAGAAAAAGATACATACATTCTAAGAGGAACTGTTAGAATCCTAAAAAAACTGAATTTAGCTTAATAAAGTCTCATCTTCAGATGCATCATAATTTGAATACACAGAGCAGGAGACAACACCATAATATAAAATAGTGAGTTATTATGCCCAAAAGAGAGATGAGCTGAAATGACAAGAAAAATGATTAGGAAGAAAAATCATAATATTTTGACTAGTCAAGAGGTTGGAAAATAAAAAAAATAAAAAAAAAAGAGGAAAAAATCTCAGAAAATTTAAAAGAAATAATCCACAGAATTAAAATTGAATTAAGGTGGGAAAGATAAAATAATTCTACTGTGAAAAGTAAAGGCTAGGAGTGCAGGGGAGAGATACAAATAGCACTAGAAGAAGACATGAGCTACAGCTTTGAGCAACATCCCTAAGCTCTCATCTCTGAAAACATGATATATATGATGCTGAGATTTTCGCCCAAGGTGTGAGTTAAGAAGCCTTGAGGGAAGGTTTCTGCATTTTCTACATAAATTTTGAAGTCACTGCATAAAGGAGACAGGCATAAATAAAATTAATATCAATCTGATAATAAAAAAAATACAAGGTGATAGGATGTGTAAGAGTTTACACTGAAGCAACAGAAAGACGACTAAATACTAAAAGCTGAAATTCATTATCTTTTTCATTATAGAAAAGTAAACCCTGTTTGATTTAATATTTTTGTATTACAGAGGGTATATATAATTTTGTAAAAACACTCTCAGGCTCCGTGGTGACTAGGATTATAATTACACTCTGAAAATTAAAGATAAATACAAAGCAGTGGTTGGTAATATAGAATGTAAAAGACAAGCCTAGCAGAAGGAATTTGTTTAAGTGTTAAGAAACTGAGAAACTCTGTCAAAGAGTTATATATTCAATAAAGAAAGCTAAAACTAGCTTTGTGCTCCTACAAGTAATGCTTTTTCCAGTCAGTGGTGAAATTATTTGAGAACAACATCGACACGGCCACAGATTTCTTCCTGAAGCAGTAAGGTAAGAAATATGTATCAGTTTTCTTAACTAACTGCAGTCCTTTGTACTAAAGAAATGTTTGGTTTCATAACAAAGGTGAAAACTGTCTTTGGTAAAAGGGCACCAGAAACCCAGTCCTTACTAGGACAAGGGGTTGACAGCTGTAAGCTGTACAGAAAAGACTGAGAAGAAAACGTTTAACTGAATAGAATTGAAGTACTTGGGTACTATATTAGGGGCAAAATAGCTTTTCAAATAAATTGATAATTTCTGTTCATACAAGGAGGTTCATACTTTATGTTTCATACAAGGATCTTGGAAAGTAGATACTACTTGTTGGAATTGCTTCAAATGGCTTTACATGAGCAAGAAAAACTAAGCAGAATTGCTGTCAGGCACTGCTGCTTCATTTATAGAAGAGCTAGACAAAGCCCCAGCAAATAAATAAAAAGAGCCTGGGCAGCTGTTATAGTAGCTTTTATATAGCAGCTATTGTGTTGTTCTTGGTAATGGATCTTTTCTTTTTACGGTATTTTATAATTTGTTCAGTTTCTGAATATGGAATTACAATATATCAGAAATACACATAATTCATGTTTCTGAGGAAACAAAAAGGAATTGACAAGCAAGCTCATGTATTCATAGCTCCATGAACTACTTCCATTTTAACCTTGCAGATAAAACACAAAAAACTATTTGAAACTGGCAATGTGCCAGTCTCATCCGACAATAACAAGAAATACTGGTCTTTTAAAATAGGATAGAGATTATTTTGCTGGGTAGAACTGCATAGTTACTGAAAGCAAATGTTCTCATGAAGTGTCTTTTTTCTATTTCATTTTTTTACCTCTGGGTATATCAGACAGTACCCTAAAGGCTTAGTAAACTATTGTGAAGATTTTCAGTGCAGAGGCCAGGGTCAGCACATTAAAATTATTTTAGAGAATTCTCTGAAATTCAGAAGTTCAAACACTTGTAAGAGGCCTCCCTTGGCTCGTGATCATGCAGTTCACCTGAAGTGTGTTATGATGGTGTGTGGTATCTTACTTAGACGTTTGTATTGGTACAGAATAAAAACTATGTGAGGAACTGAATTTCTCATAAATTGGATGACAGAAGCGAAACACAACACAATCTACTCTGTAAGATCTTTTTATAAAAGTTGAAAGTTGCTGGATGCCTCATCCCTGGAATTGTTTAAGGCCAGGTTGGACGGGGCTTTGAGAAACCTGGCCTAGTGAGAAGTGTCTTTGCCAGTGGCAGGGGGATTAGAACTCGATGATCTTTAAGGTCTCTCCCAATTCTAACCCTTCTATGATTCTATGATGCCTTCCCTGTTAGTTAGGTTCAGAATTTCTCCATGTTTGATTAGGGCAAGTGTCATCAAATTTAGTCAACTGTTCTTAAGGATCTTAAAATGTTTCCCTTTTAAATGACAGAGTAAAAAAACCCAAAACCAAAACACATACTGAAAGGTGACTCCTCTTTTTAGCCCACTTGGTCCATTTGAGGAGCTGACATATATGGAGAGATGAAGAAAAGGATAAATGTAAAAAGAGAGCTCTATTTGAATAGAGTGCAGGAAATAGAGGAACAGGAAAGCAAATGGAGGTATGAAAGAGAAACCTCAGAAAGAACATCAATTGGAGAAAATATAGAGGTGTATCTGTATTTGTTTTGTATCAGTTTGAGGTAAGGGGAAGAAAAAAAGAAATAGGTGAATGATACGGTGAATGAAGAGGTAACTCTAAGCTACCAGTTCATTTCATACACTTATGAAAAAGCTTAGGTTCAAGAGAATTTTGGAATAGATATTTTTAGTAGAGGGAAGAAAATATTTATGTTGGTTTATAAGATGCTGATAAATCTTCATTTGGAATAATGTGTACAGCTTTGGTCATCTGTGTTCTAGAAATTTGCAATAGATGCAGTTCTCAGAAAGGCTCCTGGGACAAATGAGAGAGTAGAATATTTGTCTTGAGGTAGAGAGAACAAAGGAGTTTGATTTAGTCTAAGCAAATAAAGGCTAAGAGCAGCTATGATTCCTCTTTATAAATTAATTCAGGGAATAAATATTGAAGAGGGATAGAAGCTGTTAAAGAATATATATCATTTAAATTTTTAAAGTTTTCTAACCATTCAAGCAGTAAGCTTCTGAAATGGTCTTCCAGACAGGATAGTATGAGCCTGGAACCTAAACTATTTAAAAATGAAACTTCAAAAATTGCATAATTAAGATATTTCCTGGAGACAATAAATTATTTCTGTGGTACTAGGTTTTGGGTGTCTATATATTGGCATAATCAAGGGATTTTGAATTGACACTAGATCATGCCATATTCCTCTTGCATGAATCTCATTCTTCAGTGCTTTTGCCAGTCACCTATGGCACGCAGGTGAATATTTCTTCTCTTGATATGTCACTCTTAGGGCCCCCAAGTACTGAACACTAACAGATGCTGAGGCAAAATTGAGGTAGTGTGTCTTCACCTTCCTAGAGGTACTAAATTCCCCTGTTTAAATGCTCAGTCTTGAATAGAACAAACTTACTTTGGGATCATGAAAGAATTTTCAAATACATGAGATAGGGAATTTTTTTTAGGATTTTCTGTAAGGACTATCTATGTTTTTTTAATGTTCTGCTGATTCAAAGATTTACTTGATGTTGGTGCTCTCACTCTGATTCTTTCTGCAGGGTGGTATTGGTTTGAATCTCTTGATTCATGTGTGAAATATACAAGAAAGTGCTGGGAAGTGTTTAGGAAAAGTGAAGTAGATGTTCTGTGGTCCCTTCTAAACTGGACACAGATGTTGCTTATCCTCAAGAAAGAACTAAGTTTGAATGCCTAATAAGATCAGCCTACTGCCTACTTTTTGCCAGACAAGTCCGTAGTGATGAGGTAAACACAATGTTAAACCAGGAATTCCAATCAGTGAGGGAGGATCAGCACATATATAACCAGGCACAGAAATACCTGTGAAGTAACTCAGGAAGGAGCAAGGCCTCAGCTTAAATCCAGCTCTGGAGTGAATGGAGAGATCCCCAGTAAGAGGTCTCACAGCTCTTTCTCACACAAGTCTGACCCAAGGCTACAGCTGTGCCATATTAGAGCTGGCCTCCATCACAGGCAGCTAAACCCCTGGAGGGGAGGAAGAGGTTGTAGAGTCTGTTGCTGTATTGGGATCCCGAGAGCATGATCAGAACAACAGCTTCATTGTGCTGCTCTGCGCTCTGTTGATTAGGCAGAGACCTGTAAAGCAGGTGCCCCTTTTTCTCCCTCTTGAACGGTTTGTCACCACCTTGCATTTTTACCATTGTTTCAGTTTTATTAAGGTTTTGATTTTGTGTTTTCTTTTGGGGAGTGGAAGGGTGAATCCTTGCTTGGTAGTTTCAATATTTATCAGTGACCCCAGTAAGTCTACAGAAGCCTTTTCACTATCATTCCAGTCTTCTCCCAAAGGGAGTTCTAGACACTCCCTTTTTAGTATTTTATCTAGAAAATTCTCCTGTTACTGTCCTATTAATTTAGTCCCAGTTTAAGTTTGGAGGCGTGATTTTTCCCCTTCCATTGTTTGCAGTATCTGGCAACCACCCTGTTGGTTTAACTCTGCCCAGGTCTGGCCTTCTGTATGCATACTTTAACAATTAATAATAAGTATTACTGAAAGTGATCAACTTTGTAGTGATATAAAATTATTCTATTTTACTGCACTGGTAGTGGTAGAAGTCATTTCTTATTGTATGATAAAACTCTAGCATCATCTTTTAATCCCTGTGTTTAGGTGACTTTGGTTTACATTTTTCAGTTGCAGGAATAAAAATATGAGAGAACCAAATCTTTACTATACCTGTTGTAGTGACAGCTCTATGTATGCTTGGTACTTTGGGAACTTCTGTATTTCTGCTTCTGGGGTAAAGCAATGGTAAGTCAGCTCATTCTGTAGCAATACTTGTAATCAATTATTAGAGCACATGGGAAACTACACAAATAGCCTTCATTTAAACCCTTCTTCAAAGAGTTGTGATCAGTGGTGCAGAGTCTATTTGGAAGCCTGTAATTAGTGGAGTTCCCCAGGAGTCGGTACTGGGTCCAGTCTTGTTCAACATATTCATCAAAGACCTTGGATGAGGGGACAGAATGTGTCCTCAAGCAAGTTTGTAGCTGATACAAAACTGGGAGGGAGTGGCTGACCAGAGTGCTGTGCCACCATACAGCAAGACCTGGACAGGCCGGAGAGTTGCATGGGGAGGAACCTAATGAAGTTCAACAAGGGCAAGTGGAGGGTGCTGCACCTGGGGGGAATAACCATGCACCAGTNACTCTGCCCTGGTGAGGCCACATCTGGAGCGTTGTGTCCAGTTCTGGCTCCCCAGTTCAAGAAGGACAGGGAACTACAAGACAGAGTCCAGCAGAGGGCTACAAAGATGATCAAGGAATGGGGCACCTCTTATGAGGAGAGACTGAGAGACCTGGGTCTGTTTAGCCTGGAGAAGACTGAGGAGGGATTTTATCAGTGCTTATAAATACTTAAAGAGCAGGTGTCAAGAGGATGGGGTCTGGATAAGAGGCAACAGGCACTGACTGGAACACAGGAAATTCCATTTCAACATGAGGAGAAACTTCTTTACTTTGAAGGTGACAGAGCACTGGAACAGGCTGCTTAGAGAGACTGTGGGGTCTCCTTCCCTGGAGACATTCAAAACCCGTCTGCATACCTTCCTGTCCAGCCTGCTCTAGGTGAACCTGCTTTGGCAGAGTGGTAGGATTAGATATCTCCAAAGGTCCCTTTCAAACCCTATGATTCTGTGATTCATTCCAACCTTGCAGTGTAGCAACCTGCTCTGATGTACTTTATGTTGTTTATTTGTTATAGTTCTAATTAAACTATGTCAGACAGGCCTTTTGAGAAGTGCTGATAGTTAACAAATTTACTGATCAGTTGCACACCACAGAGCTCTATTTACAAAAATGATATGATTTGTCGCTAAGGAGCTAAAGAGAGACTTCTGAGACCTCAGTTGACTTCTTAGCTCTGCTACATGCTTCCTGGCTGGACTTCAGAGACACGCTGAATTTCCATGGACCTGATCCAGGAAAATATTTGAGTGAATACTAAATAATAAAGTCAATTGTATTGTCAAAGACCTTCTTGAATCCGGCTCTTGGAATCAGGGTGACAGGCCCCTCCCTCCCCCTTTTTTTCCTTTAGTCTGCCAGTTATTTAGGGCTAAGTCCATAACCCATCCAAAGTCTCTCCATTTACCTCAGCAAGCTGTGAGTCAGACCTTTAGATAGAATAAGGACTATCAGACCCTGAGTAAGTACCTAACAGAACAGGGCCCTGATCCCAGCTGGGGTCTCTGCTATAACACAAATTACAGAAACACTGCAAACATGTTTAGGAAAAAAAGAGGTGTATAGTGAATTTGCAAAGCCCAGTAGCTGTCCTGTAAGCATACCCCAAAATAATGCTTTCATAAATCTTCATTATAGTGTGGGTATTTGCCATTCAGTATTACCCACTTCAGAGACAAAATGTGACTCATTATTAAATTACTTCAATCTGTGCTGATGTAGAAGCACCCCTGAAACATCTCTTTGTGAGCCATTTCTTCAGAGTAATTGCATTAGTAATAGCCGATTACACAGCAATCTTATGTTCCTACAAAATTAAGGTAATTACTGTAGCTAGAAACACATCCCTCTGTAATCTGTCCTAACAAGGAGGCTGGTAAAAAGCAATGTAATGCTTCAACTCTTTGTAACAAGAGAAACATTAAGGTATAATTATATTATTGATGTGGCATAGAAGTTTTCATATGTGAAAGGAACATGGAAACAAAATCGTAGTTTGAAGTTACAAATTCCTAGTCCATAAAGGGAAAAAAATGATCTTTTGTGTTTAAGTTTTGTAACAAGTATGGAAGAAATGTATTTGAAATACACTAATGAGTTTGTGTTCTGTACTTTGACAGTCGTAGATGTCTGTCTTTGAAGTAGATTTAGTATGCAAATGGTGCGTTTTTTCTTTGAACTGGATTGTTCAGAGAAGCTGGCATGGATTTATTTCTATGCTGAAGTAAATAGATATTAATTTGTTCATATGTCAAACCTCCTGAATAGTAGTGTCACCTTCTAATTAGTCTGCATGCTATAGAATTTAATTTGTGTTTTAATTTTCACTTTTCTTTATATCTTTGATGGAAAACTGGTATTTCACAATTTCTTTAATACCATATTACATATTTAATGTAACAGCTGTGGAAGAATAGACAGGCCATTCCCTGCAAACTTAGCTAAGGAATTCAATCCTGAGTAGTCTCGAAGAGATACTGAAAAGCCAGTCTCTTCACAGGTATTATGCAGCGTCAAAATTCATATACAGAGGGTGCCACTAGGTCATTTGAGAGTGGTAGTTTGTGTTTGGCCTGATGAAAGTGTGTTGCATGGTAGAAGTACTCCTTGCAGGTTCTACTTTCTGGTGCATTAATGTACCATGTTTGAATTGCTGATTGCAAGCTAATGGCCCTGAAGTAGAAAAGAATTGTTCACTTGGAACATGATAACAAAATTGATAAGAATTACATGGTGCTCCGTGGTTGCTTTGATTACAAAGGTAAAGCACAACTACTGAGTATGGGTTGTTCATTTCATGTAGCAGAATATAAGTCAAGTATCAGATTAAGCTAAATTCCTTTGATGCGAGGATCTTAGCAAATGTTGTATGTAGGTGCTGTTTATTAATAGTATGCGTGATGAATGAAGAATTAAGTGGTTCCTTTAAAATGTCTAGAAATGATAAATCTTATGGGATCAGAGAGTAACAACTTTCAAAACACCTTTTTTGCAAGAAGAAAATTCTGGAAGAAAATACCATATTTTTCTGTTACATATCAGCAGGACCAGGGACAATAGAAAGCAATTTCAATAGAAAACAGTCCAAGTTGACAGTTTTTTCATATTTTCATAGAATTAATCCTGCCTCATTTCATTGTATATCTTTTATCTTGTGTCTTGTTAAGAAGGCTATTAAGATGTCCATACTGCCAAAAGCAGTAACAGGCAGTCCTCAAGAGATTCTCTGACTGCAGTGAGTGTAACAACAACAATAATAATATAATAATAACCCCACAGGGTTAATTCCCTCAGGTACTGGATACCTCTTTCCGTGGTAATCCACTTGCTTGGTGACATACAGCATCTTTAGTGAAGGAGTACGCTTCTCTCACACCTGACAGGAGTCACCTCCAGTGGCTAAGGGTTCACGTCTTTTCCCCAATCACTTTGTCAATGCCCCCTTCCCTAGAGAGAGACCCCAGCTGCTTGGATTCCTTACCCTCTGATTGCAAGCTACTGGTCCCATTATCCCTTCATTAGAGCAGTCAGGTGACAATGTTCTCACCTGGAAGTAGGATGAAATCTTTTTACGTATTCTGCCGCTCACCCAGGGAGAGGGATCATGTGATTATCTCTGGTTCTGTGTCTTCCTCTTGTTCTCGTGATGGCCCTAGTTCATTGTCATCCCTTACTGAGCAAACATTTCTCAGTGTGTTTTTTCTTCTATATAGAGGCAACTGATACAGGCATGGCTTGATTTTCTGCTGCATTGCCTGGTACTGGGGTTGGAGTAGCTGCAGTGCCTGTTGGTCTTATTTCCCTCTCTTTGCCCTGAGGATGCTGCATGATATCAAGCAGTACTTCATAGATATTGGCCGGGGCCTAGCACAGTGGGTGAATTGTGCCTCTCTGGAATAGCCACAGCATTTTCCTTTCAAATACTATATCACTTTATCAGGGTCCTGTAGTTGCTTGGGGGTGAAGTCTCAATCCATTGGAGGTGAGTAGTTCTCTAGATACCTGCCTGTATTCTCCCACATCCCATGCCACCCATGACTATCCATCTTCAGGACAGATCTCTGGGTGGTAGTCTTAAATAGTTGTGTGGCCCTAAACAAGACCTGGAACACATTCAGGAGACATAGCAATAGGACCGTGTTGGTTTCAGCATCCCAAGGATACTCAGAATTCTCAAAAGCTGTAGTACCTGGCGCAAAAGAGCAGAGGGAGGCGAAAGAGCTCGGGCAAGTATCTCCCTTGTTTTCCTCATAGGTTGGGTGTGATTACTAATAAATTCCAAGAGACAATGCTCCAGGTACAGGCAGGACAGCAGTGCTGCATAAGCACTCCAACATAACCACCTGAACAGAGATGTTAGCATAGCATAAATTGATCTTACACAGGCCAGGAAAATGATAATCCTGATCTGTCTCCCAGAGGTGACAAACAACATCGCAGGGAGTACGCAGAGGATCTAAGAGTTTAGATAACACAGCTATGTGGACAAACAAAGCAACATGGTGACCAGCAACTATTTATCTAATACAATAAATGCATATAACAAATGTGTTTGAACACTTTCTGTTGATTTGTCATCATCTCAACTCTTCAAGCCCCAGGTTAGAGGTCAAAAAGGACGACTGTCCTGGTTGAACTCCAGCTGGCAACATAGAACTGCTTGGCTGCTTGCTCCGCCCACCCCAGCTGTGGGATGGGAGTGGAATCAGAAGAAAAAGGCAAAACTCATGGGTTGAGATAAAGGCAGTTTAACAGAACAACAAAGGAAAGAGAAAAACAGCATCAATACTGACAGAGAAATGTACAAACACCATTAATGTGCCACCACTCACCCACCAGATTCAGGAAGACCCCAGCCTGCTCCCAAGCAGCACTGTCCAGCTGCCCCTTCCCCATCCTCCCGTGGTATCCAATACCTGCTCAGTGCCAGCTCCTTGTGAAAATTAACCCTATCCCCTCCCGAACCATGACATTCAGAGGAAATAAATAACTCAAGTAAAAACAAACTCTAAAAGAATGTTAGTGTGGTGTGCTTGGTAAATTTAGAACCCCACAAGAACTCAGTTTTGTAGTAGTGCTAGTACTGCTGGAGAAGTCCCTATGGTTATACTTCTTGAAGCGTGGTCATTTTTGTCCAAGAAGTCAGAGTGGCGAGGTTTTACATTAGGGCCTTCACTGTTTTGTTTCACTGTCCAATGCTGGGGTTTAGCTGCAAATCTAATTCAGACTTGATGGAGTAGGAGAGCAAAAGTAGGTTATAATCCATCTCCTTATTCCTCTGATGATGGACTACATGCTTTTGGCCTGCACTTCTTCTTTACCAGTACAGGTTCAAAAGTGTGGAGAAGATACAACTTGCTGCAATTCCATACACCTGTTCTGACGCATAGAATAACTGTGGAAGAATAATTTGCTACTCATCGTGCCTTTCACTGTTCCAATGACAGAGAGGGAACTGGAGGCACTAATGATATTTCAATACTAGCGAAAGATTATCCTACTTTGAAGAATAATCCTGTGATAGGTTAAATTCATGTTGGACCTAATGCATCTTCAAAACACTTTGATTTCAAGCTGATCCTTTCCAAGATCATTCTAGTACTGTCTCAACTTAGAATACAACTTCTTAGGCAGGGCTGATTTCAGAAATTAGATACCAGAAGGCATGTAGTACTACAGCGATGACTCCTGGGTTGTCAATCACTCTTTTAAATTGTTCTGGAGCTATTGTACATAAATCGTACTCAAGGTAGGTCAGATGTAGTCCACAATCTCTACAGCAAATGCCACCTGAATAACATCTGAAGATACTGAGTAGGTGTACCATTCTCTGTTCTTTAAGCACCTTATTAATTTAAATGTCTTGTTTTCAAAGATATTTGTAGCGGGCCTGCCTACTCAGTGACATTCTGTTGTCAAACAGAAGTTAAACTTCACATTCCACTCAATCATTACTCACATTACTCACTTGTCTTTTTCCAGTTATTTAATATAGACGATGATTTCATATAATGTAGATTCCTCTAAGTATCAGCAAAAAAATAAACCACCTATTTACTATCTAGCCTTACAAATCATCAGAACTAGAGTTTAAAACACTGCAATAAAATGCATAGTTCCGTCTGCATGTAGGCAGACAAGTGATTATGTTTGAATAAGCCATCTATTTTTGAAAGACTGAATACAAGCAGGAGCATAAGATAAAATATATTTTAGCCACGTGCAATCAAACTACCACATGAATTAAGAATCTTGTAATTCTGCAAATACTGATGGACAGTTTCTCCATGAGAGGCACACATGATATAAATATGTATCTGAGTAAAGTATTATGGCTTAAACGTAAAAAAAATCTGCTAAAACTGATTTATACACAGTATAAATATGCTCACAAGAACTTTCTTATGACCTCAATGAGAGGAGAGAGATGAGGTGAGGATGTTCAGCAAGTAGACTTCTACTGCAGTTGCATGCAGGGATGTCACAGCCCAAAATCTTCAGTAGCACCTGTGCCCCTACTCTGCAGCTGGGTCAGTGGCTTCTGTGTCCACATGACCTGGCTGGCACTCAGAAAACTACCCCAGAGTTTGAGTTTAGCAACCAACAGTGTTCTTGAACCCTCACATAGACACTCTCCTGTGACGTGGAGTTGAGATAACTGTCTGGTCCTCTTCTCTTCCTGACTTCATCCCCTATTCTCCAGGTCCAGAGAACAAAGGTAGATGCATCCCCAGGCAGCAGAAACCAGGCCTAAATGTACTCTCTTGTGAGGAGGAAGGGGAGTGTTATCTTTGTTCAAAGACCAAATGCACCGATACACACGTTCTTTCATTCTCAAACTGGTAATGTTTTATCAAATTATAGCTGAAGTTATTTTTGTGTACAAATGATTACAGTGGTTTTTAGGCTTTAACCAAATTATTTTCTTTATTATATGTGTTCAATTACAGCCTCAGAGAGTGATTATCCACTCACTGTGTGATAAATAACCTACTGAAACTGTTCCAAGACAAATGTCTAGAGTTTTATAACTGTTTATCATTTCCAACTAATGATTTCATTTGAGAAGATCTAATTGCTTAATAGTTTCACCTCTTGCCCTAAAATTTTAAAGGTATGTACTTTGTGTTTTCCTTTGCAACTACAAATAATACTTTAAATGTAAGCAAATCACTGAACTGAAATCTGAGCTGCTCTTATAGTTAATGAAAAATTTGAGTCTTGTATTCTCAGGGCAGTAATTCCGAGTCATCTTGCACACTATCTTGTGTTTTAGAGTGGTTAGTTGCGGATATTTATGGAACTGTGAAAGGAAAAAAAATAAAATCTTTATGGAACAAGACTTCCCTTTATCCTCTCAGACTCAGGAGATTACCAGAGTTAAAGAATGTATCTAGGTAAGCACATTTACTAATCCCTGATGGAATCTGTCTAATCCCATTTTAATCTGTTTATGTATTTGTTACCGTCTCTTGTGGTAATGAGTTCTGCGATGTGCTGGGTTTTTGCATTAGCTTGATTCTGACCTGTCCTTTCCTCTGAATTATGAGAAATGTGTGTTATTTCCTATTTAACTGCCTTCCTCCCCAAAATTCCACCAAAATGTTGTCTAGCTGAAGTTTTGAAAATGAAGAAAAGCACTTTTTTTTCCCCAAAGCTTGTCTGCCCATCCTTAGTGGCAATATGAATTCAGAAAATTTGTAAGAGAAATATGATATCCCTGAGGGAAATTTTGGTGCATTTTAACTAACTAGAATCATTTAGAGTTCCAGGAGTTAAGCTATAGACAATAAACATAAACAGACTGCCCTAGTTCTACTGTGTTACTGAGCAGTTTTTTCTTTACTGAACAAACCTGGGATGATATTTCATGAACTAGTCCTTGAAGAACTCCTTAAAGAGATGAAGTCTAGCCTCTGACAAGTCCATACTGTATTATGGGTGATAAAATGAAGATTTGTGGGTGGCTTGTCAAAGACTCAGCTGTTTCTTAAAGGAGAAATGATGTCTGTATGGAAGCAGATGTTGCTTGCATTACAAGGTGATGTGATAGACAGACAACCAGGAAGATATTTTGCATAAAACTGCCGTGAGTTGAATCATTAAAACTACATTCAGTTTACAGATATGGTGATTTTTAATCCTCTATTAACTCAGGTAGCTGTCTCAAATCAGTTAAATGCTTAAGCTGTCCATGTTCTGCTTTGCTAGAAGTTGAACCATAGCTAGGCAAAACCAGCTTTGCTCTTTGGCAAGACTCAGACCCTAGTGAATTCAGAAAGTTTTCACTGGCTTCAGTCTTGATCTGATCTGCAAATGGTATTGGTATTGCCAGCTTTCATAATTTTTTCTTGAAGTCCTGTCTACTGAAAATACCTGTTCGGACAAAATCTTTTGATACGCATTTTTAAACTAAGCTTTTAACTTTTGTGATTGAGGAGAAGATGATAGAAAGTGTAACTCAGTGTGTCCTCTCAACAATAACCTTTCATTAGGATTGGCGAGAAATCAAGTGGTTTCTTTATTTTCAGCCTGCCAAATCCTGGAAGGTAGGGTAGCCCATAGTTTACTCTGCATTAACTGTCTTCTTTTCCATTGAGCCATGGACTATACCGTTTTTGTCCTTCTCTGTAAACACAGAAGTACTTTCTCTTTTTGGCTTGTGATTTTTGCTAGTTGTCAACTCTTTTTTACTGCAGCTGCTGTAATATTTATTGCACACTGGTGTTAGGGCCTTTTTCTCACTTCTTGAACAATTCTTTTTAAAATTTCGGGTGCCTAAGGGACTACTGAAGAATGGTCTTTTGTGGCACAAATAACTTTCACTTTTCTTGAGCTAATTTGTCCTTGAGTATTTAATGCAGTGTCTATTACTGCTCTCTTGCTACCTTTTGCCCTTTCTGCCTTAGGTGACAATTGCACGTAACTCCACTTGCCAGATCCCAGGGAATGCTGAATAGCAGCATTGTTCTGCTTGGTCTTTGGCTTCCTTGCATTAGAAGAGAGAATTCTGTGATTGTTTTTACCCTGATTACATTCTAACAGTTCCTCTCCAGCTGTACAAATCTGGACCACCTACTTCCCAGATAATTTTCCTCCTCTTTTGAAGTTAAAGGTCTCCTTAGTGCAGTCCAGCCATTTGACGGGTTGTCATGCTGATTTCCTATGTATGGACAGGTAAAGACCTCACTGCTATAGTCCTCAATTCTTCAAAAGGTTCAGTGACTGCATTAGGTTTCCATGGCAATTTGGAGGGAAGGAGGCGGGGGAAGTTGCAAAGGTGGTTTCTGTGAGAGGACACCCCATGTCACACAGAGCCAGTTCCAGCCAGCTGCAAGACAGACCTGCACCTGGCCAAAGCTGAGCGGATGAGCAACATTGGTTACACTTCTGGAGTCACAGAGACATCAAGTTGGAAAGGATCCATCAGGATCATTGGTTCCAACTCCCTGCTCCTCACAGGACTACTGAAACCTAAACCACATGACTAAGAGCATAACCCAGACAATCCTTGAACTCTGACAGGCTTAGAGCCCTGACCACTTCCCTGGGGTGTCTATTCCAATGACCAACCACCCTCTCAGTGAGGAACTTTTTCCTTATGTCCAATCTGAACTTCCTCTGATGCAGCTTCATTCCATTTCCTTGTGTCCTATCACCGGTCAACAGATCAGCACCTTGCCCTCTGCTGCTCCCCTTGAGGAAGTTGTAGGTTGTAATGTGTTCACCCCTCAGACTTCTGTTCTCTAAGCTGAATAAACCAAGTGACCTCAGTGACTTACATCTTGCCCTCAAGATCTTTCACTGTCTTGGTCACCTTCCTTTGGACACACTAATTCAACATCTGTCTTAAACTACAAATTAATCAAAGAATTACACGCCTTTAGTTATGATTATTGGTTGGTACCTTATCATAACAATTTCTATTGGTTAATATTAGTCCTCACTTTCATTTGAAGTCACGGTGCCCTTTTATTGATGTGTGTGTGTGCCAGTACAGCGGTGGAAGTAAATCTGCTTGATGTCTAATAGAGTTGGTGGTCGTGGTTTCCCCTTCTGCCTGTACCTTTCCTCTAGTTACAGCTGACTTTTGCTGACTTCATGCTTTTTTTTTTTTGCGATTATCCAGCTTTCAGCACCTCCTGGGATAGGATGTTTTCTTTTTATCAATCTTTAGTTGTTCCTTATCAACCTTTCAGTTCCTCTTTAAGGATACAATCATGAGTAAGGCATGCATTGCTAAAATAGCCAAGCTTACCTATGACAAAGTAGAATATCCATTTTTCTTCTCTGTATAAGCTCTGCTGTGCTTGATGCACCCCAGGATGCTTTTGGCTACTAGGGCACACTGTTGACACTTATTCACATTGCCATTGACCCATACTCCCAGGTCTCTTTCTGCAGGGCTGCTCTAAAGCCTCTCATGCCCCAGTTTGTAGGTATGACTGGAATTACCTGTCCCAGGTGCAGAATCTGGCACTTATTCTTGTTAAGTTGTATATGGTTAGTGATTGCCCAGCTTTTTGTCTATCCAGATCTCTCTAAGTTGAGTCGGTCTCTCCTGTTGATGTCCCTATCCTTATCTTGACCCACAAATTTTTCATCCCATTTTTGTCCCCCTGTCCTGTGGAAGAGGGAAAGATGGAGCAGCTTGGTGGGCACCTGGCGGTCAGCCCACCAGAGTGTGGTTCTGCACAAATGCCCTCTCCTTGAGCAAGAGCTTTTGAATAGGTATCCTATTGTATCACTGCTCCTTTTGTCTTCCTCTGCATGTTTGAAACAGGTTTTTCACTCACCTTCTCCTGCATTTCAGCACTGTTGTTACAAACAGTCCCAAAACTCTTTACTTTTTCCATCTTTTCCTAAGCAAACTGTTACTGATCTGTAACAGTTTGCCCAAGCAACCTAATGCTGTTTCAGTCTCAGCTTTGATAATCTATTAGAAATTTAAATCCATTCACATCCACCCTGTTCACTAGCTTAATTTTTAAATTGAATTGCCAGGATTTTCTCCAGTACCTACTCACAAATTCTTTTCTGCCTTCTTCAGTTTAGTCTTCTCAATGCTAGGTTGAAAGGATTTTCATTATCTCTCTGTGATGAATACAAAAGGAACATCAAAGGAGTTATGACAAAGGAACATACAACTTTTTATGTTGGTTTCTGTGAACTAGCTATTTCACAATGGCTGTATTGTGGTGACCATTTGGGACAATAAGAAGTCTAATAGCACTAATAATGTTACACAATACCAAATATATTCACCACACAGAAGAAAGATGTGACATTTTCCTATGCAGTATATGCTTTTATAAGGAAAGAGCTGAGGGCACTCACATCTCCTTTAATCTCGGTCAGAAATATCATGTCTTGAATGAACTCTGCAAAACTGTTTAACCTTTTCTTAGCGGATTTAACCTGAAAAGGTTAAATTTGCCTATCAGATTGCCTATCTTGAGTATATATAGCCATTGTGAGTAATAATATGTAGGTAGCTCTGTCCATTTAGTTTCTGCAGTCATCTGTATACAGCACTGATTCCCGAAGGCATAGCTAATTCTGCTTATTGCTTTAGTATGTTGAAATAGTTGGGCTGAGAGGCAGGGCCAATTCACCCATAAGGAGCTGATGTCTCTGTACAGCTCTCCATTGCATAGTGCAGACAAACCTGTAGTGCAACAGGAGATCAAGACCCTTTCAGAGTATCAGTGCTCAGAGTGTACACACCCCACTTCTCCGGTAGATTTGGCTGAAGGCAGCTTAAATATGGTGCAGGTACTCTTTGCTCAAGAGCAGCTTTCCAGCTACTTTCATACATGGCTCTTCCCTAATCTGCACCTGATACAGACCCCAACTTTGACAAATGATCTTGACTTCCTGGCTTGATCCCAGACCTGCTTCATCGTTCTGAGCTTGTTGGGCAATGTGGACCTCATTACCACCACTGTGCCTGTTCTGCCCCTCTTGCTCAGGTACTGTGGGACTGTGCCCTTTTCACTGGCTTGGCCTGTCTTGTCACCCCCAGCTCCCAGCTGTGTCTTAGCCTGACCTTGTTGCTCCCTGACACAGGGCTGTTGGAAAGGGAATAATTTTGCAACGTGACAAGACATGTCAGGGGAAGGGAAACAACTAAGTTAGAGAATGATAATTAAATCTTAAGAGAGAAAAATATGATGAAAAAGGAAGAGCATATGTGAACTCTCTGTAAGGAGAAGAGGGAGGAAAAAAGAAAGGCTTGTGAAAAAGTACACTGGGTGCCCTCCTGTAATATGCTCAAGTGAGAATCTATTTGTACGAAGACAAAAGGAAATTGCTTGGGGGGCAAGGTAGTGTGATTAATTTTTTTTTTTTCACTGACCTGCTGCCTTCTGAAGAGATGACAAGCATCAAAATCACATCATTACACAGTCTGTTTCTTCAGACTGAAGTGAACTCCCACATGAATAGGGAGTGATTTATGACTTGAATCCTTCTGGTGAAGAGTGCATGAAGAGGACTCATTAACCATGAATTAGATAGCTAGAAGATAAGTGAGCTATTACTCACATGATTCAATCATCTAATTATCACACACAATTGATGCAATCATTCTACTTCATTTGGTCAAGGATAAAAGGCCTGATTCTGATACTTTTAGTGGAGGTAATCTCTAATTGTGCAAATAGTACCTTGATTTTGCAGGGGTTGATTTCCAAGTCTGGACTCAGAAGTGATGAATGATTCACTCTGGTAAAATTTAATTTCATAATTTTTCTTTTGTTTCACGCAGAACAGGCTTTGTATGTACTGCCACTGGCCGTAAAGTCTGCCATAGCTAACGGTGTCTGAGTGGAAAGGGAGGAGAATTACAGATCCAAATTCCCACATGGTTATTTCCATTGATCTGAAAGAAATTTTAAATTACAAAACTATTTTTCAAGTATCCGCTTGTAGTCGGTAAAACCTAGTAATAAAAATGTTTACCCATGTAATAATTGACGAACTCCATAATTAGAAATGAAGTATCACTTTGCATCTGTTACGGCTTTTATTCTGCATGAATATAGCACACCTCCATTTCTGGGAAGTCCTCTGTTTCCATGAAGTTCAAAGCTGAACATTTGCAATAAAAGACTTTAGTTTCAGGACTCAGTTTGCACATACAGCTATCTGGTAACCAATGATCTGCATGAAGATTTGGGGATGGGAATAGATTTCAAAATTATTGAAGCAATGTTCGTTCAAATCATACTGAGCTAAATACAAGAAAATAAGAAGGTGGCTTTCGAAGATATGAAAAACAAGAATGTCTGCAAGAGAGGATATCCCAGTATGGACAGACTTGACTTGTATTGCTCTGCAGTGTTAGGAGTTCCAGACAGAACTGATGTATAACGAAATAAGGCAGTAGGACAGATGTGATGTCCCTGCAGACTCCCACACTAAAACTCTGTCCCAACTGATCATAGCAGTGATTCAGAGGAGTTGCTGTAGCAGTGTATAGGATGCTGCTTGGCTCTGAATATGATTTGATTGCATGTAGCTGACGAAGTAATGAGAAACACAGAAGCAGAAAGTTTTCCCTTTCCTTCCCAGGCAATGCTCACTGATTGCCTTTGAGGGTTGTGACAGCTCTCTCCCATGTACTATGCTTCTTTCCCCCTCCCCCCCCCCNNNTTTTTTAAATGGAATACAAATATTGATTGTATTGATTTAAATTTATTCTGTTAAACACACTCAAGGTTTTTCATGCAGAGCACTATTACCACCTTGTGGCCATTTAGTCTGCCTATTATTACGCTCAGAAGAATAGGACTTTTGTATACTGCGGTCTTCTAAATCAGCAGCCTTCTCTGCTTTATAGTTGACCTTTGCTGTCACCTGGATGCACAAAATCAGCCCTATGACGTTCTTTGTCTTATTTTAAAACCAAAACCATTTCTTTAAAAGTGAAAAAGCTGTACGCCTTGATCCTGCATATATTTGAAGCTTTTGTTCTGGAAACCCTTACCATATTTCTTTCAAAGTTTAGCAAGTCGTGATTGTTTGCCTTCAGGAAAAGAATCCAAAAGCATTGAGAGACAGGGCATGGTTACTGCCTTGAAACATAGAATATGAGGTTGGAAGGCACCTCACAGATCAACCTTTCTTGGCAAAAGCACAGTCTAAACAATATGGCCCAGCACCCTGGCCAGAGGAATCTTAAAAGTGTCCAATGATGGGGAATCCACCACTTCCCTGGGGAGATTATTCCAATGTCTCATTGTTCCCATTGTGAACAATATTCCTCTTGTGCTCAATTGGATTGTCCCCATCAGTAACTTGTACCCATGCTGTGGATGAAAATATTTGACACAGCAGCTGTATAGTACTTACTCAAAATTTATTAATCATGTAAAATAGATTGAAAGGTTGACTTTTAGCAGCACTTTGTCATTAACCTGTTTAGGGGTTTACAAAATGAGTAAACAAAATAATTGGACTTAGTTACAGATTCAAAGATGGAAAAATTCACACTAACTTACTAGTCAATACACATACATAGGAGTAAAGGTGCAAATCACAGATATACATATATATGTATATATCTAAGCAAAACATATAAGCGTGTGCACACACACACATGTACAGGTCTCCAATCTGGATTTTTTTAAAAATGAGCAATGCTATCATGCTGAAAGGTGCTGCTTTTAGGTCCTACGTGTGCACAGATGGACAGAAGAGCATCCACATCCATAAAGCTAGTGTGTATCTCACACTATAGAGGTGGAGCGGTGAATGAGAGAGAGAGAATAGCCTATTGTTAAAATTTCCCTTTCTCAGATTCACAGTAGGTACTCACAATGCATCAATGTTCCTCAATGGGTAACAGTTGAGCTTTGAGAAGGGTCTTCTCCTACCCTGACCTCGAGGTGCCATCCTGTGATGTATCTCAACTCAGGGAGGTACTGGCCACAACCTGCTGTGGTCCAGAAGAACTCAAAGGGTCTTTACTAAGATCCCTACTATAAGTTCCAAGACACTTGACTTTCATCAGGTACTTTTCCACTCTGGCTGAAGTGGGATGATAGTTATGCAGCTCCAGAACTTGCTAGATCTTGGGGTCCTTGTATTCCCTGTGCTCGGTGGCCATGATCCATATGGTGTCGGGAGTGACTGATTATAGTTATTATCTTCAAATGGTAGGAGCCACGGGGACCAGGCACACTATTGCATTCTGATCTGTTGCTTTCCGCCTTTTCTTTCTTTCCTGTTAGACCTTTATGTTACATTCTGGTTCGTTGTGTTGTTCTATGGCCCAGGCTGGGAGGGAGTGGAGAGTATGGAGTGGCCTGAAGGCGGGGGAGGATGGGGATGGGGAGAGGGGGCTTGCACTTTTCCATGTGATTCTTTGTAAAAAGAAAGTCTCCATCTTCTTTATAGCCACCCTTTAAATACTGGACCATGATGATAAGGTCTCCCCTAAGCCTTTTTTTCTTAAGGCTGAACAAACAGAGTTTGAATTGGTACAAGACTGGTATATATCCATGTCGTTTCCCAGAAATCAACAAATTGTTTCAGTTGGTGGCATTCCAGCCTTTGGTATTCTAACCCAGCAGGCTGCCAAGAAAGCAAGGCAGAAGGTTGATTTGTCTGAGCAGGGATCTTATTCTAGAACTCAGGAGGAAAAGGAAAGTGTGTGGACATTGGAAGCAAGGACAGGCAACATGGGAGGACTGCAGAGATGCTGTTTGCCACTGCAGGGGGGAAATTCATGTGGCCAAATCTTGATCAGAGCTCAAAATGGCCAGTACTATGAAGGACAACAAAAAGGCCATTTTAAAATATGTTAACAGCAAAAGGAGAAGGATCAGAGATTATAATATTAGTCAATTTTAGTCAGTCACTTCACAAACAGGAACATAAACAAAGCTGAGACGTTCAATGCCTTCTTCACTTCTGTCTTTAACACTAATAAATGACGTGTTGGAAGATTGTGACGAGAGGGATGATAAACTCCCAGAATTTTCTCAAGACTTGTTGGTGCAGCTGGAGGCATATAAGCCTTATGGGGCCCAGTGGGATCCATCCCAGGGTACTAAAAGAGCCAGCTGATGTTATCATGGGACCTCTCTCCATTATTGTTCAATAGTCTTGGAAATCTAGAGAGGTCCCACTCAAGAGGAAGCTGGTAAGTGTCCCAATCTTCAAGAAGGGTAAGAAGGAGAACCCTGGTAGTTACAGGCCTGTCAATTCTCAGTTCAATGACAACTGGCAAAATTATGGAGGTGGTCATTCTGTGAGTTACTGAAAGACAATTGAGAGGCAATGTAGCCATTGATCATAGCCAACATGGCTATGGGTGCCCTCAAGGGTAGAGAGGCCTTACAGGGAAATCTATAAGGGAGCTAGGCAATCTACTAGGGAGCTCAGCAATCACCAGACATATGAAATTTAACAAGAGCAAGTGTCAGATTCTGCACCTGCATGAGCAGGGAGTTGGACTCAGTAATCCTTATGGATACCTTCCAACTTGAGATATTCTAAGATTCTATAATTCTGTTCACCAAGGTATTTTACAATGAATAGTTCCAAATTTAGAAAGTGAGCAAAAACCATGCAGTAATCAAAACTTTTAAAGCTTCATACACTGTGATGCTATTGAGATGTGTGAGCAACTCATGGCTGAATTAGAACTCTAATTGCTAATACTGCATCATGGTTGGCACAACTGAATAGAAAATGATCCCAGGAAAATACGGTACATGTCCCCTCTGATTGTGATTGTTCTGGGAAGTGGCATTAGAGAGTTCAGAAAGGAAGTGCCATTATACCTGGTAATGGCGAAGGGTTCACATATACAGGGTTGTGCATACAGAGCTTTTTGGCTTTTGTCAGAACATGAATGTATATTCAGTGTTCATTTTAATATTTATCTTTGTCTTCTTCTAGAGGAAGGCCTTTCCTGCTGCAAGGCATAGTTTTAATTTTTTGTGTGATTTTAGCATTATTAATGCTAAAATGAATTGGAGATTCTGCAATTTTTTCTCCCTGACTGCCTAGTGTAAGGATACAGTTTTCCGATGGAGATGCAATTCCCAATTTCTAGCACTTTTTTAAGCATTACAGTGCATATGGTGTTATAATCTTCCAGAGGAAATGTGAGTAATGTTTGCATTGTAAACTCCATCTGGCCAAGCTGCTGTCAGTTTTCAGCTGCATGGACCCAGCATATGCAACATTGATTGACTGTATTGATTGACACCAGTGCAGGGTGTTCTGTGTTGTGTAGGCAAAAGATAAGGTCCATGTTTTGCACGGGCCCAGAGCTTGTAATTACAACGTTGCTGTGTATTTACCTTGACATTTCACTAGCAGTTTTTTGGCCTTGAGATGCTGATGAGATCATTTTATTTGCTGGCTAACATCACATTTGTGCTTAGATATATGTTAACCAATAGTAACAAAGACCAACTTAATAGCACAGGTTGGTAGTGTTCTCCAGGCTTTCAGCTAAAAAGGGTCAGTTTTTTGAATGTATTTTGGCATCTGAAGATTCATGTTAGTATCAAGTGATATTTATAAGTGCACACAAGTTCTTGCCTTATTAATGGGTCAGACTGCATATAAATAATTAAAATTTGAAATCTTGTTGGTAGTTCATTGTGGTTTGGGCTGGACTGGCCACTGAAATGAATGACAGATGCTCTCTTTTACTTCTCTTCAGAGGAGGGAGAGCATCTCCCTTCAGTGAAAGATGAGAGGTGATGAACTGGGGAAAGTCCCAGACTGAACTCAGTGATACATGGGAATTGGATTTCAGATCTGGATTCAGGAATGCATGGATCGGGATCAAAGGCAGCTGAACAGACAGAGTCCTCACTGGACATCAGCCATTGAAGAAAGAGGGCTGACTCTTTGATCCCTCAGCTTTTATACTGAGCATGGGGCAGACGGAATACTCTGCTGGTCAGTTTTGGATCACCTGTGCTTTCCGCTCCCCCCTCTACACTTTTCTGCTTTTAGCCCTCCAACAGGTCTTATCACTCTGGAAGTGGACAGTGTCTGAAAAATATGCTGTTAATTTCAGAGAGTTCATTTGGTTGGAAGAGGTTTAGCTGCAAAGTGAAAATACCGAACAAGAATTGGTTTTGTTTTACCTCAAACCAGGACATAGTTCAACATTGATTCTTAGTAGTTCAGTTTTGATTCCTCTGAAAAATGTATCTCAAGTCTGTCCACAGATGTGATTCCATTTTGAATTCACAAAAGGCAGTGTGGTAAAAAGGATTATTTTTTTCCCCACAAAGCAAATCACACTCTCTATCTGGCTGAGGCAAAGACTTATGCATATGCATAATAGCTACCACAGATTATAAAAAGAAAAAATGTGTTACATCTGCCAAGAGTATCTAGATTGTCAGCACTGTCACAAATAGGAATTATTGGTAATTACTGTGTTTTATGCTAATAGATAGCTAGATTAGGGAGAAGAATACCAAAATAATGATTAACACAAAAAAACTATTATGTTTAATCAATCTGATTAAACAACCTTTTGAAACAGATGTTTGAGGGCTGTGGTGAGAGATAAAATACTCTCTATAATGTGAACTGAGAAAGAAATTTAAACAAAAATGCACCAAAAGGCAGAGAGAAATGTAAATATTTTGAATAAAAAAGTATTGTGTATTTTGAACTGCATTAAATTAATTAAGATTTCACAGATGTGGAGATGTTTTTAAATAGTATACAGATATAGTATCATTTCTTTAATGGCTAGAATCAGTGTTTTTAAGCAGTGACTAAGTAGGTAACCAGCATGAAAGTCACAATTTGCAAACTGTATTTTGAAAAGTGGTGCAAAAATGTAACAGCTGTAAAAAGACGATTAGTTTTCCTGTCTGTGCCTACTGGTTCCTTAGTCTTAAGGCCTGGGTCACAAGTGGTGTCCCTCAAGGGTCCGTGCTAGGGCCGATACTGTTTAACATTTTTATCAATGATATAGACAGAGGGATTGAACGCACCATTAGCAAGTTTGCAGATGACACCAAGCTGTGTGGTGGTGTTGATACACTGGAGGGAAGGGACATCATCCAGAGGGACCTGGATTGGATGGAGAGGTGGGCCCAGATGAACCTCATGAG
>VZRU01013335.1:86170-99370 GCA_013398155.1 Pedionomus torquatus
GATGATTCTATGATTCTAAACCTTTGAGTAGGGTTTAATAGTTGCAGAGAACAGTAGATATGAAAAACACTGGAAAGCTAATGATTCCTAAATGTACTATCTTTTAGGTTAGCAGCTTAAGATCAATAGGACAACCCTATGAAAATGCAGAAAGAGCTTATGGAAGCAGGGTGTGATTCCCCTAGACTGGCATCTAAATAAATAGTGAGCAAAGAATACTTGTTCTACAAATCTGACACAGGAACTTACATTGACATAAATGATCAGAGCCTCAATTTAAAATTTTGTCAAGAAATAACACCTTTAATATTGATAAATGCAATAATAACTGTAAAGTCATAAACCCGATTAAATATTTTCTGACAGAATGCTTTTTAATGAAATAGAATAATTTCAAGGAAACATATGAACTAATACATGTTCTGAAGGGGAAATTACAGAAGAAATCCATTCTGAATGAATGAAGTGTTTGTAAGTGATAAATAGAAAGTGTACCAATGGCAGAAAAAAATTGCAAACTGAACAGTAACATGTTATCCTGATTTGAAATGGATTGTATTTTGGTATTTTAGAATTTACCCTCAGACAGACATCCCATATGAGACTCATTTCTGCCAGCACTCAGAAAGGCTGTATGATTTATATGTACTTAATTAGTGGGATACCTGTGGAGATCAATTCAATTAGAAATACCACAGATGATAGAACACACATGAGGAGTTGAGTCTCAAGGGAATTTGATCACGTATTTGGAAATACTGTAGTAACAATGCTTTACAAGCAAGAAGATAAAATTATTCTTATCTCCAACTGAACTCTTTCTTTTTAAAGTTCATTTGTGGGAGGTGGTGAGTGTTGTACATGAATTGGCAAATATGCCATGCTTCAAGGTATTAAAAAATCTTCGCAACTGACATTTGTATACCCAGCTACTGAATCTGAGTAGCAGAGCAATCTATGAGTTGCAGTTCTCTGTGGCTTGTCCATGTCATGCTCAGTCCTCACAAAATTAAGTATCAGAATAATTATTTACTTTTATTTAAATCACAGAATCACAGAATCATCTAGGTTGGAAGGGACCTCTTAAGATCATCTAGTCGAGCCAATGGAAAAAACAAACAAACAAACAAACAAACAAACAAACAAACAAACAAACAAACCACGAAAAGCCCACAACACACTACCCAACATTAATCCATATCCCTGAGCACCAAGTCAACTTCTCTCTTGAATACCTCCAGGGATGGTGCCTCAACCACCTCCCTGGGCAGCCCATTCCAATACCTGACAACCCTTTCAGTAAATAAATATTTCCTAATATCTAACCTGGACTTCCCCTGGCACAACTTGAAGCCATTTCCCCTTGTCCTATCATCTGTAACTTGGGAGAAGAGACCAACCCCCGCCTCTCTACAGCCTCCTTTCAGGTAGTTGTAGAGAGTAATAAGGTCTCCCCTCAGTCTTCTCTTCCTCAGACTAAAAATAAATGATAGATCACAAAACGGCGACAGAAGTACTACACTCAATGTACTTTGTTAATTGATGAAAAATCATTTGTTCTGCTCATAACACTCATCTCTAAAATTTTCTTTAATCCTCCTATCTGTGTTAGAGAGCTCCTGAGGTAATTTATATCCTTGTAATTTATTTCCTGGTGAAGCCCCCTCAAATGTTGCTTTTTTGTATCATGTATTCTGAAATAATGTGAACACACTTTCATAATTTTTTCGGTGAGTTATTAATATGTTGCTTCACATACTATCTTGTATCATATCTCCTCATCTTGTTTGAAAGGCAAAAGAACAGCTGAAAAATGGGTGGAATTTTTTGTAAACTAACTTTCACCTTCCCTGTTATTTTAGGAATTTAGCATGCTCGTCAGGCAGAAAGGGCTGTAGTTTGGTCTTAACTTTATTTGTAACATTAACATTGAAAGGAGAATTATGTCAATCCAAGCCCCCTCAAATGTCCTCAGTGTTCTGAGTCCTATCTAATTTTTCTATGCTAATTTTGCAGCCTGACCTTTACATAAGTAGACAGGTGGGAAAACACATGTAACCTGTCAGCTGCCTAATGACTTCCTCATCTGAATAGACTGGTTTGTGTCAGCTGTGCCACCAGAAAGTCCCTCTTTTAGGCTGAACTGATCTGCATTTAAACAAGTCTTAGGGAGACTATCTGGCAGGTAAAGCACTGTCAGGTATGAAATGATACCTTTTTGATCATAGATAGTAATAATTTCTGCAGAATTTTTAGCCAAAAATGTGCCATTTTTAAGGTTCTTTTGTAAAGTGGCATGAGATGCTCTGCAGATGAAGAAGCCCTTTTTAATTAATCCCTCTCTGCACACATCCATAATATGTTCTAAGAAACAATTTACTTAGACTTTATGAGGCAGTGATTTCATTCGGACCTTGACGATCTTCCATAAATAAAATTATTTCCTTTCAGAACCTATGGCCTCCACAATGTCCCGTGCCTGTCGGTGTCACAATTTCATCATGAGATGTATGGAAAGGGATTTTTTTTTTTTCTGGGACTGAGGTTTAAAAATGTTACTTGATCATTTTATTAGGTAATCATTAAATCCTGGGTTATAAGTGAATTCACTAAGCACATCTAACACGACCCTTAAGATTCCACCATGTCTCTCCTTACTAGTTTCTTTCTGAAGCTAACATCACAATCGCTTTAGTCTCTCTCTGTATAAAAGGTGTTCCCTGTTGCTGAAGATATTTGTCAATTTTTGCTACAGCTTTTCTGGATCTACAGCCTTGTTTTTTGTTTTTTTGACCAGAACTGCAGCTGGTGTCAAAGTTGCGAATGGTCACATAATGTTGTTTTCTGGTTTGGTTTTGTCTACTTTCATTGTAATTCCTAACATTCCATTTTCCTTTATAAATGCTGTTGAGTTTTAGAATGACATTTTTGAGAGGACCGTGTACAATGAGTCTAAGCTATTTTTCTGGGGATAATTTAGACCATAATTACGTGTATGTAAAATTAGAGTTGTTTTTCTCTGTGCATATTACTTTGCTTGCATCAGCATTTAATTTCATCTGCCTTTATATTGGCCAGTCATTCAGCATCATGCAAGCCTTCTGGTCATTGTCAGAGCTAAATTTGCATGCTGGGTAATTTCACATCACTGGCAAACATTACAAAGATTTTACTCATTTTTCTAGTCGGCAGCTTTTGCCTTTAGTGCATATGTGTTTGATCTACACAAAAGTGGGATACAATGTATGCAAATGAGCAAATAAATGAAATTAGGAGGAAATTATTAGGGTTTTTTTATTATTATTTTCTACTGAAACTCGTCACACCTTTTTATTGTCTCTTTGTCCTGTTGAAACTAATTGCTTTCAAATTGTGATTTAAAGGGCATCTTTTTACCAGGTATTTGAGAGTTTGACTATGGGGATGTCTTTGCAAATATTTGCAGAATTTAGGCCTGAAGTGTACTGTAAGGCATGCTTTAAATAAAATAAGAATATTAAAATAATGTTGCTGAACTTGATTGAGAAGAATGCCCCTTTATTGTTGGGGATTTTTTCCCCCCTTTGTTTTTGCAAAGATAAGAGCTGTAAAAAGTGAAGAATCAGCCTGAAAATTTTACCTCTCTGTATTTTGGAATATTACCAGTATGTGTTTGAATGCAGTAATTATTAAGTGAAATCATGTGAGCTGCTTTTGGTAATTAGATTATAATGATCTTTAATGTTTTATTATAATATATGCATATAGCAGTGCAGCACAATGAGTAACCTCCCTGCTTAGACAGTGATGTAAATCTTCCAAAGAACTTAATCCTATGAGTTTTTCAGTATTTCAGAAAATCTCAAATTTCAGAATTTCAAATAAACATTGTAACAAGACCATTCCAACTTTAATGAGCAGGCAGTAGGCTAATTTGATTTAAATAATATCTGTTTTCTCATTTAAACTCAATTTCTTATCCTATTTCAAAAGAAAAGAAATTCAATGCTAAGATTATGTTCTTTTTATTTGATCATAGGTTGA
Source organism: Pedionomus torquatus (assembly GCA_013398155.1). Lineage (NCBI taxonomy): Eukaryota > Metazoa > Chordata > Aves > Charadriiformes > Pedionomidae > Pedionomus > Pedionomus torquatus. Next base: position 90,194 of record VZRU01013335.1, read on the forward strand.
ACTGCCTTGCCATGGAAAAAGGCTTGTTATTGAATTCTGCAAATGGATACTGCTGCTTGGCAGTCAATCAACCAAGGTCCAAGAAAGGCAATGAAAAAAATGCCTTTTGATTTTAATGAGCTCTGCTTCAGGTTTACTATGGGAAATGTGGACATTACAGGTAGAAATGAGAGTTTGGAATTACCAAACTATACTAATGTACAGAAGTTAAATTTCACTCTATTATTTTTTCACATTTTTAGAAACCTATAAATTTACCCAATAATGAACTAGCAGCATACACTGTTTTATTAGTCTTAAAAAAAAAAAACACCCCAAAATCAAAGAGTAAATCATTGGCTGAAGGGTTTGCTCAAAAGCTCATTGGATCTGATAAAAAGTGCACTTTGAACTCTTTGGAAAGTGAACATTAGACATTAGCTGAGAGGCTGAGTGATTATCAGAGGAGAAGCACAGGCTAATTGACAAGGTGAGATAACCTTATGGGTTCCAATTGAACACTTGGTGTCTTTGCATCTAGAGTGCATTCTGCTACGCTGAAAGTGGACAGCAGATTATGTGATCATGTTCTGCAAAATTTCTGTCAGTCTGTGCACTCTGGTGTACAGCAGCACCTTGAAAGGATGATATTTCATCTCTATGCAGAGACTGAAAGTCATCTGAATGCAAAAAAATCTTTCTAAGACTCTATATTTCCTTGTTTTTGGCATGACACACTTTGTGTGTGGGCCTAGCTGTCAATGCCCAGGACATCAAAGCACTTTCATAGGGACCAAATATGTGTTCAAGTGCTTTGCTGGATTCAGACTAAAGCACCTCATAAACCAAAATATATTATTTAATCTTGGAGTGGATACGAGCATTTCTTCATCAAAGAATAAAATATTCTTGACAGCATAGGAATCCTATGCATAGGATTTGTGTCAAGCAATTACCTGTACAGAACAGTTAAATTTGTGTTGCATGAAGGTATGCTTCTCTATTACTGGTGAATAATATGAAATTTCAAATGAGCACCAGTTTATTTCATGTGTAGGAAAATGTGAACAGGAACTAAGGCTTCCATTAAGCATAGAAGACAGATCTGCACCTGAAGAAGACTCTATATGGCAGCAGCTTGAAGTCACTGTTCTTTTCTTAGTTAGCTAAGTACCCATTATGTAGTATTCATAGGTTTTTTTTTTACTTTAATTTCAAAAGTATAGGTGAAGAGTAATCTTACAATTCAACCTGGGTTTTATATATGACATACTGTGGAAGGGTACACATTTAATTTGAAAATGAAACAATGTAGTTGCTCTTTATTTTTATTTTATCATTTACCTACAGAAAAAAAATTTACCAGGGCAAAATTTTACACTATAACAGCACAGAAGGGGGAAAAAAGCAAACAAACAAAAAACCAACCAAACAAAAAAACCCAGAAGGCAGAAAGCTGTTCACCATTTATCAGGTTAATGCAAACAATACTTTTCCTCTTCAGCTCATTTGGATCTTTTGTTTAGATTTCAATCTAAATCTACACTACAACAAAATAAGAATGCATTCTTCTTCAAGACTCCTTAGTTTCCTCTGGTGAAGATAGTTTGTCAAGTGCTCCCACCTCTGTGAAAAGTGGATGGGAAAGGAAAAAAAAAAAAAAGAAAAAGAGAGAATTAGTACATACATAAGTATGTATATTAATCTCAGCAATGAAATAATGAAATCTGATTTTTATATTTTCATTTTCTCAACTATAAGAGGCAAATCCTTGAACTTTTAATGTTTTAAGTCATAAAGGATTGTCTTTTTTTTTGAATGTTAACAATATCTTCCTGCTATAATTTCACCTTTTTAGAAACAGCAGTGACAGAATGACAATGAAATTATGTAATATTTATTATGTCAGTTGATATTGCTAGATCCCAGCACCTCAAGAGTTTTAATATTATCTAATTATGGCAGCCATCCTAGAGCCTGCTCTATATGGGAAGAATATTTAAAGCTGGTTGGAGTAATTTTCAAGGGAAAAGCATTGAAGGCCACTTTTAGTTACTTTTAGATACTTCTTAGCAGTTAAGAACATTCACTTTATCTTGCAGATCAAAATGTACATCTAATCTGAATAGCTGTTCTCTGAATCCAAACCCCATGAGTGGGTGTTTCCCCTTGCTCCTTCAAGTTTCATATACATTCAAAAGAACATATAAAACCCCAGTATATTTAAACTAGTGAAGTCCCATTTGAGCAAAAACATTAAAGCATCTCTTCCATATAAAGTTTGTTTTTCACCTAAGCCTACAGTTCTGTTTTTGTGTAAGTTTGTACTAGTTCTTACCAATAAATATTGTATGGGATAATATGATAATGTGCTGTGCCTTTAGAAACCTAGGAATATGAGAGTTGTAAAGCTATTTTATATGATCTGGAGATTCCTTTTTTAATGAGGATGAGTAATAAAGGCAACTTCTCTGAATAAAACCATCTGTTTGTCATCACTCTCCTAAACAAGGAATTGTTACTTAGAGTTACAATAGGGTATTTTTTGCTCATTTGTCCCAGGGAAGAAGCAATTTGTATTTCTACAAGATGCATTTTATTTTCTTGCCCAATGTAGCAGCTTAGCCTGCTCATCAGAGAGAGTCCATGTTTGAGCTCAATATGTTTCACACTCATCTTTAGTGTCCGGTTATTTGTTTTACTTTACTAGTGGAGTAAAGGATTGTATAGGGCTCCTTCTTCACAGTGTCACAACAAGCAGGCTACTACTTTATCCACAGTAAAGATACAGACTAATAATTTACTTTAAGTATATATTGTAATTATCTCAGGCCCTTAGTGCTAACCATAAAGAGCTTTTGTTTCAAAAGCAAGGTTTATTCAATAAACACTGGGTTGATATTTTCAATAATAACAATTATTTTGCTTGGGTGGATGCAAATCATTTAGAAAATGATGCCAAAGATGTCCAGAATTTTGTTTCCTAAGTATGCAGAAAATTAGCAGATCTCTTGAAAGTCTCTTTTAATAATGAAATTAAACTACAAACATAACACACAGTTCTTCATTACTTTTTTACAGCATACACTTGCCACAAAAAGGATGAGGGGTAATGGTTTTAAACTGAAAGAGGGAACTTGATGATCTTTAAAGTCTCTTCCAACCCAAACCATTCTATGATTCAAAATTGCTTACAATTCTTGTATACAGAGCTAAGAATATAGAAGTTACAGATTTGTCTCCTTTGAAGCAGAATTCCACAAACATTTGGAGTAATATTTTTTTTTCTGTTCTGATTGTCTTCTTCACAAATATATAATATATTTTCAAACATTTTGTAGACAGTTCTAGAAGGGCTAAAAAGCCTTTTAAAAGCTCGGAGTTGTGGATGTGGTTTTTAAAAAAGCAAAAGGAATACAAGCTCAGAAGCAGCCAGATTTGTTCTTCACCCAATGCTAAAATAAAGTTACCATTCTTCCAGAATCAGCTGTAAGCTCAGTTTCACAGTTCTTGTTGCAATTTTGAGACTCCACGGAGCTTTTACAAGCAGTGCTTTGAGCTGTTTGCCAGCATTCATCTTAGTGGTCATCACAGTCATCTATTTGACTTTGTTGTAGAACACGAGCAGAAACACATGCCACTAACAAGTGTTTCAGAACCCCAACCAACTGTTTTTAACATTAAGCTGAGGTCTTATTTCATTTGTTATTGAATTGTTTTATACTAACTTCTGTGTAATCAGACTGTAATTAACTTGTTTTCAAATTTAAGAGCTGGGTCTGTACAATTTTAGTAGTAGCTGCTATATTTTTTACAGCACCCAGAATAGTCAAATGGTTTTAGAACCCTGCTACGTTGGATATTCATTGGTGTGCAGTTTGACCTATTCCTCAGCACACTAAAATGGAATTGATGGTTCCTCCTATCTATCAGAGATGCTTCTCAAAGCACTGTGCATTCAAATCTGTAGCAGGCTTGTACATTCAAGGACGGGACTATCTTAGCAAATTTCACATCACAAAGTATGAAAGATTAAAAGCTATTCACTAACCTTTAAGATGCAAATAAGTCAAAAATTCAAGTATTGTACGCACAATGTTTTCATCAGCCAGTGGTCTGCCAAGATTCCCTATAAAAGAAGTTGGTCATTACTTCATGTTACTGTGGTATAATGATCTATTGTATGCGACATTGTGGCTAGGATTGTAAGTACTCTTTAAAAAAAGCTGTCTGAAATTTCTTTTTCTTTTTCTTTAAAATCTTTAAAAGAAAACTTCATTTCATAGAAGATGAATGCTAATCTAAGGTAGTTAACTGCAATTCTCAGAATCAAAATTGCCCAGCTTTATATGCTACAGCTGCATAGGAGCTGCTTTGACACCTTGATGCTCATGATATTTAAGGCCTTATGGGTCCTGCTGTAAAGAGTTATCCTCTGTTCTCAGCTCTCTCCTTTGTATCCACTAGCCTGAGATTGAAGGGAAAGCTAAATCTAGCAAGCAAATTCATCAGCTTTGCAAAATGGTTAAGAGTTCTTCATGTAGTTGGACTTTGTTCCCCAGAAGCCACTCAAGAGATATGTTAGTTATTTGTAGCCAAAAAGCTAGGCCCAGGACTCGACTAAAAGCTCAGAAAGATAGATATCTGCATATATATCTAAGACAATACAGTCCTCTTTTATCCACCTTGGCATTTTAAGACACTTTGGTAAATATTCAGCAGAATTTATCTGAAAAAAACTCCTTCATTTTCAATTAAAATAAGAATTCTGTCTACCTTATCCATTTTTGATATTCAAGCCTCCTTTGAATAGGAACTCTATGAAAAGCTTCAGCTCCAGAGAAAACTTTTATTGAGAAAGACCATCTAAAATGATATTCATGATAGAGGCAGTTATAGAATTTTCAGGTCCCATGCAGGTAAGTTTCATTGGGTTTACTTGTAATCATGGAGATGAAGCAGTAGCTGCCAAAAGAGTTCCATACTCTAAAAGATCCTATTTCTGTAAAGGGGCTGGTAGCATACGCACAACGGGCAACACTTTCCAATGCGAGCTGCATTGTAAGATCACAAATGCCGCCCTTTCACATTTCTTCTGGCCAGCAAAACATTCTTTTTACCCCAGTTTGAGCAAGTAGGTTCTCCCTGTGGATTTTATTTTATGGGTTTCTTTTTTAAAAAGAAAGAAAGAAAAACCCAAACCAGTCAACTACAACAAAAACAACCCCACAAAACCAAAACCACCACAGACACAATGACTGGTAGTCATTCTGAGAATGTGAAAACAGAGAAGTTTAGTGGCGTTACTCTTCTATTTACAAAGTAATTATGTCCATGAAATTGTAATTAAGCACATCTCCTTTATTTATGAACTTAGTCTTGGCTATATTTGCATTGTGCTGGGTGGATTTAAAATAGGCTTCCATATCTCTGGGACTGAGACTTGTCTTCCCCCATTAGTGCAGCGATAAATGCAGTAGCACTCAAGTGCGTGTTGCTTTTTTTGGTTACGGTGAGGAGCAGATCACTCTTTGACAGTCTGAAGATGAAATTAATCCCTGCTCTTTTTAGATGTCTGCAGCAGATTTAGTTCCTTTTCAGGAGAAAGAAGCGGGTTTTTCTAGAAGTTTCTACATCTTACCCTGAAGTAAGTGTTCATAATAAATCCTAGAAGCAACCGCTTCTCTTCATAAAGGGAATCTAGATGTAAGTGGCAGGGACCCAGCTTTGGATGATGAATCCAGAACAAGGCTGCACCCTTTCGCTGCCATCTACCGAATTCTAATGACTTGATTTCAGTTTTGATCGGGTTCTCACTCTTGTAATGAAGATAATCCATTTTGCTTAAATATAGGAAATAGTGTGAGAATTAACATGAAATTTTTTATTTATTTTTTCTTAATTACAGAGTGCCATATAATTCTGATGTCTAGTTTTGGCTGTGGTGTATCAGAATAAAAAAATATTTTATGTATATGTATGGTGAATATATATACATATATATTCACCAGTTTCTATAGCTTTCTCTACTCACAGATTCTTTTATGGGCTCATTTCTTTGCTAAAAAAAAAAAAGTTAACACTTGAGTGTCTAAGATGACACTTGAAATAATTACTAGAACATATAAAAAGAAAAAATAACTTTAAAATAGAATAAATAAATAATAAATAATCTATTATGCTTTAAAAGCAACACAATCATGGTACTGTTCCCTGGGCACCAAGATGTTTTGAGCTATAACCAAAGAGTACAGTGAATGGACAAATTTAAATCTTTCTTCCTGTTTTGTGTTTATTAGGATTTTTGTTAAGTACAGGAACACTCTTGTATCTAGGCCCTTAGTTAACTCAGTAACAGTAAATAAAATACTAAACATAAAAACCAACTCAACAACACCAGCTTTCAGAATTTCATTACCTGCTTTAACATCCTCATCAGGCTGTATTTCACGTTTACCAGTGAAACCATGTTTGTCATTAAAAGATCTGTGGTTATCTACTGCATCTGATAAATTAAAAATCAGAGGAGTTAATTGACTTAGCGACAACCTTTTCTATATTGTTTGCTTTTCATGGATTTCAAAGAAAATATCATGATGGGCGCTTTTGATGTGCAAAATGACAAAGAAGCAATTAATATGTCACAACATAAAATAACCTTTCTTCTGAAATTGTGCTTATGATGTACATAGTTTCGAGACCCAGTCCTGTACTACACATTTGCTGAAACTTTTACTTAATTCGGAGGAAGCTTTAAAGAAAATATAAGTTTGTACATTCATATATAATTTAGAAAGTTGTTTTTGCTACTCTTTCTTCTATTTTTAGAAAATGTTGCCAATGAGCTGGCTTAAAAGAAAACTGCAGATAGTTTTTGAAGTTAAACTATCTTACATGCCCCTGGTGCCTCTTCTCTCCCCCTTGCAATGGGCATTTCCTTTATCAGTAAAAGCTGATCAATACGACCTGCAACAAAGGATGATTCCTATTATCCAGTCTTAGATAAATGGCACTTTGACAAGTACATTTACCCACAGTATCTTTGCCAATTTGGGTAGATCTGCTTTGGGGCAAATATACTTACAGAAGCAGTTAATACATTTAAGATGCATCAATTTACTTTAAGGTACCCTTAAAGTTACTTAAGAAGAATTAAGAGAGTCATAGTAAGGATCTGTAGTATTTGTCATGTATTACAGAGACTGAAAATACAGAAATACTGGTAATGAGTTTTCTCACATCAAGAAATAATGGTAGAAGGACAGATATTTGAGACAGCTTGGCACTGCATTGCACTTTTCTTATAATCTATATATGTGCTGTTCAATGTTTGCAAACCAATGTGTTCCTGTATTTTAAACACCTTGTACATTAAATACTTTTCACATTGTGAACTGTTAATATTTACAGTCATGAGTTTGCATCTTACTGTCTTAATTTGTTTTGCTTTGATTGGAAAAAAAAAACTTAAATGTTAAAATAAAGCCAGGTAGGGAACCCATTTTCAAATAGATTTAAAGGTGGAATCTGAAATACATTGAGAATTGCCAAAATGTCACATTTTGTCATTCTTCCCTTGACATCTAGAAAGCTATAAGATTTTTGTAGTATTTCTGGGGGAAGAGGGGAATTATTTATCATGTGAAAATTACAGCTCAGATGCACAGGGATTAACCAGATGTGCTCCTGTATATAAAGCCACACACAACTCCGCTTTTGAAAAGAACAGTCACTGTCTGAGACAATTCAATTCTGTAGTAGTCATGTAACAAATATCTAAACAAGTATTTTCCCAAATGAGCTTCTTCAGCTTTGCTGGTTTAGACAAAATTACTGTATTCATCAGAAAAGCAAGTAGCACACTACAGAAAACTGGTTTAGAAGAAAAAAGCCTGTATTTTGAAATAATGCCAAAAAAAAAAGTAGTTGACTTACGAGGCCCAAGTAGGTAACCAGCGCTATTCAAAGTCCAGCCCCTTTTTTCTTTTGCCTTAAAGAAAAAAATGCAAGTATGTTATTGCACAAGCGAAATGACAAAGCAGCTCCTCCTGAAGACAAAGCCAACAGTACCCAAACTGACATTCTCTAAGCAGAAAGTGTCTTCTGAAGGCTCAAAAAAATAAAAAATTTTTTAAAAAAATAATCAACAAATATGGTAAAAAAAAAATCACCAATAATATTGAAGCAAATATTAATGGTGAACTCTTGCTCCATGCCCATCTAACTCTATAGCTTTGCTATTGACATCCATGTAGTGTGAAGATTTCACATCACAGAATTGGAACTGCAATTTGGTGGCAGAAACCATGCCTTTAGACTCCAAGGTTATACTGTCACCTGATAATCACCTTAACAAGCAGCAATGTCCTCTTAATTGTTTGGATCTACGCCCCTCTTTTTTTTTATTAGAGAAAGCAATCTACATGTCCAGCACCTTCTCCGGGTCACCTAGGACAGCCATTAGTTTTTATTTTAAAAACTAGACACTCCTTTCCAAGTTGTATTGTTTGTTACGAGGGAACTAGCACTCAAAAGCCCCAAATTCTTAACTAAAAACCTGTTTGTTGCCCCAAATGCATTTGAGTGCTGCATCTCGTCCAACCCCTATACCCCATCCTATAGCACCGCAAGGTGTACTCTTACTCGCCGGATGATACGTGGGTGCTGCCCAACGGGCAGGGAAATTGGTACTTACTGAGAAAACCAGTCCGAATGTTTCTGACAGGGTGGCACAAAGGATTAAAGACAGGAACAGGAAACCAGTGCACCTCTGCATCTGGAAAGCAACCGCAGTAGGGTAAAACGCTAAAAAAAAAAGGTAGTTATCCCTGAGCCTTCGAGTTCCGCGTCCCCTCCCCCAGGGCACCCCTGCCGTGGGTCGGAAGCGGGGGGTGAACCTTCGTTCCGCTACTGCTGCCAGTTTGGCACCCAAATTCCCACTGGGAATTCGGCTGAGGAGGGGGGAGTAGTACCTTGAGCCGCGGCTCGACGGCCTCTCCCTCGCAGGCTGTCACCGGCGCTGGCGACGGGGCGGCTCGTCCTCCCACGGCTTGGAGTCCTCCCAGCCGGGCACTCACTGCATGGCCACGGCCAAGCGGCTCTGCTCGCCCACCCTCTCTGCCCGCAGCTCTTTATGGGCTTCAGAGGAGGGGGTTGAGGGTGGGCGGCTCTCGGCTCCCGCCTCCCACCCCCCTCCCA
>VZRU01013335.1:99721-116499 GCA_013398155.1 Pedionomus torquatus
GCCGCGACCTCCCTGGTTGCGGGGAAGGAGAAGGAGCGAAGGTGAGAGAGATGCCCTCTCAGAGATGCCCTCTCAGAGATGCGGGTGCGGAAGCAGAGCTGGCCACAAGCGGCTCCTGCAGTGTCGCCCAACGAGACCCACGGTGTCCGGGCTTCTCCTTTGGGAATACTGAGGACTTCACACCCTCCTGCTCCACTTGTGTTCCCCAGAGCTCACACCGAATCACAGAATGGTGTGGGGTTGGAAGGGACCTCTGGAGATCAGCTAGTCCAACCCCGATGCACCCAGAGCAGGTTGCACAGGGGTCCAGGCCACCCGCGGTCCCTTAAAATCCCTTTGACTCGTGCCTTTTGCTCTGGCACCAGAGCAAAAAGAGCTGAGTCAAAACTCTTTTATGACACCACTTTTTTTTTTTTTTTTCACTCTTTTTCTTTCTTTTCTTTTTAATACATGAAAGGTTAGAGATCTCCCCTCTGATTAGATTCCAACCAGGTAGGTTTCACCAGTTTGCTTATCTCAGTTGTGGTCACAGCTGCGATTCCAATGTTATTTTCCTTTTTTCCCCCTCAGATTGTACTTCCTCTGCAACAAAAGGATTTATTCACAGCGAGTCCCTCAAATTCATCTCTCAGTAAAAAAAAAGCATCACAGATCCTGCACAGCATAAGTTATACTTCCAGCTCTTTCTTCTGAAGCTGCTTAAGATTCTCTGCAAACTTTTACACAGCGTGTATGTGAACTTGAACGTGAAGCCAAGACAGCTATTGAACGGTGTAAAGCACCCGTTGCTCACCACTTTAAAAGCAAACCATTTTTTTAACTTCCATGTAGCATAGAGTTCATAATCCAGGCAGGATTATGAAGACACACTTCGAAGCAGAAGCTGTGCCTTGCGGTTCTGTTTCCTACCCTCTTTTGCCAGGAGTTGTAGGGCTATAATAGCCTGGCCATGTCACTGGGTCTCTGATCTAAAACTGCGTGAATAAAGTTCATCTTATACAATACTGAAATACTAATGTATGTAAATGGGAAGTTGAGCTTTCCAGATTTCATTTCATGCATTTTATAATTTGCTGAGAACGTTCTATCAGCAACTGCATGATCCTCACAGTTCAGACTAGATACATCTGGAAAATAGCAATATAATTTTTGCAAAGTGTTGTTTTCCTTTACCTTATAAAAAAAGGTGCTTCTGGTTGAAATTTCCTTGCTTTCAACTGTTAACTCCCCAAAAGTCATTTTTGAAACTTGAAGCTTCTCCATGACACAAAATATTTTCTTTGTGTTATTCAAATAAAACCACAGAAGTTATATCGAGACATATAAAAATCTGCTTTCAAACAATATTACAAAAATGTGTTGATTTTGTTATCTTTGACTATAGCTTGTTCTTTGAGTGCCTGTGAAAAGTATTGGAAACAATGTATTTTAACCTGCAATTTTTATTCCAGTTTTTCATCACAATCCTTGCATCTTCTTGTCAAATTACAGAGTGAAATGGTGTCTTCATTGCAACTACGATGCAAAAGAAAGCCTCTTTGTATACTCCAAGGTTTAATCTGTCACTTGCCCATCATACTTTCATTTAAATCTATCTTTAGGTTAGTGTCAATTAAATAATTTTATCAGTGATTCCTACAATTAATGTTCTTAGCTCAGACAGAAGAATTAATTTGAAGCCTGCCTTTCCTAGCTTACCTTGAAAAATGGCCATCTCTCTGACTATATGGTTTATTCTTGTGCTGAGGTGACCCGTCAGCACACAAATTCCTCCATTGATTTATTCACTGGTTCATTGTAAAGGCTTAGTGCAATTTGCAGTAGCTGTTGGTTGTGCTGAGTTCTCACCAGCAGTTCACCATCAGACAAACTCACAATGAAGCTCCTCTAAAATGTACTCAAGTCAATGGAACAAGAAGCATTGACAACTGAACCATCTCTAACATCTCTCCATTGATAAATGAGAAACAGGCGTACCACTGGCTGTCTCACACAACAAGATGCACTCTGTTCTGCAACTGTAACTGCATTTTGTAGTAATTAAATGAAAACACAGGGGAGAAGGCTGTTTTCAGCCAGAGTAAAAAGATTTGAATTTTTAAAGGAAATGATAATATGGATTAAACAAATGAGATTAATAAAACATTGGGCTTGGCAAAAAAATTAATTGCTTTTTTGTCACTAGAGATTTAATTTTGAGAACCAGTAAATTCTAAGGATTACACTATGTGTTCAATGGTAAAAATTTCCCTTATATGCAATTGATGAGGGGCTTTTTTGGTTGTTTCTAATTAACTAAAAACATAGACCATCAAAAATGGCTCCTTTGTACAATAGTCAGGAAAAACACTGAACAAAAGTGAATTTTACAGTATATTTTGGAAGGGTCTGGAGCTGCAGTGGCTCCCTTCACTGTCAAGCTTACTGAGCGGTAAGAATAAAACAGAGAAAAGTGTCTGCTATTTCTGTGTTGAAGTTGTGTAGCCAGGTTTGGTCCCAGCAACTCACCAACGAATATTAAAAACCACTGCATACAGAGTGATGTCCATCTGCATGAAAAATGAGTGGGGTTTTTTCCTGCTTCCCTAGTAACATCAAATGTGGACATATTGTTTTTTCTACCATCCTCAAGTGTGTACACAAAATCTCTAACATTACATGATCAAGGGCAATGAATTTGAGGCTTGGGTGATGAGCTACCAGAAAAATTTGTCTCCCATACACTGGAGTAATTCCAGTAAAATACTGACATTACAGCAAGTAAATGGTTTATGGGGGGCAGTGTCTTCATCCAGCTAACTAGAAATGATTCTTTGTAGAAGTTGGAAGACATCTGTCTTTGAACCTAATTCAATATTTACCAGAGGACCACTAGCATGCAGTAACATCAGAAGCTTGAGTTACTGTTTTTTTCTGCATTAGAAACAATTGTATATTTTTGAGATGAGTGTTTTAACCCTGAATACAGAGATTTACCATAACTGAGAATGGGGATCACAAATGCAGGCTTCCTGTGTTGAAATCTAATTCTCAGTGGGAAAGGCAGAATTTATTTTTATGACAGAAGCAATGAGGCATTCTAGTTGCTGACAAGCTTGTGAATTGCTTCACTGGCCTAAAGATTTAATGTTATTTTGATGGTAAAGGAAGACACCGTCCCAGAGCTTAAAAGTTATTTAGAGTTTTTCTTTCTGTTCAACAGCATTATCCCACCCTTCAATATTTGCATTTCAGCTGCTCATTGTTAACCTAAGAGATAAATTGAAGATACACTGCTTGCATTTATCTGAAGGTGACATAGGACTTGAATATGCAACTATCATTTTGGAAGTAGTTTGCTCGCTAAGTCTTTGAGAAACCCCTTCATTATTTTTTCCTCTACACGTATAGAACTTGTTTCTCCTTTAACAGATGTGGAACAGAGAACATGCCTCTTTTTTTTCATTAAAAAAAAAAGTAGTAATAAGAGAAGGGTAATTTTCTTCATCCTTCCAAAGCCTTTGCTATGTTTTATTCCCATTTTCCATTTTTGTAATTTCCGTAAAATGTAGGCAATTTTCACTGAGTGAATCTTTTGCCCATTTTACCACCTGCAGCTCAGTGTCAAATAGAACTAAATATTATAGATACTTTCTGAATGAAGGGCTATTTTCTGTTCTGAATTACACTGATATCAACTAATAATTTCCTGTTATTACATCAATCAGTATGCTTCCAGAGCTATTATTCACCCAACATATATTATTGCAACCAAACTGTGACTACCACATTTTAGATCATCTTATACATCTTAAAAGATCTTTTTGGTTCAAGAATACATTAATTTTAGACTAATATACTGGGTTTTTTAGTATAAAAAAAAAACAGAATCACAGAATCTTCATGGTTGGAAGGAACCTCTGAGGTCATTGAGTCCAACCATACACACACCAAAAAAAAGCCAAACTCCACAAAAAAAACGAACCCCACAAACCAAATCACCCAACCCAACCATCTTGGCCACTAGAGCATGCCCTGAAGTGCCACATCTACATGTTTCTTAAATACCTACAGGGATGGTGACTCCACCACTTCCTTGGGCAGGCTGTTCCAGTGCCTGACCACCCTCTCAGTGAAGTCATTCTTCCGAATATCTAATCCAAAGCTCCCCTACTGCAACTTCAGACCATTTCCTCTGGTCCTGTCATTATCCACTTGGGAGAAGAGGCCAGCACCCACCTCTCTACAGCCTCCTTGCAGGTAGCTGTAGAGAACAGAATAAAACCTTCAGAAAAAAAAAATCTGAAAGTACGCTGCTGTAAACATCAATAATATTATGAGAAATGGTAAAAGCACTTAGTCTTGATTTCTGCTTCATGAAACTTCCAGAAGAATAATGTATCTGTCCCATTTGGTTAAAATTAGCCAACGGGTTCAGATCGATCAAGGACAGCTTGCTAGCCAGCACAATCACATAAACTTCATATCTTACAGTCAGATTAAACCAGAGGCTCTCTTGAAGAGGGTTTATCTGAGAAAAGCACCAGGGTTTTGAAATACTCTAAGAAATACCATTTGCAAAGGTTTCCAATTCTGACAATAGTGGATCAATACAGATCTCACACCCTACTGCCATTTCTAGTCTTATGCATCCTCAGACCACTGCTACTTGGACAAAGCTCCTATGTGTGGGAGCCTCATTGCAATCCCAGGAGACCCCCAGCACCAGCAATTTTCTTCATAGGCCAAGAAGAAGGATGGCTCAGAGCCATTGCCTCTCTCAGAAGCAAATACAATAGCTCAACTCTGTAAGAGGCCAGAGAGCTTAGCTGGCTTTCAGCTCCTGCTAAAGTTAAAGCTTAGCTTTTTTGGGAGGCAGCTACTCTGTCTGAGTCCTGCAACTTCTGACTCACAGGGCAGGTTCAGCACTTCTAGGTGTAAAGGAACCTTTCCCACCTTCTGAGTTCCAATGCTTGCCTAAAGGAAGCTGGTTCTTGGCTTAAGTTTCCATTTAATTCCTAACTCACCAACGACTTCCTTCTCCTTTGAACAGTAAATTCAGTGGACACTCCCACCTACCAAACACAAGGAAGTTGCTTCTGCAAGATCTCAGGAGGAATTACTTCCTACCTTCTGAAGAGAAATGATGTGAGGAACAGCTGATGATAGTTACCTATCTCCTGTGAGCAACTTCTAAGGTCACAAAGGTTGAGAAGCTTTTCTTATGAAGAGGCAACAGAGATCAGAAGTATTTTGTCTCAGCCTCCTGCTCAGTGTGAAATCATACGCCTATTACATTGTTTCTCATTTTAAATAGTAAGAGTAATTAAAATATGCAAATAGCTCTATACAGATGCATCATCTGTATATTTTGTCTTCATCACATGAAATAATATTTGCATATTTTGTGCATTTTAAACACTCTAAAGTTTGCTGTTTTTAACAAATCTTGGTTGTGTAAAAAATAATATTAGTTCCTTATTTGAAAACAGCATCATCACAACTGAATTAGAATTTCTGTAGTGGCTTTGAAAGCTCTCAAAATGTGCTAATGAGGCACGATGCAAAAGGTTCCTATTACTAAATTATAGATTTGCATTTATTGTAATTTTTGCATGGGACTGTATTTCAGCATCACTGAATGAATGAAACCAGCAAAATATAAATAATTATAAGACATTTTGTTAAACTGTATTTTAGAATGGAGATCAAAATGTATTAGTCTAAGCACTAGATTAGAGTGTGGCGGTTTCTGTAGCAAGGCAGGAAGGGCTGGGCGCTCTGCTGGTTGCCAGGCTGCTGCCCGCTCTGCCCACCCACAGGCTGCAGCCCTGATGGTCACCCCAGCTAGCTGGTGGCTGTGCAAGCCTACCCAGAATCTTGAGGTCTGCAAGGAGCTAGAAGGGCTCATCAGGCAGCGCGTTGAAGTTACCAGCAGCATTGGTGGTTGAGACCAAGCAAGGCCTGGTGCTCTGCAGCAGGCAGTAATCAACTGCCTAGCCTGGCTACCCGGGGAGCAGTGGCAGTAGCCACCCAGGCACAGCTTCCTATCAGGGAGGCCCCTGCCCAGGTGAAGGGCTGCAACTGTAGCTGGACCCCAGATCATAGGGTCAAACGGCTCCAACAACGTGTATGTTGACTCATCAGTGGAGGAAGGGCTGATCTAGGACATGTTGAGGTATGCTGTTCATAACAGACTGAGCAAAATTAAAAATTACTTTGAAGTTATCTTTGCTCAGTAATGAAGGGCTGAGAGAGCTAGGACTCTTTAGCCTGGAGAAGAGAAGGCTGAGGGGAGCCCTTATTAATGCTTACAAGTATCTAAAGAGTGGATTGAAGGAGGATGAAGCAGGACTCTTTTCAGTCGTTCCCAGTGACAGGACGAGGGGCAATGGACACAACCTGGAGGGCAGGAAGTTCCATTTGAATATGAGAAAAAAAACTTCTTTAGGATGAGGGTGCCAGAGCCCTGGAACCGGCTGCCCAGGGAAGGTGCAGGATCCCCTTCTCCAGAGATTTTCAAGACCTGTCTGGACGCATCCCTGAGTAATGTGTTGGAGGCAATCCTGCTTCAGCGAGAGAGTTGGACTAGATGATCTCTAGAGATCCCTTACAACTCTGACAATTCCCTGATTTCATCATATGGCGGCAAAACTTCTGTTAGATTTGTTAGGATATATACTGAGGGTCCCATGTGTGCTGAACACTCACAACGCTTCTGATTCTCAGTGGGAACAGACGTGCTTAATGTTGTTCAAGATTCTATCTTCCATCAATATTTTTTGACATATAAAGGTGGATGTATTGGTCTTTTTGGCATTTGAAAATCTTTTCTTAATATATTTTAGTATTTTCAGTGGAATAAAGGGAAGAAAAGTCAGTATGTTTGTGCTGCATGTGACCTTTTCCATGGTTTTGCAGAATTAAAATGCCAGTGATGTCATACACAAGATGGATGCAATGGTGTTGTTGAAAAAGGAATTTTTATTAATTCAGTATCAAAAATCTGTTTACATGCTGTTGCACGTGAATTTTTGCCCTGTTAAGTGCCTGTTCTTTCCAGTGGCTACAGAGGGAGCTGGTGCTCCTAATTAGGCCAGGATTTAGAGAATGCAAGTTGCCAGGTTGCTTGTCTTTTCCTCAGATAAATATATATTTTTTTTAAAAAGAGATCACAATTTTTCTATAATCAAGATGTTGCAAAAACAATAAACAGTGTCTTAAATGGAACCTGAATCTGGATGATAAGAAGATAAGTCCTTTGATTAACTCTGAGCACTTTGGCTTATGCCATTTAAATATTAGCAATTAGCCTTACCCCTTGCCTTTCTAATAGCCACAACTATGCTGTGTATGACTGTAAACTAGTAGCTCTTCGGTGAAAGCAGCAACTGTAGCTTTCATTTTGGGATAGTGACACTGGAATCAAAATTTATTCTATCTACTATCTAATATCGCTACTATCTACTATCGCCAGAATTTCACAGAATGGTCTGTCACCATGTACATCATTATGTCTTATACCTTGTAAATTGAAAAATAGATCCTGCTAGATATCAGAATAAGATCTACATATTTAGTTGAAAATATTTTTGAAGAGTTTAAGGTGTAACAGAAGGTAAAAATTAAAATTAATGATCACCAAAATCAAGGCACTATTAAGAGCTATCTCACTCTGGAAGCCAGTCATGGTTTATCAGGATTCTCACTGCTTTGTGTGCAGCTTAGTTATCTTTATTAGCATTTTAGATTATATGATATTTTTAATTTGCTTATCATTATTGATAAAATTGAAGGTATAGTTTAAATTGCTAATTATATAATTAATAGGAAGAAATTATGCTGTTAGTTCTTCCCTAATCTCTTTTTCTAAACTTTTTCTCACTGGAGTCCATCTATCCTTTTTAACACAGAATATTTATAATTTCTTGTACTTACAACACTAATTCCCCTGGAGCATCTCTTTTATGAGGAAAGGCTGGGAGACCTGGGTCTGTTTAGCCTGAAGATCGGTGTATCAAGTTTATCTTCATAAAGTAAGAATTAAATGCTTTGAAAGAACTTGTGAGTTTTCAGAACAAGAATAATTTCTTGGCAGAGTAAATTCTTTCTTTCCAGGCTAATTGCATTACAACATATGAATTTGCTCATCTTGAAAGACTGATTATGCCAGCTGAAATATTCCTTTGCCTCGGCTCCTGTTCTCAGATGTCATGCACCTATAGCTGCTAAAATTTGGGCTGATATGATTTGGACTGTAAACATAATGAAAGTTGTCTTCTGAAGAGATTTCTCCAGGAAATGTCCCTTCATGTGATTTTTTGTTCATGAAGAATGAAGGTGGTGTTTCACATAGATTTGACTTCTGATTTATGAACCGATTTATTTTTCTGTTCAATCTGATTCCTTGCAGTTGCACTTTTGCCCATTGTTAGTCTTTCTACTTAAGACAAAAAAATTAATCAGGGACAGTTCCATCTCACCACCAAGGCCAGTGAGACTGAACACTTTTGTTCATCTGCTACTGCAATTGCTTTTGGTGATAACATGTGGCTAGTGCAGCTGACATCACACCCTGAGCCCCTGAGCTTTAGCCAGAATTCTGTGTTTGGAGTAGTTTGGTGGAACAGAGCATTTTTATCTAAATTCTTTCCTGTGAGGGTGGTGAGGCACTGGACCACGTTGCCCAGAGAAGTTGTGGATGCCCCATCCCTGGAAGTGTTCAAGGCCAGGCTGGATGGGGCTTTGAGCAACCTGGTCTAGTGGGAGGCGTCCCTGCCCATGGCAGGGGGGTTGGAACTCAATGACCTTGGAGGTCCCTTCCAACTCTAACCATTCTGTGATTCTCTCTAGGCCCACCTGTCATAAGCTAACCAGTGCCTGCCAGAGAGGTAGTCCAAAAATTCATAAATGCAGCAGAAACCTTGCTGCCATTGTTGGTTTGTTGTTTTGGGGTTTTTTAAGTTAAATGTACCAAATATGTGTAAATAGCTTAGATATGAGTATGAAAAGTAAATACGTAGTAAACTCACAATTTACCCATAATACATGTTGTAAATAAGTTTGCGGCTCTAATTCTAATACTGATAAATACGCCAAAATATGTCTTCCAAACTCACACATCATGTGGATAAAAATAGTAAAAGGCGGCTTGCTTTTTGGCTTAGAAGAAAATAATGGGCAACAAAAATACTTTTACATACGTGGCATAACTCTTGGCAGATTCTGTAAATGCACTCTGTCATTCACTAAGCACAAATCCTCTGGGCACCAGTACTGCACCCTTGATGACTGGGCAGGAGAAATTAAAAAATATGACCATGTTTCTGTGACTAGAAATGAACAAAAAGATAGAATGGTGTTGAGGACTTGGTTTCCATTGGCATTTTGAGCCCAGTCCCTTAACTTCTCTCTCCTTACTGCAAAAATCACAGTCAATTCTACAGCTAAGAAAGAGGGAAATGGCCCATCTGTTATTGCTGGTAGCCAAACATGCATTCAAAGACTTCAAATTGGTTGTTTCTTCCCACTTTTGTCTGAGGAAAAGTTATTTTAACTATCTACAATCTTGTCAGATATTACTTCAAAGAACTTGAACTCACCGAACAAGATGACTAATTCACTTTGAAAGAAAGCTAGCTAACGTTTTGTACCAATTACCAGCAGATAGTTGCAAACTCTTTAAGAAAAAAAATAATAAATGCAACATTAAGTTACACAAAAATGAATAAATAATTTAATAAAGTATAATACTAGAATAATTTAAAAATCAATCAATCAATAAAATAGATTTTTAAAATTTAAATAAACACAAATATAAAATGCAAGGAGGTGATTTGGATTGCTGTCTTTGGAATTATTACAGTCTTACTACATAGCACCAAGCAAGTCCCGATAGCTCAGCAAAAACAAACACCACACAGAAAATTCTCCAGACTTTTGTTGGTTTCTTGTTTTGATATTGGATCTGCTACTTCTCCCAGCTTTGTAATTCTAAAAGAAGGAAAGAATAGGAATGTTCAAAAAAGGACATTCTTGGGAAATGTTTGGCATAGTACCCTATCTTCTTACTCGCCTGCATTCTACTTCTTCAATTTTAACCATCTGTATCCATTTACCTTTATCTGTTCTTTGGGCAAACAGAAATAAATGTATAACATTTTCAAATCCAGATGTACAAGGGGAATACGTTACCATGTTTCTATTTACTATCTCAATTCTGTGTTTCATAGGAGTTACTTGGGGATTTTTTGTTTTCATGTGGAGGAAAGAAACATTCATTCTATTTGTCAAGTAGAGAAAATAATGACTGGGTTGAACACTTCAGCCGGTCTGTAAGGTTTAGAAGTACCGTTTCACATTTTAACCAACTTTCACCTCTTTATTATCAGTGCAAGAATGCCGACAGAAAGTTTGGGGATTCACATTTTGCAGAGTTGGAACCATCAGTTTCATCTTTAATTTATCTTGCTTAGACATGTAACAGGAAAAAAAATGTTGAATTTATTACTTTCCAAGTCACCTACTGGATCACTTCGTTGTATGTTGCAACTCAGAGTAACCGTTACCATGATACCATATGTATTTGGCAATAAAACTAAGAATGATTCATACCTCTTTTGGATTTATTATTTCACGCTATTTATAGGTTCAAGAAGACATCATTGTGCATCTCTTGGTGTCTGTATTAAGAACCATAACATTGTATTTTCCAGGAGGTAGTTTCACACTGTCTAACTGCAAGTGTATGAGAACCTAGAGTAAGAATCAATGAGGTCACAAGGAAATGATCCTAAATATTGGTTAGCAAATTTTCTCTGCTGAAAATATGAGCAGCTAAGGTTTTGTCATAAGTCTTAGTTAAATGCTGAAGGTAGGTGGTGTGAATGCCTTTTTATTAGAACAAAATCAAAACCCCCCAAACCACTCACCCACATTACCTAAAAACCTTTAGAAATTATTTAAATGTTTTACGAAAGTGCAGGTTTGTTCTTCAGAACTTCAGCCACAATTGCTTGACTTCATATGGTAGTATTTGCTGTAAGATTGTACTTTTTTTCCTTTTATATAGAATATAAAAAGTTCGTTCTTCATCTGAAATTTTAATTCTCTAAATGCACAAATGCTGGGGTAAAACAAACGGGTAGTTTTTCTTCAGATTAGTTCAATGGTTAGATACTTCTCTATGTGATTGCTCGCTCGCTCCTTCCTTCCTTCTTTTTCTTTCCATCCTTCTTACTTTCCTTCTTTCCTTCTTACTTTTTTTCCTTCTTTCTTTTTTTCTTATAACACAGCAGTTAAATTATTACTGAAAGTTTACAGGCTCCTTTTTCCCTAAATAATCAAATAAAGCAAATTAAATAAACCAGAAAAAAGCAGAAATATGCCTGGCAGACAGCTAGCTTACTAGTTTTCTTGTATAATTGAATAATATTTATCAAATAAGCTTTGTATATACGGAAAAAACAAGAAACATTATAGACTGTTAAAATACTTATGCCTGTTTTTCATTAGTTCCCTACTGTCTTAAAAAGGTAAATGGTGTGCATTAGCACTTCAAGAAGAAAACAAGGAATTTCATAAACATTTATGTAATAACCACTTGTATTAGGGTATATTTTGCTATCTTGATAAAAATAGGAACAATTATGCTTATTCTGTCTCCAGTTTATTTTCCTCTGTATGTCCTGGGTATCATTAATACATCATTGTGAAAAGAATTTATATCAGTAGCTTCAGAATCTGGCAAGATCCACATGATACAATTCAACAAATAAAGGTAAGAGCATGGGTGGCCCAAAGGACTGCCTCCCCTCGTGGGTAAAGATATGCACACATGCATAAAAATAGACCCTTGCTTTCCCATTTGTCATACGCTCATCAAAACGGATCACTCTAGTCCTTCAAAGACAGTAAATACAGACTCTGGTGAAGATTAAGAGGAAGTGTTTCATAATCAAAGCCCTCTTACAATACTGAAAAACATTTTGACAGATGTCTCAGTGACAAGATGATATGCTGTGGGAAGAAGAGTGATTTCCCAATAAGAGGTTTTAAATTAACGAGGATTTTAAAATTTGTATCTGCTATTTTGAACTAGAAACAGCAGGTAGCTGAGCAAAGGTGGATTCGGGGGGAGAGAAGAGGGAAAGAAAAAGCTCATTTTTCCACTTGTAGGCATCTCTCTCTATGCTAAAGAAAAATAAATTTAAAAATTTACTTTGTCAAAATGCTTGGGGAAAAAAATGGAGGTAGGATTTATTTCACCTGCCTACTTTTACGCAGCTGCACGTGAGCTAGTCAGTGGTACTAGATTTATTAGAGTTAAGAGACCTCTTCAATACGGCCATTGGAACTTAGAGTATAAACACATCTAGCTGTAAATAACTGTATACTTTAAGATGAGACAGGCCGCTTTTTGGACTCCAATGACTAGCTGTCTTTCAACTGTAATGGCAGTTGGAACAACTAGTTTTTATGGAACCACCTACACTGTGGACATGGAGAAGGCAGGTAGTTATCAAGTGGTCAAGTGTGTATCTTGCAACATGTCAAATACACTTACTTTATGGAAAATTAGAATACAAAGCTTGTTTATAAGGGGAGGTCTTCCGTGCTCCATCAGCTTTCAGGTGGCTGCTCTGACTTGTTTTCCCCTTTATAGGTGTACTGGTTTCGGCAGGGATAGATTTAATTTTCTTCATAGCAGCTAACATGCTTGATAACGCACCAATGTACCAGCATCAAGGCTTCCTCTGTTTCTCATGTTGTCCAATGAGGGTGTACAAGAAATCAGGAGGGGACACAGCCAGCAGAGCTGTCCCAAACCTTAATACGTATGTTCTACGTATGTCAGTATTCTTAATATTTGACTGGTGTGGCAGACTGCGCTGGCTTTGCTAATGGTTTTGATGATTTTTTTTTTTTTGATGCTTGTTTGTTTAGCTCATGTAAATGCAGCCGTTTTTAAAAAATAATCGATATTCTGGTCCTGTATATCACCCTACTGGTAATACACATATCCTTGTAAGCAGAATTAGTACAGCTCACAGCTGCTATATGAAATACACTCCTTTTTTTGGCTTGGTTTGGTTTTTTTTTTGTTTAAACAGGCATTTATTCTCACTGGTGGATTCAAGACTGAGATGAAATTGGACTTCAGCTGAATGTGAAGAAAGGTGATGGATGAGAAATAAGAAATCTGAAAAGGGTAATCGCACAATTTATCTTCAAGTTTTATGTACTAACGTTAAAACAGTACTTACAGTCCCACTGCTGCAGAGCTGGTAAGGGCTGGCTGAAATCCTTGGTTATTTGAAGAACTACACTTGGAACATAAGTGGCTGGAGGACGTCACTGTGTTGTGTGCAGAAACAATGCAAGTGCTTTTGCTGCCTTATTTAACTGCAGGCACCTTCAGAATGCATCGGAGAACTTTCTTTTACCTTGCTGCAAGGTAAGAATGAGACACACACTTGTCATCTGCTCCCCTTCAGCTAAACTGAGATGCCTCAGTTTTGAATGAGGGCACTCCAGGTTTTCATCGGGAAAAATAAACACTTCAAGAAGAGGAACAGAATAGAAGAACAATCAACATCCCATCTGTCAAGTGGCATGTATGTCTTTGATTTGACGCTATAAGTGATCATTTTTTTCTTATTTTATTCATTTACCATGCAAGTTGACTGAAGCTGCAACAATAATTTACACCTTCACAAAGTAATTCTGAAGAACGGTGTTGATTAAATTCTGTTTCCATTTGAGATTTCAATCTGAAGAAAACTGGCTTGTTAACAAAAAGCCTAACCATGTAGTTGAAAAGCCTCATTTTGTGTTGTCCTGAGGCTAGATTGAATTGTTTCAGTTCATGAAAGTTATTTCAAAATTTCAAACTCTGGTTGTTAAAATTTGCTATTTCCCTTTTTCATTTGTACCCAGGTATTGAAGAAAAAAAAAAAAAAGCTGAAAGATTCATTGGCTGCATAAACCAGCACAACTTGCCCAATATTATAGCTAGTTCCTTTTATTGCAAAGGTCCTATAGCTACAGTGTGCATAATGCTAATAATTACTGCAGATTTTGAAGACTACAGAAAAACTGACCCTTTGAAGTGGCACTTCTGCTTTTTTCTGATCTGAACCTCAGCTATTAGAAATTGCTAGATCATTTTCTTTTCCGTGATTTCTGTCACTACAGAGATTTTGCTCTTGATTTCAGAAATTGCTACCATATCTTTAAAGAGCATCACATTTTTCTGTCACTTATCACTGCATAGCCTACAGTTAGAAAATGACATTCATAGTTTACATAAATGAAATTTTCTCAATTTGTGTGTATTTATGGTCAGTTTGCCTATTTTATTTGCATTTTTTCCTGCATTAACTCCCATTTGAAGAATGTATGTGATATTTAGGGAAATTTTAATGCTTTGAAAGCCATTTCAATACTTAGAAGTATCTAAAATATTTTTTTTTTATTTGACTTCTGTAAATGAAGATCTTTAAAATGCAATTGGTGTCAACCATGAAGCCCTGTGAGTCATTCTGGGCCATTAAGAAGCAGACCCATCTTTTCTCAAGACAGCTTTTTTAAAACAAAGTGCTAATTCATAGACTATTCAGAAAACACTAAATAGTGAAATAGTTCTCTCATCAGCAAAATAATTGCACTGTAAGCGATATGAATTATATTTGTTCATGTGTGCTTCCATGTATTCATATCATTCTGTTTTCTAGATGCCGTATTATTGCTCAGTCTGGTTCCTTGGATATCCTCTGTATTAAATTATGCTGAAATAATTCTCACCATTTGCCTTTCTCTTATTTATTCTGAACTCTTCCCTCTCCACCCCTCAACCCCACTCTGCTGATTAAACTGTCCATAAAACTTGGGGAGATTGAGCTTGGCTTAAGACTATTAACACTGATTAGGGCTGTGGGGTGTGAAACTGTTGTTCCAGTCATACATCAGTTCTTTTAAAATAAATATTATCCTTATATATCAAATGCAGTGTGTAGGTGGTAACCACCAAGGTTCCTTATTAAGCAGTGTATTTAAAATTTATTTTTTTTAATATGCCCTTAAATTTAGGGTTCTAACCCTATATATGGATACCTTAATATATTATTTGATTGCCTGTGT
Organism: Pedionomus torquatus; assembly: GCA_013398155.1. Classification (NCBI taxonomy): domain Eukaryota; kingdom Metazoa; phylum Chordata; class Aves; order Charadriiformes; family Pedionomidae; genus Pedionomus; species Pedionomus torquatus. The sequence continues at coordinate 114,842 of VZRU01013335.1, forward strand.
TACCTAATTAGTCTTCTCTGTATCATTTGCCTGTAATATTAAGTCTTTATAAATTTGCGATGCTGCTTATCAGCACTTCGATGTTTAGTTAGGATCAGGCTAAAAAATCCAGACCTTGAACATACACCCACCCTTATTTAGGAAACCTGTCCAAGCAATTTTACCTTATAACACTGATCAGCATTTATAATTCATGTAGTTGAAAACTGTTTCTGTCAGATCTAAGCAAAAACATATGATTGCTGTTCCTTCCCTAAATATGGTTTTGGAAGGAAAACCATCATAAGAATCTACCACTCTTCCTCACCATCCCCTCCTGAAGAGATTTTTAAGAGGGAAAATCAGGTGGGGATAGAGTTCCCCATGTAGTCCATATGTTATAAATTGCATTCACTAGTGTCGCTTTTTCAACCATGATATTCACTTTGTTGTGACACACATATAAAAAACACATCATTCAATAAAATATCTTTGTTGGGCTATCAACAACCATATTTGAGTAGAAACTGCGCAGGAAAATTGAGCTAAACTATAATTACTCAGTCTGACCTTTAAACATGACACGGAAATCTGTTGTGTATTCATGTGATGAGTATTACGAGCTGCTGATGAGCATTACGAGCTGCTGCTGAGCGCAGCCACACGGAACACCTCATTGAGGAACACGGCCACGGGAGTTATTCATCTTTACCTGTCTGCTCTATGCTTATCCACCCCCTAGCAGGCAGTCAGGCTGAAGCTTTTTGACCTTAGCAGTGAGTGTTAGGTGTGAAGCTACGCATGGCCACGTCCCCTGAGTACAGGCACTGTGCATTCTAGATGGTGCTGAGCTCCCTCCGGTCCTTCAGCTGTACTGCAGGCTTTCCCTCAAAACTGCCTTTACCCTACACCTTTTGTTCTTACCACTTTTGACACTGGGTCTCTAGCTCTGGTCTTCCATGCCAGTTTTATCCTACTCTGTCTTTTTTTTGCTAGATACATTTCATTTAACAGTTTTCTTTTTCTTTAAATTTTAATTTTGTCTTTTGCTTTGTGGCTTTTCCATTTCCTGTATATGTCCTGAAACTTTCCCCATTCTGTTATGGGCATATTAGTGCCTGAAAAGTATATTTTTACTCTTTGTATTGTATAAATGAGGGTTTGGATTCAGATTCACTTCAGGTGCCGTAACGCCCAGGAAAAGGAAACCTCTTTGGTACACATCCGGAAATAGCTTTTTGAGAAACATCCTGGAATGCAAAAGTCAGCAGTCCTTGGCACCAGTGTTGAACCCTTCTTCATTTTTATCTGAGTGACTTCCCTGCAGCTTGTAACCCAAAACGGGCTGATATTCCTCACTGCTGAGTTGGGAGACACAATATTGTCCATCACATTAGCCTGTAACAAATACTACTGACAAAGGCAATGGCTCATGACAAGATCTCAATCTCCCTTTTCCATAAGTAAACTTCATGAGAGAGAAAAATATACCACCTTGGCACTGTTCCATGATGTATGTCTGCCATTCAGGTACATGAAAAGTACTAAATATGTAGTTCTTGAAATAGTTTATAAACTAAGTGTAATTCCATAACCTGGCTTAAAGATGAAATTGGAGTATGCTGGGCTCAGATAATTCTTCACAGAAAACCAAAAAGATGTTAGTACCACTCTTTTTT
>VZRU01013335.1:117265-190105 GCA_013398155.1 Pedionomus torquatus
ATATACTTATTATAAGTATATATATATACTTATTATAAGTATATATAAGTATATATAAGTATACTTATATAAACCCTTATACATAATGGGTTCAACTGCATAAACTACAGCTATTCCTATCACCTAGCTAAATATTAATTATAGGAGGATATAAAGATATTTTCTGTAAAAATGTTTTGCAATTTAGCATATCAGAGTAATAAAGAAATATTTCGTGTCAATTGAACATCAATATATATTGCTTCTGTTATAGCTGGATAACAGAAATGGAAACGAGAAAAGTATTTTTAATAGGAAAAATGTTTTATTGAATTAAAACATAGAAAAGGACTGTCTCAGTGATTAATTTGGTGAGTCTAAAGTCAACCACCACATTCAAGACACTTTTTATCCCTGTAGATGTACTGTATGTAAACACAGTAATGATTAGGCAGATTGCTTTGGGACTCCTACCCCTTAGCTGGAGTTGCTGCTGGAATGTTATTAATATCTCATCTAACAAATCTGAAACTTTGTGCTGTTTTGCAAGTGTTCCTGCAGCTCTGCAAAAAAACTGGGTTAAGATACAGTATTTCAGACTGTTCTGAACCTTACATGTTTATTTGCATTTTAACTTTAAGAATACAGTCAAAGAAAATTGTATTAATAAAATAGAGAGTGGTAGAAGACTCTGGAAAGAACAACACTAAGGAAATACTGGAATCAACAGCATTAAGGAAATATAAAATCATAGAATAGTCTGGGTCAGAAGGGACCTTTAAAGGTCATCTAATCCAATCCTCTCAGCAATGAGGGGGGACATCTTCAACTAGATCAGGTTGCTCAGAGCCCTGTCCAACCTGACCTTGAATGCTTCCAGGGACATCTACCACCTCTCTCTGGGCAACCTGGGCCAGTATTTCACCACTCATCATAAAAAAAACCCCTCTCTTCCTTGTATCTAGTCTGAACCCACCTTCATTTAGGTTAAAACAATTACCCCCCTGTCCTATTGCAACATGCTCTATTAAATTATACTTAATGCTCTTTATTAGTTCCATAAGCGATATGGCCAGGTATGACAGAATGAAAAGCGTCTGTGACTTTCTAATGTGAGTACAGCAGGTAGTTCAGCATCAGAAAATGCATCCGTTCTAGAAATAAGATTTGGCTATGGTCCATAGTGACTAGGATGCTGCTGATTACTTTAGTCTGACAAAATTGTCCCTTGGATCATGTAACAAACACAGGGAACAGGTATATATTTTTTTTTCCATCTTCTTTCTTTTTGTCAGCCTAAACCTGGATACCAGACTTTGGCTGCTGTCTTTGAAAGAACCCTATTGCCTGTACAAACGCAACCTGGTAAGAATTAGAAGTCTACTGGTTTACCCCATAGTTATGGCATAAGGGCAGGACTAGCAGGGTTTGAGTCCATTCCCCATACTTAGGAAAGAGAGAGATCTAAATCCAAAACTATCCAAATGCAGGAGAGCACAGCCACCAACGTGAATACAGGAGTGGCAGCATTACGAGAAGAGCCATGAGCAAGGACAGAAAATAAAGTTTGCTTAAAATCATTCCAATAGGTAGTTTTGGCCATAAAAGAAGAAAATACCAGTTGCATAGTCAATGCGTTTTAATTGTACCTCGTCATAAAGTATCAAAACTATGAGTAGGTCTTTTTCCTAAATGTGTAGACTTAGGAAAAACTTCAAATATGGTAGCATAATTGCCCCTTCTTTTCTTATGGTAGCATAATTGCCCCTCTGCAATAGATTGTTTCAGTATGTGGGGGAAAGGCAGGAAAAGCTGCAGTGATGCGAGTTCAGCATTGTGAGTTCACTGGGTTCCTCACGCTGGGTCATTAATATGCTGTAAATCCCCACATAAATGAGATTGCTCTGAATAGCAGTGTGTCACAAGAATGGAAGGGGTGGGGGAGAGGAATCAAACTGTTTTATCCTCTCAGAGGTATTGTAAGCTGCATTTCCTTATTTCAGGATGCTCACAGACAGTGAAGAGCATTCATTGAAAAATGGAAGCGCTGTACCACTGCAGACAATGTGTTAGAATGGCTTATGCACTACTGAGTCTGAAATGATACCTTGTTCTCCTTTGGGCTTTGCTCTCTAAGAACGTTGACAAAGTTCTCCTCCTCTGCAGGCAGGAAGTTAGAACCTCATTCTTGTCCCCCAAACACATGAATGTTGTTGCTATAGAAGGATGCTGTGATCTCAGTCTTTGACAAGCACCATAACCTTTCAGGCAATACTGCACACTGTGAGAACCTAGAGGGGAAAAAAAGCCAACACAACTTTAAAATTGTGACCTTAATGAACAACAACACTACCCCCCAAATCAAACAAAATAAATGAGGAAGCACCTGACAAGCCAGACAAGTTGCCAAATGCTACTATTTTTGAAATGCTAAGTTTTCTCTTAGATCAGTGCTGTGCGTATTTCTATCTCTGCCCTTTAACGCATTTGTATGTTTTTATAGAGAGTTCCACAGTATGATCTTTCACACAGAAACAAGACCAGAGCCCCGACTGTGAATAAAAATGTAGTCATCCAGGGCAAAAGATGTAACAGTCTGCCACAAGTAATTGTTGCTCCAGAAAGGAGAAAAAAAAAGTTCATTATGTGCCAAGAAGAGACTGGAGCAGGGGCAGATAATCAAAATCTAGTACAAGATTAGAGACATCACAAAGTTGAATATTCATACAACTATTTAATAATATACAATTTTTGCATGTTTATTTTTGGGCAACATATATGAGTTGTGCTTGCAGTATATCTTTTGGTGATTTGGTTCCTGGGGCAACTTTAAGTTGCTTTCTGTGAAGACTCTACACTTCAAACCTATTGGCTGTGTTTTCAGTAGTCTTGGCATTCTGGAAGAGAAGAGCATGTTGTCTGGACAACTGAACTCTGTTTACAAGGCTTTTGAAAGCTGAATGCATTGAGATAAGTAGAAAACAGATATAAAGCTAGATGAGAAGTAAGGGTTTGTGGCTTTTCAGGGAGTTCATGCATGCTGGAGACTTCCACTTGAATCAAATCACATGTGGAAAGTGGTATTATGGTTATGAAGAAAAAAGGTGAGTTACTTTTCCACTAAGTTAAGTTTGAGAAGACTGTTTAAAGTGCATTTTAAAGTTTTATCATTGATGACAATTCCCAAAGGTAGGCTTGAAAGCAAGATCCTTTAGGCTTAGGATCAAGGAGCCTGCTTAGTGCAATGGCTTATAACAAAGGGTAGCTGTGCACAACACCAGCACGGTCTACTAGTGAAATTACTCTTCTGTGGACGCAGGTCTACCAGGAGAATTAAACCCTTATCCCTGTATAATGAAGCCACCTACATTGGTGAAAAGAAACTTAGGCTGGTAAAACCAGTTTTATCAGAAGTTAGTGGAAAATTCAACTTGCAGCTATCCCAGGACTGAAAGACATCCATGGGACCCAGCACACAGCCGATGCAGTTAGAAACAGTGACATGACCTGAGCGCACATGTTCATTTCAAGACAGTTCACAGGAGGTTTGCAGGCACAAGCAACAAGGAAACCAAAGTGTAAGTCACCCAACCTTCCTTACTCAGCATTATGCTTACTAAAATAATTTTGCATTAAAGTTATTTAGAGGCTTGCAAAGCACATGTATTACCTCCAGGAGAAGAAGATTTCTAAAAGCAGTGTACATGCAGTAGCTGAGAGTGGCCCCTGAAGAGCTCCTCCACACCATTGCAGAATGAATCTTCGACTGCTAGAATCAGAGAATGGTTTGGGTTAGAAGGGACCTTTAATGAATACCTATTTCCAACTCTTCTGTCGTGGGTACGTACATCTTCCACTAGGATCAGGTTGGTCAATGCTCCATCCAACCCAACACTGATACCTCTGTGCAATCTCATCCAGTGTCTCACCAGCCTGAGCTGGTTGTGCTGACAAGGGCAAGCCAGCGTTACCAGCCGTGCTGGCCTGTACTAACTCACTCTTTTTTTTTTTTTTTTTTTTTTACACCAGGGATTCACATGTCCTGGCAGCCTGCATATACCAGAGTCCACAGTTAATTATGTGGAACCCACATAACACAAGCCACAGGCTGGCCACTCTCTCCAGCAGCGCTGCTTCTACAGGACTTGTGGATGAACAAGAGAGGATAACAACAGTACAGAAGACAACAACCACAAAGGAATCCAGCATCCTTTAAGACCTTTCAAAGTTCAGTTTTGAACAGTGGGTATCTTGTCCAAAGTGAGCTTTGCAATTGATAGCTTAAAAGAAAAATTGCAAATAGTTAATGTAAAACATGGAGAATATTGTTCCTGATTCAAGCTCAAATTAGCTACAGACATTAAATAAAGGAAACATAAGTTTTGTCTTTTGAATTGAGAACTGGCAATTAGTGGTATGTAATAAAGACTTAGGAGAAACTCACAAAGAAAAATAACACCTTATATTTAATTTGTTTCCAAAACATCAACATGATTTTGACATTACTGCAGCAGTAGTTTTGTGAGCCAGTGTGCTGGTGCAAATGAAGTCAGCTCATAATTCCAGCTCTGATTCCTTTGATACAGTATTTTTGAGCAAATATACTTGCACAATGAACCTTTCTGCATTTTCCTAATGAAATTATGCATATTCAACCCTTTAAGATTGTATTCTCATATGTAAGTTTGTACAAAAAATTGATGCCTGTGCTACAGATCAACAGACACATCTTCACATGATGAAAAAGAAGAAAATAAGATCTGTGCTTCTTGTGCAGTTCAGCTTATGGGTTGGCTTTTTCTAGGTAACTTTAGCCCTATTTTTGCTGTACAACCTTCATAAGACTTTTTTTGCATTGCTACCACCTAATGGTCATAATGTCTTGCCTTAACTCTAATGGTAGTAATTTTGTCTCACTCACGTAAGCTTTCAGACAGAAATCATACAATAGCTTTTGTCTTTTTATCAAAAAATAAAATAGTGGTAAAATACTAAAATTGCCGCCAGACTTTCATCACCCATTTTTTTCTATTTGCATGATAAAGTCTTTTCCCCCCTCAGTGTTCCTGAATTTCTAATAAGAGGGTTATGATTAATTTGCAGATAGAATAACCCTTTTGTAAATGCACACTACTCAATAAATGAACAAGCTGCTTACAGTAATTAAAGTAATGTCATCCTGTGCTCAAATTGGTTGTGCTAATAAAGCTAATTGGCAACAGCAAGCATTAACTGCGATTAGTCATATGCATCTAATGTCATCACCAGTGCCTATAATTTTCTACATAGAGGGAATTTCACATCTGTTTTGAATCAGTTGTCTGTTGTCTGCATTGGTTTTCTTTCATATATTATTGTATCAAAGATTCTTTTACTACAATAGATGATAGAAAAGTTGATTTTCATTTTCAAACAAAGAACTGCACAGTAGAGAACAAGATATAAAACATTTTCATGTCACTTATTCTGAAATAAGTGTTTGATTTCAGCTAAATTAATAAATCTGCATTTTCCTTCTTTTTCATATAGTCTAATATCCCCCTTCTGCAGGACGTGGATTATTTGCAACAGAACACTCATCTAATCGATTTAAACTACAAGCTGTATTTGGCAGTAAAATAGATGAGTCAAAAGATTCAGTTTGTATTTGTTTTGGAAAGTTGCAAGAAATCGTTATCAGGAAGAGGAACTTTCCAGGCTTTTGTACCATTTATTATAGACAAGCACTTATCTGTAAATAGAACAGCAATTATTTGCTGTGTCAATCCAAAAGCCAACATTAAATTATCAAGAACCAGGTACCTGAAAACGCAGTTTTACAGACCAAAGTTTACTACTTTTTTTTTTTGCAGCAGCAGCAGCAGTCTTTTTTCCTTATTTCAACATTTCCTGCTCCCTTCAACTTTCTAGCAGATAACCAATATTTTATACAAGTGGTTTTCTTGAGTTACACTTACTAGACCTCTCTAACTCACGCAGCTTTTTATGTTCTCTATGCCATAGGTCCATTTTTATAAAATTGTAAAGATGTTCCCAAGTCTCCAGCTGAGGTTTTTTTGCCTATACCAGATGAAGTATCTAGTTCAGGTGTTACCTTAGTTGCTACACTTCTTAGTTTGCTTCTATCCCTCTGCTTGCAATTACCGATTTACTTTCAGCTGCCGTTTGGCCTTATGCCTCACAGCTTCACTGACTACGTAGAAATGTAGAGCCCTCTCAGAATCAGCAAAGGCAAGCCAACTCATCTCAACTTACGCAGAGAGAGACGCAGATAAAAGTAAAGGGAACAAGGTGCTCTTTGAACAGCTTTGGTGATCCCTTTTTGTTTTACAGCAATTTATCAGGCTTTATCCACTTCACATCTCAGGTTTACGTCCATTACTCAAAAAGGTACCCAGTTGCTTGTGAATTTTTTAAAAATCCTATTTCAGAGCATAATCATGACATTTGTTCATCATTGTTCATTTTCTAAGACTAAGTTCCATATTTACTCATAAAAATCCTCATAATTTTGTAATTTGCCATGACATTACTCATATGAATTATATGTTTCACTATGAACTGCCTCTGTGGTTAATGCGACACGAATGTCAGTACCTTCACTCCTTCGTAGAAAAGCCTTAAGTTTCACAAAATAACTTAACCATAGAGATATAAAGAATCTGATCCTTACCAATATCAAAACATCAAATTCTTAATCAGATTCAATTTATTGGATTATTTTTTTTTTTTACCCATATAGACCACAAACGGTTTTGGTTTGTTGAGTGTTTTTTTTTTGGAGACATCAAGTAGAAATCAAAGATAGAAATCTGAAATCATACCTAGAACTGTAGGTATTAACCTTCAATTTATCAGCTGACAACACAAACCTCATGATACATTCCTTCAAAGATCTGAGTGACTTGTTTGTGAGCTCAAAGGATAGTTATCATAGTGGCTTAAATAGATAGTCCAAATAGACTCCGGAAATTTCTGAATTTTGACAGCTTGGGTAACTGTGTAAGTACCCAACTACTTTATAGTGGCAGCAGTCCTTCTGTTTATAAAAAACAGTCATCATGTTTTCTTGGGAATGTAAAAATCAGTAATCCACCTCCTGGAAACCTCTAAAAAAGCCAAAAAGCCCCAACCTGCATATACCCGGGGTTTTTGAAGCTCATCAGCACCACTAAAAACCATTTCACCCTTTCTGTCCAATACAGTGAACTCAGATACTTACAAACACTTCCCAGGGAGCAGTTAGCACTCCTGGTCTTATGCCAGAAAGACTGGGCATAGAAGCTTTCCAAGAATGTATTACAACTGAAGACTTCAGGACCCACGTTTAAATGCTCTTTCATCTCAGTTGCAAAAGTATAGTGTAAGTCAGTGCAGCCAACAGGTGCATTATTTCCTGCCATAAGACTCACAGAAAATGTTTTTTTGAAGAGGTATGAAGAGAGTGGGCATGATGAAATGTGGTGCAACCAAAAAAAAAAAAAAAATTGAGACCTCATAGACTGATTATGAGAAGAAACCACTTAGCTTGTAACCAAAAGAGGGACAGCGATGAAAGAAAAATGACAGTTTCTCATGCTCACCCTCAGGGATTTTGGGTGAATACTCTGCAGCAGTTAGTATAGTGATGTTCACGTTGATGTATGTGTCTCCAAGAGGTGGACATGTCCTCTGATCTAGGTGTGGCCTATCAAAGGCAGAACAAAGAACTGTTCTCAGTGAGAAGTAATAAATGCTACTTTATACCAGAGGAACAGAAAATTGTAAACAAACTTCCCCCCGTCCCTGGTGTTTTTAAGGAAACCAAGCTCATAGCAAGCAAGCATTGAATGCAATAAGAAATAAAACTAGAAAATAAGTAGATATATGCGATCTTTTGGCAAACATGGAAAGTTAGAGCGAAGTTGTGCCTCACAAATCTGTGAGATACAATGTTACAAATGGCATTTTGCTCTGGAAATCTAAATCCTAATAATAGAAATGGAACATACTTTTAAATTCAAGTTTCAAGAATTATTGATGAGAATTGATATGCATCTGAGGCCCTTCATTTGTATGCTGCTACATGAAGTCGTCATAGGATAATTACTTAATTCCTTAGCACTTTTCTTGTCACAGCTTATTCATGCTACCCTTCTTAGTTTGAAGTTTTGTCTTTTTGTAATTTAAAAGCTTTATGGTTCTTGCCCTCAGGCTGGATTTTACATCCTACAAAGTTATCATTTACAGGTCTAATGGATAAGTAGAGCAGTAAGGGGCAAGCTGACCTGTCCAAGAAAGAAATATAATACTATCTATGTAACTGCTGTCCAATGTCAAAGAATAATCACTTAATTTTTATTTGTATTTATTGTTCTGTCCAGTAAGCAAGAAATTTGCAAGTATAACTATGAAGCTGGTCTTTCTCTCACCTTCCCCCACTATAGATACAAAGTCAGTCTACCATCAAAAGGCTAGTGGGATGCGAGTAAGGAGTATCTTAGGGAAAGAAAATCCAAATATTTTTTAATAGAGGGCTGCCTATATCCTTTAATTTTAGTTAATGCAACTATAGGCTACATGAGCCAGCTAATTCTTGAGGTTCTCATAGTCACTGGACAGGCAGATCCAAAGTGCTCCTCTGCAGAAACTTATCTACTGCAGCTCAGGAATGCTGCCTTCTCTAATAAGAAAAACCTAATTAAGTCAATTCTTTCAGACCCAATAAATATGTCAAGGTATTAATAGATGGGTACAGTCAATCTAGGTATTAGATATTAAAAATGCAAGCTAGTTTTACATCAGTTATTAACACTAGTCTTACTTCAGCAACACAATACCAGCAATTTACCAAAAAAAAAAAAAAAGTCATCCTAGCTATCACTCACATGCATTCTCTACAGCAAATATTTCACCAAAAGAGCCCAATTCTGACTAAATCTCAGTTTAATTATTTATAAAGAGCTTTTATTTTAAGTGCATGGGAGCATTACAAATTCCCAGACAGAATTCCAATATTACAGTAAAGATTGCTGAGTTTTATTGTTCCCACACACACACACTTTCCCCTCCACCTTTTTTTTTTTTTTTTTAAATAAAAAATATGGAGTTAATACACACTGGTAAGATGATTCTGGTGTACTTCACTAAGGATTTAAATACTTTCTTGTAAGGTAAAATTGTCGAGCTTTTAATTTCTTATTCTTCCATGGCTGCATCAGGCAGATTTATATAGTGCTTACGGTGTGATGGATGATCCATGTAACTGCATTTTACTAGGTTGTTTATTAGCTGTGCTCAAATCCATGAAAAGGGGGCATTTTGTCCCTGTACTTTTTTTGAAAGGGCGGCTATGTCTTTTAACATCACATTACCAGCTGTTTGAGAACATCACCACTACTGATTCCCTGAAGTCATAAACAGTTGTAAAACTTGACACAAAGCTGTAATCTCAAACCCATTGAGTGATTCTTTTTTTTTATTTCACACCTGTAATCTATTACAAACAAACATGTATCTTTTAAATGGAACACATGTCTTCCTTTAAAGATATTGACAGTAGTAAAATATATATTCGGAAATGCTTTAGAATCTTTTAAATCCTTAGAAATCATAGGATAGGAATGGATAGTGGAAAACACCACAGGACGTGTGAGGAGTGATCGTTTTCCCTTCAGGTTACAATGCAACTTGGCTGTGCAGCTCAGAAGGTTTTGAAGTGTTGGCTACTACCAGAGGGAGATTCTTAACTTCACTGATCTTCAGCCTTTGCAGGGCATGAGGACTCTACAAATTGAGACTCATGCTGAGCAGTGACAGCCTTAAGGGCTGGAAATCGGGGACTTTCCCACCTCTTAAGTGTTCTGCATCATCTTGGGCAGCAGGTCTCAAGCAAGCTTCTTCTCACTGCCCAGATGTCAGTTCTTACTCCTCTTGCAGGAGAACAAGTTCCTCTTTTCTCCTTAAATAGGAAGGCATCGGTGTCTCAGGTAAAATATATCCTATTGGGATTTCTACCATGTTGCCAGTTGTCAAGAAGCGGACAAGTAAAGGGAGGAGAAACAGAACAAGAACTTAAGCATAGATGATATGGAATGACACTGTGTATGACTACGTCAAATGGAGCTACTCAGGTAACATCTGACAGACCCAATAATCGAGGTGATCTAGCATACTTAAGTAGGGTTAGAGGGGGTGAAAAGAAAAATCAACAACAAAACCAACCAAACACCACCTAGGGAAACAAGGCTACAAGAAGTTTGAGTCTAAAGGCTAGGCAGCAGATGAGTTTTGTGTTGCTACAGGATTCCAAATCAGTGCTTAGAAGTTAATTCTATTTCACATTACCATTAGAAAGAAACTAAGCAGTTCTGACCTAGTTCCTCATTGTGGCAGACAAAACAATTAAAATTGTAGTAAACGTAGTGATATCCAAGAAAAGGTACAGAAGCATGATGCATTGTACCATGTATGGGGTGATGTACTTTTTTGCCATCATAAAAATCTGATTTCAGACACAAGGCACCGAGTTGTACCAGTAACTAGCAAGCTGAAGACTTAACATGTAAAACCTTTTTCCTGCATCATTTAACTCTTCAGATATGGATTAAGAACAGCTTTTCTATTTCAGTTAGATCTAATGTCTTAATTTATATAATACACGCCACTTCTGAACTTTAACGATATTATCAATTACAAGTTACACTAGAAAAATGGTGTGCTGTTTTCATTGCTACCAACAAGTTACTTTATCCAGATCTATTGAAAGCAGTCAATTAATACCACTAATGTTCACCAGTCAGAGCAAATTACTGGACTCAAAGCAACAGCACTAGGAATGAAATGAAATTCCTGTCTTCATTACACCTCAGTTTAAGACATACAGGTTTTTGATCTGTCAGCCCTAATCTCTGTTGAGCTCCTAACATATGCGGAAAAGGAACATTTACTTTATACACATCTATGTTTTGTGATTTTTGCCATTCTAGTAACAGTTCATTCTACCTTTGCACAGTCACAAAACTTATTTCTGTGAAATCTTCCACAAGATATCAGGTGAAGGAATACCAAATACGACACTGCCAGGATTCTCAACGCATAGAAAGCAAGAGCTACTTTTACTATAAAAGTAATTAAAAGCTGGAATCCTTTATCTGTCACCCTATTTGTGATTGTCATTTGAATGTGCGGAAAAAATACCCCACTTTATCTCTGGCGCCATTCCTTCTGCACAAAATTTTTTTCACAAGTTTGTGAGCACAATTTTGTGAACAACTTTTGTGCACAATTTTGTTCTGCACAAAATTATCTCAATAAAGCTCTTACACAGGGGGACACAAGTCTTTTATAATGAAGAGCTTTAGGCAATATTGGCATCGATTTGGCTCCTTCCTTCACTTCTTCGAGTAAGAGCAATTTGTTTCAGAGCGCTATACACACAGTGTAGTTACTGCAGTGTCCATCAATTCCATCCACAGCAGCTCCAGGAGCCGCTATGGCAGCAGCAAAGCGGTGAGCGCTCCTTACACACATAGTCACTGAGCTGAAGACCTAATAAACTTGCCAGCACAGTAGTAAACATCGTTCTCAGCAGAAGAGCTGTAGCTAATAGCATAAGCTTACACTTATTCTTGATTTTCTAAAACATCCTTAGAGGTTTGTAGTTCACATCAAGGCCATACATCATTTATAAAACAATGAAGTCATTCTTGCCCTGTTACCCTTTCCACAAAAGCTTTGTTTGAGAAGGTACAGTGAGGATTGCCAATGGCAGCAGTATTTAAGCACGGACGTACTACAGATCAAAGCTGGAACAAGTAAGAAGCCCAGAGTTTTTTTCTTATAATTTCTTATTTGTAAGAGCCTGCCTGTGGAATACTTTGGTGACATATATACTGTTGGGTGTCATGACAGTCTCAAAAATAATCTTAAAAATTAACTAATTACCCTTTCAAACATGACTGCTACATTCAAGTGAAGACTACATCTACAGTCCTCACAGCAAGTCTAGACAGAATAGTGTCTTACGACGGCCTTGTCATTCTTGGCAGGCAGCAGCAATGGCTTGAATTTCTGAATCTTCACATTCCAAAGGGTCAGACTTCAGTACATAACACTCAGCCCACACCATCAGTATGAATTCTGAGTTTCTATTAACACCTTATTCAGAGGATTCAGTTACTGTGCATCCTGCTTCTTTCTTCTACTGCAACTCACTTCATCTCTTTCCCTCATGATTGACTTGACACAGGCATCGGGGCCATGAACTACTAGAAAAAATTCTCCACGAGCACAAGTTTTTTTTTACAGCAGTCCATTATTTTGCAAGCAGTTGACAACTAAGAACATTTAATTTCCTTCTTCTAGCTCACTTAGTTATTGCAACAACCAAAATGAGAAACAAGAGCTTGCCTTGTATTAAGAAATCCGAATCCCCTTCCCCTGTCCCTAAAGCTTTAACCTGGGTCACTCACCTGCTTGCTCTCTTTCCAGTGTCTTGACACAAACAAAAGATGATCTCCCCATTTGACTCTGTTACTTACCTTTTGGTGACAGACCACATTTACGAACATGAAGAATTTCTTCCTCCTAAATGTTTGAGTGTAACCAGCTGATCTAGTTTCTGTATGAATGTGTCACACTTCTCCAACACTGCTTGTCCTTACTCCTCTCCAGACACTTGGCCCAAGAAGCATTTGAAGAAGCAGCTACCCCTCTCCATGAAGGAAGCCTTTACTTAGCATGGACTAAGTTGTAAATTACTTTTTCATATGACAAAAAAGGATGCTGAAGAACAGCTCAGATGAAAGAGTACCAAATACCATCATATGCAAATTCAAGCTTAACATAACCTGCACCTAGTTTTACAATGAAAGCCTTTTTCCAAGATACTCTGTTCAACACCACAATCGGAGAATCCTACTAGATATGCCTTGCCATATGAAGCTTCCTTCAGAGCCAAGTCATCTGCAGACATTTCTCTGCAGCCTGCTCAGCTCAGACACTGGGATGCTTGAGGGCTGGAGGTCACGCATGGACCATCTGTAGCCACTGTTCTGTGGACATAATGTGAGGTCTAGGGCAATCTGTTCCTCCAGCAGAGACCAGGAAGCTCCTAATGAACAGCAGGTAATCACCCAGGCGAGTTTACTTCCTTTAAACTCTTTTCAGGATACATTAGACCAATCCTTAGAGCAGCTAGAGGCTTGTTCCACCACACTAGAGACCCTACCCTTCATCAAACAGACTGTTGTGATGGTTTACACCTGTGCAACACCAAATTCAAAGCTGCAGTCAACCTGACAAGAGTGTTCTTGAGGATAGTACTGGTGACACCTGCCAAAGCAGCCAGACTTCACCACTGTACCGAGAATTTAATGCAGCAAGCAGAGGCACAACAGTTAAATTAACAGCATCGGTACAACTTTACAAGTGAACCACTTTTGGCTGAAGTGGACAGCGTTAATTCAATAATCACAAATACAAGTTCTTGTCTTGGTTTCTGAACAGCCATAAACATGAACAAAAAGGCTAAAATATATGAAGTACTTGTGACTACAAAAAACAGTAATGGGCAAGTTGAATCTCCTGAGGCACGACTGACAAATCTACTCAACCACAGCTAAGCAAGATTTAATGACAGAAACACAGTCTGCAGAATCCATGTTTTGAGATGCAGAGAACATAAAACCCATAGCACTCAGAAAAGATCCAGAACAAGAACACTCCTGAAAAAGGTCCTAGAATGAGACTTTCAATGCTTATGAGCAGAAAGGTAAACTAAATGGAATTGTACCTCTTTTTGCAAGTTACTTACCAATTATAGAAGTTAAAAAAGCAGAAAAAGCTCCCACGCCAATGACAAAAGATGCATCAAACACTAAGCCCAGACACATCTATGAGAAAGCAATTCTGAATGTTGCTACTGAAGCACAATGTGAAGTTCAGTTTTCCTTACCGCTTCAGCTTGTGGCACAAGAGTGGGAAGCACACGCTGACTTCCCTGTGATGCCACTAAGTATAATTACACACAAGACATTATCCAAGACTAAGCACAGAGCAAGTCACACAAGCTTGGAATAATCTGAACCAGAAAGCCAAGCCAGGTCTGGGCAAGTCCAGATTTTGTGAACTGCCTGAGCTAAAGCACACAGGAAGATAACTGTGTTTATGCTAAGAGTATGTCTTATTTTAATTTTATTGCCTTAGTCTTCCTCTCCATGCTGTAACCTTACTTCCTAACAGGCAAGGATGTGTAAGGCAGAAACTAAAAGACAAAAACTTAAAGGAAAAAGGATTCTTGCTGCTACGTTAATTTCCATTTCCCATCCTGGCTTGGAAAACAACAGACACTTTTATAATGAAAACTGAAGCACCTGATCATTTCTGACCTTCTTCAGTGTAGTATATTAATACAGCCACCAATTATATACAATAAATACTTCCTCATATAATAGTATAAGATGCACCAGAAAACAAAACAATCTCCAAGGAAATTAGAGCCAATTTAAACAAAAAGATTGCTTTATAAGAAATTATTGTAACAACCTGATTAATCTTCCTCATGTCTTTCCGAACTCCTCTGTGGATTTCACACAAGGAATAAATAAACGTCACAGTTCAGTTTCCACAGGAGTATGTAGATGGCAATACAGGACCCACTGCTTTCAAGAGGTAGATATGGGGCTTAACAGAAGCAAGGAGGCAGGTTTCACCCAAAAAGCATGGTCATGCTGGGCTGCGCTTATAATAACATAATGAGATTGTTTCAACTATCCTGTTGTCTTAGTGACAACTTGTCAAGTCACTGAACAAGAGGAATGCTTGCTTAATAATGTTAGTCAAGATGACAGCTTTCATTTTTACTTAAATGGAAGTTTTTTGCTATAAAATACAGTACAAAGCTTACACTTAAAAATAATGGTTTAAGTGGTCAAGAATGCATGATTCATGCTCTCTGCCAGGTAACAGAGTTTGAAGAGGCAACGTGCTATTGCATGTATTGCTGGTCTAGACACTTTGGCAATGTGCTCTTGCTCAACTAAAAACCCTTTACCGGAAAAGTCCTGAAGGTTAAAGCCATTGCACTTCGATATCCACTGACTAAGACTCCTCAGCTTCAAGTGACTGCACCTGTAACCATTTCAAAGAGCACTGTGAAATGTGGCAAAGCACATAAGGACAAGCCACTCAAAGCAAGCTTATTTCATCCTAACTGCTGCTTAAATACACTGTAGCAAGTGAAACCTGTACAAAGCTATTAGTCTGTAGCCCATCTCACAAATGCACTATAGTTATCTTTTAATAAAGAAGATTAATGAAATTCATTGCGTGCAAGTCAAATTTGATTAAACAGGCTGGGTAACACATACCAGTGCTTTATGCTGCTCACCTATGTTTACAAAGGTCTGAACATACTCAAAGACTTCTGAATGTCTATTTGCCATACAAAGATGGCAAAAGGGGTGCGTGTGTGTGCACTCGTATGCCCTCTCAAAAACACAGCTCCAAAGCTTTCCCTTCAATTTGAGGATTCCTTGCACAAGTAACAGTTAGTGGATAAAATGCACCCTGTGTCCTCAGAACAAGTTCACACTACCTCAAACCTAGGTTACATACCAGGCTTAACTCATTTCCCACACAACCTGTTAAAAAGCAAACAAACAAAACCAAAAAATAAACACCAAAACAACAATAAATGCAGTAAGGAAGAACCCTCAAGACCACTGGACTCAGCATCAGGTAAAACAACCTAGTTTACCTCTAGTGCACCCTTGAATTAGAAGGCAAATCACACTGAAGAGTGAATTCCACTCACCACCTTTTTCCACACCTCCACTCAACTGGTATCTCTCAGGAACAGAGGGAAAGGGGACAAAACACTACTCCTTTTGAAGTCTGAGCTTAGTATGAACTGGACAGTGAATCAATATATGCAGTTCATTACCAGAAAAAAGGACAGCACACTAGAAAGCTACTGAATGGCAGGCAACAGGGTAGAAATACAGTTTCAATTAATTTGCTACCAGTATCTCCTCCACTTTTTCATGGCTACGTAGGCTCAAGTTAATTCAACTTGTTAGCAAGGGACAAAATAGCTCCACTGGAAAGGACAAAAGTTTTATTTCTTAAAAGCATCAAAATTACGTAAGCCAACACACTGCTCTCTTGTTTTGGATTTTCTACTTGGATTGCAATTCATATGTTGAAATGCATGTGTCGTCTTTTTTTCTTTCCAAAAAGCTTGTTCAATAACAGATCAGAAAGTGATAAAGGATAGCTGCCAACCTTAAAGCTAATATACAAAACATTTTTGGTCAAGCTGATCTGGAAGTAATCTGAACTGAAGAAAGAACAACTTAGAAAGTGACTGGATCCCATTATTTATAAAGTGTGTATATATATATATGTATGTATATATATAAAGGCAACCACAGCTACCTATGGTATGTTGTTTTTACCCTCACCATTTTCACACAACTGATCAGTTTGTAACAGTTTGCAAATGACAACTGCCACTGAAATGTGCTGCAGAAAATGCAAGAGAAGAAGCAATAAGGTTAATGCCATTATACATGTGTGTTTGTTTTTTTATTTCTGTATGCAATGTAATGTTTAGGCACGTTGCTTGGGATGCCTTCTAAAATAAAACATTGGCCATTGTTTAGAGTATCCTTTTGGCTTTAAATACTGGTCAGGAAAACAAATGATGTAAAAAATAAATGAATATAACTATTACAGAAACAAAAATGGATTTGCATCTAAAAGTGCAGGAGGTGAAGTACTTTAACCCTTTCACCAGACAATGTGGCAATATGCAGTATATTGCTTCTGTTTGTTTGAGAAGGCTGTTGGAATTTTACACTGACATAGAAAATTATAAATTACACAGAATTAGTTCTCATAATCACTATATATACACAAACCAGCTGTGAAAAAACTGGTTTAGAACATACAAATGAAAGCCTCACACAGATCAGTACAGTGAAAGTAACAATCAACATGCTCTGCTGCCAAAATTTTGTATTAAAAAAACTATATACTTTTAAAATGCATGTACTGTAATTATATTAGCAGCACAGGCATTTCATTTATTTGACTTGTCTAAGGATTATAGCGTTTTAAATACACAGATTGTTCTGAAATGTTCCATTGTATAATGCTTGGTATTAAACTAAATCTTGGTGAATGGGTTAAAAGGCAGGTGAATCACTTAACAAGCCATGTGCACTTCAAATATTCTAGTGTTTCACCTGTAAGGTATTGTTTCAAGCAAACAAGACTTAACAGAACATATGGCTTTACAGTAACATCAATTTGTCAACTAAGTTGTAGCAATAAATACTTAAAATCTCTACCAATAGACTTACATTTTTGATCTGTTTTAAACAATACAGAAAACAATTACCAATTTAAAAACCTGTTGTAAAATGCTGAACACCAAAAAATTCTTATTTAAATCACTTTTGTAAGCTAAAACAACCAAAATAACATTTATAGGGCATTTCAGTTTCAGAAGAAACATGAATTCAATTTTTTTCTTTTCTTTTTACAAGGTGAAAAATGTATGAAAACTGCTAAATACTTTGGTCACACTAATAGTCAAATAGTTATGTCTCAAATACATTAGATTTGTGTATTCACTTTTTTTATAAAACTATTCTTACAGCCATTTTAACTATAGTAACACTACTGTCATCATTACACGGGTAGCAAGATCTTATTTCACAGGCCACCCATTATTTAGAACAATACAATATAAACATACGCAAAAATTATTGGTATTTCTCAATGTGCAATATTTTTACACTTATGAATTTCTGTACAATGTCTTAAAATCTAGAATATAAACGTTGCTGGTCCTGATCCCTTGCGAAATTAGTGCAGCAGTGACTGGCTTCAACAGGGTCTAGATGACATCCTCAAGAAACACTCGAACACCTGGATATATCAGTTCATTTTCTTCAGCCAAGGCAGTAGACATCACACATCATACAGGGCCATTAACAGATGCCTCTCCTAAATGGGTGTGTTGATCAGTCCTAAGAGGCCAAAAAAAGATGTAAGTATACAGGAAACAAGAAAGGTCGGTCCAAACCAAATTTGGGTAGGTGCAAGAAAAAAGAAAAACCAACACAACCAACCACCCAAAAAAAAACCCAACAGACACCAAACCAAAACCAAGAAACACCCCACCACACACATATAGCCCCAAAACCAAGAACCCCAAATCAGATGTAGCATGTGTAGTTGAAGAGAAGAAATGCAAACTAATAACACCATCATTGAATTTATTTTCTGGAATCCAGCATTTCTGGAGTCCTTATTGCCTAATTAAGCACAGCACAATAGTGTCTTAGAAAAACCTGCTTTAGTTGCTAATCTAATCTACAAACTGATTTCACAAATACTTTGATTGTTAGTCCATTAGCATGAAAGTGTCAGGAAGTAAGGAGAAAATAAGGAGCAAACCTGCAAAAGTGAAAACAATGACAATGCTAGATAAATGTTTAGTGTAAACACAGGCTCGATTGCTCTGGACTAACACAAAAAGATCAAATCAGTAGTGTACAAGAAGATTAAGAATTTCAAGCAAAAAAAGCAAAAAGCCTCTGAACTTCCAATCAGTGCAAATCTACTGAATACATCTGAAATTGCCCTTTAAGAATATAAATACCACTTGGAACTACATATGAGAAAAGTTACCTGTAACTTCTGTTCTCTGATGGTGTACATCACAGAGAAGCCACTCTTGGGTCCGTGCTCTACATGCACATGACCAGCAGGAGTCCCCTAGCTAAGTCTTTGGCTGCTAAGCTATAAAAACACTTTTTAAAAAAATATGGACATATTAGACAAAAGAGACAGCACTAGACAAAAGTAAACACTGTTTAGAGAAACCTGGAAGGTAAGAAACAAGTGTTTGCATGGACAGTAAGTCCACACGGCAGTACGTCACTTGTCAAATGGAAAAAAGCTCATGACAGACAGGGCTCCTCGCAGATTACTGCTGCTGGCCACCAGCCAAAGACCTACCTAGGGGACTCCTCCCACTAGTCATACATGCATGGAGCCCCAAAAGCACAATTATGTTTATCTTGATATTTATACTGCGCTTATATGAGGATCTGCTGTGACAGCCACCTTTAGAGAAAGTATTATGCTTCAATGAAGCCACCTGGGTTCAAGGAAAAGTGTTCCTTGAGATTTCCTGGAACTGACAAGCTCACCAAAGAACTGCTAGCTCTGAGAGCCCTCTGTTGGTTTAGACACACATCTTCACTCAAAAGGCAAACTTAGTACCCAGAGACTACTGCACAGTTTCATGCTTATCAGCATTAAAAATGTTGTCTTGATAAAAACAGCATCTCCCAATAGAGAAAAAGCTTGAAAGACAGTTTCTGTGTTTCCCTTTCCCACTTTAATTTCATATACAGAATTGGGTTTTCTGGGTTTTGTTTGATTTTTTTTTAAGCATTCCGTTCTTAATTAAATTTATGGAATTTATGCAGAGTATAAGGTTCTGGCTTACAGGAAAGGTAGCAGTGTTTTAGTGTAACACTCAGTACCACAGAAGTAAGACATACTAGCTCATAAACAAGTCTAAAAAATAGAATCTAAATTTGTCAAACGTGCTTGCGTCTTTCTTGACCTGCATACAGTATAATCAGAAAATGCAGTAGAGTTCTATGCTGTATGTAGAGCTACACTCTAAATCTTTGCTAACAAAAGCATTTTAATTTTGTCTTCGCTACAAAGCAAGATACATAATATAGCGTTCAAAGTCTTAAAAGTGATTACTTGTTTCACTGGATTTGTGTGAGAAATATGCCGTTTCTCTAATAACAGTTCAAAATCTATGAAAGTCAAGAAACACAACAGCTTTTAAACTACTAAAGCAACCAGATAAATACAGATTCAGAAAATACATATATTTATATGATTTTATATTAATATATTTATATAATATAAATATATTATATTTTATGATACATATTTTATGATTTTCAGAATCATACCCCTGCTTATACAAGGCAGGAGTGACCCCTGGAATTGTTTTTAATTAAGCAAAAGCCTCTCTCCCTTCAGAGCATGTTCCTAACTCAGAACCTCCTCAACTCCCCAAACGGGAAGGCAGCAATGCACAGCTCTGACTCCCCAAGCCCTGCATTGCAGGAAGAGGAACAGATCCTACAGATGACTCAATGTTTAATACATTTAGATTTTCCCGTTACAAGGGTTTTCTTTGAGACAGCACAGTTCCTCTGGGCACCCCTGAATTACAATCTAAAACAAAGAGCAACATTTTGCCTTTACATGGAGAATCAAATCAGATTGTACCTGACATTCAACAAGCCATTTGTTCTGCAAGGAAACCAGTAAACTCTTCCCTAGATATTAATTTAAAAGTACTTATGAATACTTAGGTTCCAGAGCAAAGAATCAACTTAATACTGCCTTCAAGGACGGAAGTCTCCCCATTGACTTTGAGCTCTTCATTGTTTTAGGCTTTTAAGATAAAGATGAATCCTGCTCTGACAAAGTCTAGAAACCAGTTCAGATATGAAACATCTGCATTAAGCATTCCTAACATGTGGCAACTGATGCCACTCTACATGCATTTGATTTTGGTCAAGCCATAACAGACTTAAGTTGCTTTTGTACATTTCCATACAGCTATAACTTGTGTGGGAAAAAAAAACCAACAAAACCCCAAAACAAACCACAAAATCCCAAACAAGTACTTCAACAGGAAATGAAGCAGAAGAAATACTGTCAAATGCCTTTTTTGTTTTGTTTTGTTTGAGAAAGCAGTACTACCTGACAATTTAAGAGAAACAAATTTATGCAAGAGGCAAGAGCAACTTTCTCTGTTTGGTGGTGGTCCCCTCAGAATTGTATCTTGAATTACTATTCTCCAAGACTGCAGTAGTAGCCAAGCTGCCAAAGAAAAATGTCTTCTTTTCTTTCCTCCAATAAGTATGCTGAGCAATCCAGGCTGCTCCATATTTCAGGCAAGTTTTATTTGAAACAAATTATTATGCACTTTGAAAAATCTTCTCCAAATCTGCAAGCATTCAGATTAACACCTGGGTGCAAATAATAACCAATTCAAAATCAAACAAGCATGATTTAAGGCACCATTTCCTTTCTGTACAACTGCGTTAGTGGACACCCCCCAAACTGTTCTGCAGTACAGAATATAAAAAAAAAAGAGTAGACCTAACTTATGTAAATTTTCATGATAATGTCAAACTTATTCTGCCTTTTTTAAAAAAAAAATCACTCACTATTCTAACTTGATAACATATCACAACGCAGAATGCGGATATTTACAACACCCTGCAAGACAAATTGTACAAAGCAAGTGCATTTTTTGTTGCTTTTTAAGACTCTTGAATTGTCAAAAATACAACTTATGAGAACTTTATAAAAAAAGATGCAAGCACACGTTTAGATTATGCTAAACTCAGAGCTGATATCTAACAGGAATTCATTATGCTTTTTAGATCAATCCTACAAGAAAAACATGCAAACTGCTATTTAGAGGACTGAAAGCATCCTTGATTGCAGTTACCTCTGTTCGGGACTGCTGTTAGTAGGTTGCAGAGCTGAAGAAGTCTCTTCTGCAACCTCTGTGTTCTCTTCTACTACATATTTACAAGAAGCATCCTGCGAGGTAGACAATTTTCCTTCCTCACTTAAAAAAAAAAAAAAGTTGGTTAATTTTTAATTTTATCTGTAAGGAAATTTCAGGCAACAGGAGAAAACTGGGAGGTGGGTCCATATTTCACATGCAAATGGATTTTAAGTTACAATTGCAACATGAAGATCAAGCACATGGCTCTAGACTTCACAAACACCTAATAATGCACCAGTGTTTACATTCATCAGAACTTGACTGGATAAAAGGGCAGGAAATAGAGTGGTTAAAATAAGATCAGAAAAGAAATAAGGAATGTGTGAAATGCCTGAAGTGGTAACAATCACAGTCATGATCCTTTACTATACATACCGATAAGATTTCAACACTCTGAAGCCAGAAGTATGCAAAAATAGAAGGAAGAAAGTATAAAAGAAATTCAAGATTCCCTCAGAAACTGGCATAAATAAAGCCTGTCCATGAAACATATCAGCAGAATCATTAACTCATCACCATCTTTATTAAACTTCCAAATAACTCCACAATGAAATACAATGTATGCAGTAGTAAGATTGTAGTTGGGTCTATTTAATGATCTTCCTCTTAGAGACAAAAATCTAACAGTTCAGTGCAAAACCTGTACACTCACACTATATAAGACAACATATAATTAGGCAGCCTCAAGTTGTTAGCTATCAAGTACTTGTGTTTTGCCTCTAAATTAAAGCTTTTCTGCCTCTATTCCACCCTCTGCCCCCTCAGTCACATCATTACAAGCACACTACAACACAAGCCTGACCATATTACCTGCAAGATATAGTTATAAGGTAGCTCTGAAGTAGACACAAACATCAATCTTACACCTCTGGTAACAAGTCTATTTATGCAAGTATTCAGGAACGTTTTAAAGCCACTGTCCTCTGCTGATTATTCTTTCTATTCTTAAGAGTTCTCCTTTCAACAGATCCTTTAAATTTCAATGAATTCTTCTCTTTCATCCCCTGCCTCCTTATACCTATAGAGCCTGTAAAAATAGTCTTTTGCGTTGTAATCTCATCAAGATCCAGTTTCCCCCCCATCTGCTCTTCCCATCTCTCCCCAGTATTACTTGAGCATTTGTTGAAATTAAATGATTGCACCATCCCCATTAGAACTGGCCTCCTATTTTATTTTTTTTTTTAAAAAAGGGTGAGTCTCTGCTGTGATTCTTCCCTTCTCATTACCCATTTCGAATTAAGTTCAGAAACTGCATTTTTGTCCTCCGCTGCTTTCCACAAATTAACTACTATGCAGGTCAACTGCAAGGTCTTGCACATGGGTCATAGCAGTCCCAAGCACAAATACAGGCTGGTCGCAGAATGAAGTGAGAGCAGCCCTGAGGAGGAGAACTTGGGAGTGTTGGTCAATGAGAAGCTCAACATGAGCCAGCAACATGTGCTTGAAGTCCAGGAAGTCAACCACATTCTGGACTGCAACAAAAGAAGTGTGGCCAGCAGGTCAAGGGAGGCAATGCTCCCCCTCTACTCTGTTATTGTGAGACACCATCTGGAGTACTGCATCGAGTATAGGCCCCCCAATGTCAGAAGTATGTGGACCTTTTGGAGCAAGTCCAGAAGAAGGATGCAAAGATAAAGATGGCTGGAGCACCTCTGCTATGAGAACAGGCTGCGAGAGTGGGAGCTGTTCAGCCTGGAGAAGAGAAGGCTCCACGGAGACCTTACAGTAATCTTCCAATACCTAAGCAGGCCTAACAGGAAGCTGGAGAAGGGCTCTTTATCAGGGAATATAGCAATAGGACAACGGGTAACAGTATTAAACTGGAAAAGGGAAGATCTAGATATTAGGAAGAAATTCTTTCCCATGAGTGTGGTTAGACACTGGAACAGGTTACCCTGGGAAACTGTGGATGCCCCATCCCTAGAAGTGTTCAAGACCAGGTTATATGGAACTTGAGCAACCTGATCCAGTGGGATGTGCTCCTGCCCACAGCAGGGGTTTGGAACCAGGTGATCTTTAAGGTCCTTTCCAACACCAATCATTCTATAATGTTTCTTTCCCCCTCAACACTGACTCCATTTTTTCTATTGGGAGAAACACTATCCAAAACTCAGGTCTGGAAGCATCCACTTTACCAGGTATCCAGGCCAGAGTAGGATCTCCTCTCACTACTCTCCCTTAATCTAGACTTTTTTTTTCCCACTCTCAGCACTATTTCAGGCATTTATTCCAAAGGAAATATTTTCTCTCCCATTTATTGTTTTGGCATATTTAAAAGTTGGTTTGAGGACAGACATGCTAGCATCAACTCAGTATGAAGCCACATATTTCTACCAGATTACAAGATTCTCCATATTTAAGACCTCACCTTTCAAGCCTCTTTCTACACTTCCTTAATCTCTCACTTTCAAATCAAGATCCCAGAGTCCCCAGTACTTGAGTTTTTCAAGATGCAGCTGAACCGATTGCTTTGGGCTCTTTTTCCCGCAAAAGGTTGGGCCAGATAATCTTTTGAGGGCCTCCTGACCTCCCTTTGCACCTCTGTGTCCTTTTAACTACAAGAACTGAAGTGCTTACTCCACAGCTCAAGTGTGTAATTCCATGAAGGCATGCAGGAACTGAGACCACAAGCTGTCTCCTCACAGTAGTTTTTGTACCAGTATTACAAGTCACAGATCTTTGATGTGTCTGAGCTAAAGCAGTTTAAGGAGAAGCATGAAAACACCATGGAGTGTCATAATCCTCTAAACTGCCTTGATCCAATTCCTCTAGCAATGCCATTTGATTTGTAAGTGCTGGGCAGCCATAAACACTCTCTCCTCCATACTGAAAAAATATTGGAAGTTTAGAGTTGGTAGCATCAGATTATTTATTGCTTTGATAATCAAAGGAGTGATTAAAAGCTGTTACATTTCAGTTCCTGAATAATTCAAAATGAATAGCACTTATCTCCTACCACTTATGGGACAAAGTAAAAAGAATTTACAAGAAGGGCAATGTAAGGACTAACACTGGGAAGTTTTGTCTGCTGACTCAAGACTGGGATTTTTTTTTTAAGCAACTTCCAAGACATATGGAAAGTTTCTTTTCAATATTTAAGCCAGAATAGGGAAAGATACTATGAAGTTATTCTAAAAGCATGGGAAGACAGTTGCATGCCATTGCTAGTATTATGTTCAGATCTGCCAAAACTCGGGGCAGGGGAAAGAGGCGGGCACATACCAGCTTTAATTAAGGCAAAATTATGTTTGCATGTCAGACTTTCCCACTTCTGTTTCCCTACATAAAGATCTGATACAAAATAAAAAACACTTTATCATTAAATGTAAGATCACAAGATCTTAGTAGACAAGATCAAGTAGATGAAACTGAAACATGTTTTATTCACATAAAATGATCAGACTGTTGATACACGTAATATGGAATACAACCACCACACTCTAAGACAGTTATTCCTGAATCAAAAACTTTTTATCAGAAGAAACCAAAATTGAAGAGTTTGTTCTTCTGGTTATTCTAGAATTCTATGTGGCACCTGTAGTCCAGAACAGATTTGACTTGTTACCCACTAACAGATATCACCCCAAATGTCTGACAAGTTACTCTCAAGAATAGCAACCAGCTGGCCTTCAACTTCTGTCCTCCATCCTCCTAGAGGGATAGAATTTCAAATCTAAGTTCTGTGAAAAATTTAAAAAAATTAGTTTTCATATGCAATTAACTGTATCGCAAAATAATGGTACAGAAAAAACTTGCACAATAATATGCATCACGATCAAAAGTTATTGAGTCAGTCTTCCATTAATAATCTCATAATAAGGCTTGATAAGGAAAATTATGTTATAGTAGCTAACTGGAAGTAAAATTTTAAAATAGTTATTTCTGAAGAGGGTTTCTAGTTAAAGCCTCAGGAGTTATCACTTGCAAAGAATTCTTTTTAATGACATATAGCATTACATCATCAGTGCTTATTTTACAAGGGTGGGAAGATGATAAATAGATATTCTCACCTTTTGAAAACAGCTGTTTCAGTTTTAGCATCTACAGTAAGGCTCAGTGTTTCCTTCATGCTGCCATTCATTACTGTTTCAGTTACCTTGTCTGCATTTTCTACATCATCTTCTCCATCTGAACTGGCCTCCATAGCAACACTTCCTGGAGCTAGATATGTAGAAGTAATTCAGTACATGGCTGGTTATGTTTCCATTTCATGAGCAAGCATACAAGCCAGTATTTTTGCAGTTTTCTACACTTCTCAAATTCCTCCTTACAGGGAAAGTCACCTTTCTGCAACACTCACTATACACATATATGGAGCACAAGTACTTCTTAGAGATGGCTTTTATTTTGCAAGCCATTTAGTGATTTAGAATGACAGTGGTTACTGCGACTGGTTTGCCTGAACAAGACTTTAGTAGGATTATAGTGATGTATTATTCTTCCATGCAAATTCTTTACACAAGATCACACAAATCTTGTTACACAAGATCAGTACAAAACTGACAGTATACTTCTAAGTACGGACAAGCCTTTGGGAAGTCCAGTCTCCCTGGATTTCTCATCTGTACTTTCTGTTTTGTCTGTTAATAATATGTACACAAAACTAGTTAGCACATGTTTGGCCTTTAACCAGTTAGAGGTTATGGTAACACTGGCTCCTGTGTTTTAAATCGGAAACTATTCTAAATAGTTTAGAAATTCTTTGACAAGCCATTTTCATTATCTGATAGAAAAGCAGCAGAGCCTGATGAGAAGTTTCTGAAAACTGAAAATTTTCTAGTACGGGGAAATATTTCTCAGGCACAACTCTTAAAAACAATCTGCTTGCATTTCTGAATGCTGTGTACTTACTCTCTAGCTGTGTTGCAAGAGCAGGTACATTTGCACTCAAGGGATCAACCGGGTCTGCATTTGTTTCCATTTCCACAGGAGAATTACTTCTTAAGGAATCTTTTGAGCTTCAAATATAAAGTAAAAAAGCTTTAGGAACATTTCTGAATAGCAGAATGGGGTGTTCTTAAAATAGTATTTCTAATTCTATATCAAGGCTCAGAGGCCTAGAACTCTACTGAAACTGAATGACAAGCTTGTTTGCAGGAGTCTTAGGAAGACACAATAAATAGTAGTAATGCAAAAATCCATCAGAACTGAGCTGACTGAATATGTATTTTGTGGTGGTTTTATTTTTACATGGTTCGATTTATTTTTATTTGGTTCGATTACAAGTAGTAGTGACATGTCACTGGTAAATAAGGCAAACAAGCATCACTGGCTCCTTGTAGCATTTCCAACACTTAATTGACCTTCTAAATGCCATCTTAGCACAGAGCCATCTTTCAAATTGCAGAGACTGCCAAGGCAGTCCTCATCATGCACTACAGACTACTGAATCATATATACAGTACAGCTGCAAGTTTTGCATTCCAAAGAAACACTCAAAAGACAATATTTGGCCACTTGAAACACTTTCTCACTATCTGTAGAATAATGTCTTTTCTAGCAACTCCAAGTCTTCATTGTCTTCTTCACATTTCTATTATCAACTTAACTGCCTCAAGTGTAAACACTATACTGTTTTATGTATAAAATATGATTAAAAGTATAATAAAAATCATACTTTTAGAGCTGTTAAACACCCAGATAACTGAGAGTCAGATGTATAAAAGGAAGAGTCTTCTGACTGGAGAAGGGATCGGTCCTAGATCGCTAGCATTTGGCAACTCACAACTTGTATCCAAACGATTAGGTACTTACACAAAGGACTTCAGGTTTTTTAAGCGGAGTTTAATCAAGAAATGAAAGCGTATCTCAGTCTCAAAATAGTGCAGAACTTCTTAAACAAGGTACCACAGCTGTATAGCCATACAAGTTTTCAAAAAAGACCCAAACCATCTCAACAAACCCACAACAAAAAACCTAGAAAACCCTATTTGTTTTATGACATCCATAAACCAGAGCCATCATAGACATTTTATGACCTTCACATTCAACAGTTCCATGTCTAAATCTTCACTGGTTTCAGTCTACACTAAAACAAACAAACAAAAAAAAACACAAAAAAAAAAAAAAAAACCACACAAAAAAAAAGAATAATTACAGCCCAAATTCTGGTCTGAGACCAGTATTAGAGGACCCAAATATTCTTTAAAAACCTTGAAAAGCAATGACACAATAGGATCCACCCATCTTACTGCAATGTAGGAAAGCCTGCTGCAAGTTAGATCATACAAAGACATACTGTTATAACACATGGAGCACTTCAGGAACTATATACCTTGTATTCTATCAGAACGCTATCAACACAGGCTTTTAGAGATGGACACCACAAGGAAACCAAATGACAGCTGCCATTACATTTAGTAATGAAGAACCTGCTCTGAATCACTAACACTCTTACCTCAAAGAGGATGTGAACTCTGAAAAGGAAGCCCAGCCAGTTTCTTTTGCTGGCATAGGTTCTTCTGTACTCCACACATCAGACCCCACAGAATCCAAATTGGAACCATGTGCAGTCTCCATGGGTACATCAAAGTTAGCTGACCAGTTTGGTGCTGAAAAACCATCAACAGGTTCATTAGGAACAAGTTTGAATAAAGAACATGAGTGCACATATGCCTAACATTCATTCTCTACATGTACATTCCAAAAAAACCCAGAAAAATCAGCAAAATCCTTAACTAGACTTTAAAGCACATGCAGAAGAATCCTCTATATACTGTAAAAAAAAAAAAAGAATGTATTCTCTAGAAGGGAAATTCTGCTAGTAAGACAGAATTTTAAAAACATTAACTCAGAGTATTCTGCTATATATCAATATAACTTATCTGAAGAACCAATAAGCCATACTGGATCACAAGTACAGTCCCAATTTAGTCTTTAAAATAACACCAACATTTGTTATTTCAAAACTAATTTCTGTACTAGAAAAAAAAGAAATATTTATCCCTTCTTTCAGTTCCCTACGTGCATTTTCCTGAACATACAAAATGAGCATGTCAACTTTGGTATTGGAAGTCTCTAAATTTCTCATGCACTAACACCACTGCTATGTTTCAGAAAAGTTTAAGGCTTTTTACAACTTAAAATATTTATTGATATTTTTAATTTTGGAGCAACTGTGACTATAAAAGCACTTAATTTAGGATAGGTCAATTCAAAATGCTTCACCTACCCAAGGGAAACATGTTTTTCATTAACACTTACATACAAAAAAACAGGCTGAAAAGGAAGTTCTGACTAGCAATTAGAAATTCCAACCCAGGCAGATATGGGAGGAGACCCACATGGATCAAAACTTGTTTGACACACAGATGCCAACGACACCAATCTGACAAAAGAAAAGAAAACCCTTAACTTTTCCTTCTATTTTAATTTAATTCCTTACAGTCTAGATAAACACAGGGCTTTTACCTACAGATATTGCTATTTTAAGTAAAGCCAGTTTAGTCTACTGCAACTTTAACATATTTAAACCAATTACATCAGTTAAGTTTCCCCGTAAGATTCTACTGATGCGCATCTTCCATTCACACACGAAACCAGACTAAAGCAAACTCACTTCGTAGGAAGTTTTTTAGAAGAACATTGTTAGATGAAAAGTTGGTCTGAAAGGCTTTCAGTAAAAATAGATATTTTAGGTGTGGAGATTAGCAACCTGTTAGTTTTACAGGCATTCAAGACGTGTTAATTGATTACATTTCATCCTTCCCTCTCTGATTCCTCTTCCATTTTTTCATCTTGAGGACTAGAAACATGAGTTTTAGAGAGACTACATAACTTGACTCAAGAGACCTAGGTAACTCAAACTTCCCTACGTTTGCATACTTTGTTGCAAGCAGTCTTTACAGTCGGAGAGACTACTTCACAAAACAGTTGAAATAAGAGTGGTAAACAGAGTAAGACTGCTAGATCTAACACTATCCCGTAACTCAAAGTAGCTGGGTGAAAAGCTACGTACGTTCACTTAAGTCTACTTCCATTTTGTCCTCCGTATTGGTGTGTGACTCAAACAAGTCTTGTTTTGTTCCATCCTCTTCTTCAGAATCTGTACTTTCTTCACTGTCTGTACTGCCCGAACTTAAAAATACAAAAGAGATAGTTAAGATTCTATGTTTAGTATCAGATCCTTGGCACATGAAATACTGGAGTGTTTGAGGATAGAGAGGGTTACAATAGCTATCATTTCTGATAGATTAACTGGAGGTATAATTGTTAGCTGTTAGCATTCCCCTCATTTCTCTCAAAACCCCAAGGTTTAAGGTTTTCACTTGACTGTTTAAAAGACACTATCTTCTTACCCCCATTTGCAAGTAAAAGACAAAAATTGGTTTTACTACTGCCACACAAAAGGGAGAAAAGGAAAGTAAGGAATCAGATTTGTGTAGAGAGATCGTTAGTCTATTTAGTCTCTTCACCCTATACAGAAGTGCTGAAATACAAAACTCTGTTCAACACCAATCTAACAAGATATAAACTTGATTTGTTGTAAAAATCTAAGAAGAGATTTAACAAATCTCCTTTGAAATCTCCCCAAGTGCATTCCATTCCATCTTCCTGACACAGAGACATGCTTTAAACTCTACAGACATCTCTCCCTTCTTCGTAAGCACAACTAACACAAAAAGCAAGGTAAGGTAAGAAGGTAAGGATGTCCATGAAACACACCACATTAAGTAACCACAACACCATCAGACAAAAGAAGTGATTTTGTACAGAACGTATTATCAACAGGCATTTCAAATGTTACAAGGGAAGAAGGGATCACATTACTGATTCAAGCCACAAGGTGGTCAGAAAAGCCAGGACTACCCTGGGACAAAATTCAGGATATCAAGAGAAGCTACACAGTCCTGAAAGTTTTGAGGGTCAGATGCTCCTTCCCCTCAATGCAGCTTCCTATGCAGTTTTGTTCATAATCACACTGGTGTTGTAGAGTGGACAGCAAGGTCTATAGAGGTGTGGAACTAGACTGCCTTGTACATGGCAAGAATAGCTGAGCAGCTTTAAAAGCAGATGGAAAAAATAAACAGCAAGAAAGGAGAAAAAAAAAGCTACAAAAGGTGAAGAGCAGAAAGAACTGAGCAGACAGGGCAGCTGTTGCCACCTTCTGCAAATTATGGCTGGAAGATAAACAGAGCCATCCCCTCTACTCGTTTCTCTAAAGAATAGAAATAGCTAGTTATTCTGGACAGCCTGTGCTGTCAACCTCAACCAAGAGACACGTTCAGTATTGAGGGCTCACTATACTGCTTTTTGGATGAAAACCATGTTTTCTTACCTAGAACGCCTCTGGGACTCCGGTGTAAATGCAATATGTTTTTCTTCCCAAATGTCTTCTTCATCAGAACCACCATCATCAAACTGCTGTATCCGCTCCTTACAGCATGCCTCAAACAAGGCTATATTGCCCTAAATACAGCAAAAGTATAAAAACTGTATTTATGATTCATCTTTCTACTTATATTAATAAATATTTTGGAAATGAGCAGTGGAGGAAAAATAATTCTCTTAAAGCAGCAGAAGACTACAACATCTTAACTTAAAGCTTGTCAAAGAAATACCCAGTGGTGCTTGTTTTACTCAGTGATGAACAAGTTGAGTGGACCATCAAAGAACAAATAGGAGTTTCCATGCTGTATAGGAATAGCATGCAAGAGTGACATTGAAGAGCTCTTCTGATAACCAGACCACCAAGAACTCCATCTTTGTTTTCTATAGTGGGAGTCATTTCAGCTCAACTCACAAGTAATACCTAGGGTTAAACTCCCTGTCCTTACTTCTGTCACCACAGTTTCACTAGATGACTGAAATAGCTTCCACCCAAAAAACACAAGCATGCAATATACACAAATTTAATCCAAGCCTGTTTTTGAACCTGGCCATACAAATTAGAAACAGTTCCTTTTAACACTGATCAAAAAGAACAGTGTCTTCCAATTAGAAAAATCTTGTGATACAGGAACATGGTAGGGTTGTATTTTCAAAGATTTCACATTGAAGAAGCAAATATAACCATCACCACCAAGACTCTAAAGTTGCACTGACATTTAAAAGACAGTAATTTTTCTGACAGTACAGGAACATATACTTACACTTTCATTCGTATTGAGGGTAAAGTTGATGTCTGAGACCCGATCAAAAGAAACACTAAAAAAAAAAATCAGATGTATGCAAGAAAACAAGATGTTGTATTATGACATGAAGATATTTCATTTCTCTTAGGTTTCTTATTTTCCAATAATCTAAAAATGTAACATTAAAGACAAAGGAGCTTCCAACACAAAAGTCAAATTCTACATTGACAAGGCTTGACATTTACTTGATTTTTCTAAATGTAAAACATTTTAAACAAATATAAAACAATGCCATCTCTACCCTAGAGTTAGCTGTGAAGACACAACAAGCCTAAACCAGCATAACTGATGTATGCAAATGTCAGATGCTGTACTGTTACACACTGGAAAAAAAGTAGGCCTAAACAATGCCTAATCTGACTATGGACTAACATGATACAGCTCAAAATCTGGCAAAGATTCAAGTTAGGAATTCTTATACCTTCTAGCTGATTTCACCACTTAATAGAAGGATCTTTTCAAAAAGAATAGAGGAAGTGAAAAACACAGTATCAACTTCTGTTTCTTAAAGAAAAAACTTAATCTCCATTTTATTAACCAATTACTGAAGTTTTTTCCAAACCCTCAATACTTATTAGGCTTTGCATATCTTCAGGTATCAAGCTACTGAGCAGTTTCACTAAGTAATTACAAACATGCCAGACTAAAAATAGCATGTCAAACTAAACCTCTAGGGGAAATGAAAGAGAGGGAAAAGATGGGAAATACCATCAGACTCAGAAGAGTTCGTCTACTTGTTTCTCTAGCCTAACATAGCAATGTATTCAGTGGAGCAAGTCCTACTCTACCACTAATCCTCACTGCATTACGAGGTAAGAAAAAAACAGTAAGTGGTC
The DNA here is from genome assembly GCA_013398155.1 of Pedionomus torquatus. NCBI lineage: Eukaryota > Metazoa > Chordata > Aves > Charadriiformes > Pedionomidae > Pedionomus > Pedionomus torquatus. The sequence goes on from VZRU01013335.1 coordinate 149,833, forward strand.
TATGGAAACCTAAGTTTTGCATGTGACAATTACTGTGCAAGATCCCACCTGAATTACTGCACAACAGTAAGCAGATAATTTAAACTGTAATTGATTCTTACAAAACAGGCATAGCTTTAAAGCAATTTTATAACTTAATCCTACTTGTATGTTTATCAGTATACCATGACAAATCTGAAGAGATTTGCTCACACCAGCAGTCATCATCTTTCCACCAAGATCACACACTACTGAAGGCACAATCTTAACAGAATTCCAACTCCTATACTTGCCAAAATCCACTTGCTTCTAGTTAGAGCATCCAAAATTGTTTCCTCTCCCATCAGATCTTAATCTATAATCTCAGCAGACTACATGGTATAAAAATGCAACAATGCTGCTTAGATGGGACATGCAAGCTTCATCCAATCATCACTTACTAAACGTCTTATAGAAGCGCAGTCATTTAATCATATTTTATTCTTCTAGAAGCTATCTTCCAGTAATGCTTTTTACTCTTATCTGCATTTTCTTGCATCCCAAGTCACAAATTCTTACAAAAATCAGGAACAAGTCTATTTTCAGCAAGAAACCCTATTCCTTCCCTTTCCCATCAAGGCATCAGTTTACTCAGAACTGAAGAGATCAAATTTTGTTTTGGCTTGTTTTGTTGTGTTTCTTTTTTTTTTTTTTATTTGGTTGGTTTTTTTCACCCTAACAAGACTATTCTCATTTCCTCATCACTAATCCTATCAGTAGAAAGAAGTCTTAGCTACCTTAACATATGTCTATTTACAATGCCCTTCCTTACTGTATCCTATATTCACAGATGTGCTGTTCATATCATCTCTTCCAGGAAAACTTAAAAGTAGAGTTATTCACATGGTCTGGTACACAGATTCAGCAGGGAACCAAAAAAAAAAATAAAGTCACTTTGAGGCACAAAGAGAGAGTGGCCTCAACAATGCCATGTCATTGGACAGACATTGCTTTCCAAAGCGTAGTTATTCACAAGCACTGAGTGATCATGTTGGCACAACCAGGATAATTGAAGTGAAAAATAAGTTCTTGCTCTCCTCTGTAGACTGTTCAAGAAGGCTTCTATCATCACACACAGACAGCACAAAAAGACAGGACCGATTGGCAATTGCCTCACATCAGTAAAGGCTTGTATTTATCATCAGCAAAACCAATAATTTATCATCAGCACAGCCAAATACACAATGAGAAAGGAAACTCCTGAGACTATAGTCAAAGCCAGTATAACGTTATACTCACTTGCCGATGTCATCTTGATCAGCAAACTTCTCATCGTTGAAGCCAAACTGGTCAATAAAATTGGACGTCATTTGTTGCATCTGATAATCAGAAAAGGCCTGGCAACCCCAGGACCAACGACAGTGATATAATGATTCTAATAATACTCTAAATCCTACTTGCCCATTTTGCTCCAAAGAAATAAAAGTCTAATACAAACATTAAGACAAATCCTTTTCCTGTCCTTTACCTTTGAATTTTAAAATGGTAACACTGACTACATACCTATTTACATTTAGTGACTCAAAAGCCAGTCTTATAGCAGCTCTCAATAAGAAAGTTAAATCTCTAGTTTATTCACATGCTAATCAGCATTTTTCCAAATGCAACCCAAAGAAACAGTGAAACATATATATATTAGATAAAAGAAAAAGCTTTGTTCGAAACACCATGAAGCTATGAATGGCAAGAACCAGAAAAGTACATTACATAGTGATGCTAAAGCACAACTGTGTATTTACCATCATGTAGTTATTGCTAGAAATATCAGTCTCAGGCACATACACCAGCATCTATTCAACATCTTGGAGGAAACTATTGAACATTTCACATCTCAGTGCAGTGTCACTGACTCCACTGTAGTTTGGTGGTGTTTTGTTGGGTTTTTTTGTGGGTGTTTTTTTTTTTTGTTTTGTTTTGTTTTTTGTTTTTTAATAAAGATGCCATTGTCAACTGAGAGCAGATGGGTATATACGCTTCTGAGCATTTTCTCCTATCTTTAACAATAGTTTTGTCCCTTATTTCCCAGGACTATAGTTAAATTATCACACAATCTCCAGGGATTTTTAATAGTATTATTTCCATGTATAAAGTCAGCCAATGCTAGGACAACTCTAGGAAATACCATTGTCACATGAAATCCCTTGGTTTCCTGCCCAGGTGACTACAGAGACACAGTATACAGTTTCTGAGAAAGGTATTAAAGCTCAACAAAATGAATATGGAAAGCAAATAACAAAAAACCAAGTTTGCATTAAGGCATTATGAAAACTAGAGGAAAAAGAAAGGGTATGTAGAAGGATGAGGTATTCAGCAAGCCAGTATCAGAAATGGGTCTGAAAAATGCTCTGGGTCACTATGCTAAGTCAGGCAGAACTATTACATTTTGATCCTAAATTTTAAGATCTTGAAGCTAGTTCTGAAAAAACTTCAGAATTTGATACAAACACAATTAGTATATCAACATTACATGGGTAGACAATCAATTACTGACTGTCCTCCATATAAAGTAACTACTCTGCTTTATTCTGGTTACTGAAGTTTCCTTTCCTGTAAAGTATTTTCACTATTATGGATATTAGTAAATGCATGTCACTGAAAGACATTAGTGAATTATCTCCACAGGAAGAAAAAGCCCAAAGAAATTAATCCGACTTTTTCTCTTTCACAGAGGGTACAATGATTAATAACATCGCCCACCAGATAGACAGAAAATTAAGACATGATGTTTATGACAGCAGCTAGTTATGAAACTAGTGCAAAACCGTATCACTACATCAAAATTGTCTACAAGTATGTAAAATGCAGTTATAAACTGCTAGTGTATCTCAGGCCCTAGACAGTTCCACTCCACTCTAATATGTTTCCAGGACACTTAGAAGACAAAACATTACTAATCTGGTGGAGAACAGAAGGATAAAAACCATCCTGGGGTAAAAGTTTTCAGAGCCACAGCAAGATAGGATGTTAAATACTGCTGGGAGAAGAAAGTTTACAGCTGAGAACTAGGTAACACAACACTTCCACTGATGTCAGTTTTGAAGTGTTATTCGGAAACTCACATAAAACATGGTTCTGAGAAAAAGAGGTGGAGGAGAAGGTGGCTTCCCCATCTGGAATAAAGGATATTCATTAGAAGAAAATAATACTGAACTAGGTTTGGGTATGAGAAGTCATAGCAAATGAAATTCTGCACAGGCAGAAGTTAAATTTGACAGAAATACACTAGAGGTGAGTAGGTTTCTTATTATTTCCTTCCCTTGTTCTATTCCTAATGTGCCCACTTGAATTTTGGAACCATACATCCTATTTCTTCCTTTAAAAATTGGTCTAGAATAGGGTATTCTCCCTGAAGCCAGAGGCACCTTCATCAGTGAATCTATGCAGATTAACTAGCTGGAACTGCTGGGGATGCCTAGGCACAGCAAGTCACTAGGGAAGCTTGAAAAGAGCAGAAATATTTGTAGACCTTACTTTCTCACTAGAGCTGCTACAGCTAGCACCCAACTTAACAACTATTTATTCAGGTACATCCTACGTGCATCTAAATCACTGAATCGGATAAAAGCACACCAGATTCTTAAAACTTGACCCACCACCCACAATTCAAACTCAATAAGCAATTACTTATTATAGAAACTATACAAAACACATAAGGTATGGAAGCTAATCTTAAACTAGGCATTTAGTACCTAGCTGTTGCTGCGGTTAACAATCCAGATAGATCCTTTATGTGGAACATAATACTTAGCAGCAGTCTTGTGCTACATAACTGCCATTCTTCCACCACCAGTGAAAGATGCATATTGCACATAGGATTATTACAAAACTGCTGTCATTCTTCATCAGAATGGCAGTGTTCTCCATAATCACTCACTGCAAAAATACTCTAAATACCATAACTATATTAAACACTATCATTATTAATGAGACAGCTATGAAAGCATTAAAACTACAACACGGACACAGCTTTGACTAAAAGCTTTCCATCTGGTTAATCTGAAAAATCCCCCCACATTCTCTATTTGTTTTTTGGTTTTTTTTTTCCATTAAACCAAATGATACTGAAATATTCCCAAATGAGTTTTTAAAAGCATATACTGAATCTAAAAAATAAAGTTGTCAAGTTCATTGGAAATTTAGTTCAGGAAGATTTGTCTAAAGACCCTTGATACCTGGCAGAAGTAAAGTTAAAAACATCAGAGCTGCTAGATGCACCTCACAAGAGCATACTTAGTTCTCAATTTGTATCTTTGTGACAGCTGTGGAACTTGACATTTTGCCAAAAACTAGAAGCATATAACAACACATCACCAATCCTCCCTGTTTCCTCATCAAAATGAGGGTCAATATCATACAAAAATAATAATATTAACAAACCCAAACAGAAACCCATATTTCTATGGTTCTATGATTCAATTCACACTTCCCAGGAAATATAGTTTAGAAGCCACCATTTCAAACTTCTACATGTTGTAAGAACTAAAGTTCACATAAAAACTGTGTTCTATTTCGCCAAACAACTAGCATTAAACGTGTTCTTTGGCATAATGAATACAGGTGCACAGGATGGTCAAAAACTAAAAGCTGGAAGGCACACCAAGACATTGTGACTTGTGTTAAAAACAAACCTTTGGGTTTGAGAAAACACAGTTGTGTGCCTGTACATGTGTTTAAGTTTTATTTTCAACTTTCAAGATTTGTATTTGCTTGTGAGGGAAAAAAAGTTTTACTGCTTTTTAAAAATCCCTTGTTTATTTTGACAGAAAGAACAACCTGTGCTGTTAAAAGAATTCAACTTACCTGCTGCAAAGAAGAATCCTGTGAAAAGCCAGTTTCTTTAAAGTCAATTTCATCATCACTGGAAGAATGAATGTGGCAGGTAGTAACCTATACAAAGAAATTTTAGTCATTTTAGTATATGACAGCCACTCAAGTATATTTGCACTATCTGGCAAAGTTTTCAGTTTTGTATCAAAATGGAATTATTTTTTTAGTTTTCCCAACTGCTATATCACACAAAAAAAATCCTTGAAATATTTCAATAACATTAACCCACACATAAATATTAGGTAACCTAAAACAGCCAAAGCTTTTGACTACTTCAGAATGATTGAACAAAAACTGTCAGGTATAGGACGGGCTTTATCTGAAACAAAATGAGACAAAACTTGCATCTTGTCTTTGTACTGCAAAAACTATACTGAGCAACAAGTGAATTAGTAGTCACCAAAATACTAGAGCATATACAGAGATCTTCCTTTCCCATTTATAAAATATAAGAATTCAAGAGGAAACATCTTGGGTATCTGTAGAATTTACTGGTAAAAAGGTAAAAGAACTAAAACTGCAGAAATTCATAACCAAGGTGTACTTGCAGAAAAACAATGAGTTGTTGCCACAACAACTGTAGTTTTAAATATTATCCTTGAAATAAGTTTTTTTTGATGATCTGACAACTACTGGGAATAGTCTGTTCACTGACACTGCTATATAATCAACATGCTCTTGAAAGTACTTATCTTCAATGAGAAGAGTGCTCCAAAAGTACTTCTAGCAGGGCCAGCAATCAGCTATAAAGTAACAGCAGCAACAGCTGACCCTTAAGACAGGTACTCTTATGACAGATCACAAGCATAAAGCAAATATACAGGTGAAATACATACTGCACTATAATATACTGCATTATTCTACAGGCTTCTAGAACTCTATTGTTACAGATTCTTAAGTGAAGTCAGGTGGTTCATGGACTCTTCTCATCTATTTTGAAGAAAATATAATTCTATACAGAAAGTACTGAAATACATACAAGTCTTCATATAAGACAGATACCTTTTTATGCTCTCACAAATATCCCAGGACAATGCTACAGTGCAGATACATGTGCAAGAGAAATTTAGAAAGTTATTACCTGAAGTATATTGTGCTTTTATGCTTTCTCTTCTGTTAGTGGAATGTTTACTTTAATAGTTAGGAGCGCTTTAGTCTCACACATCTACCATTCAGCAATTACTAGAAGTACTCTAAGTTAGTGAATGTCTGAAGGAAACCTGACCTATACACTAAAATCCTGGGGAAGAACAGTAATGCACCACATGATCTCTGGGCTTCTTGTGTCTGGAAAATCGCTATGTCAAATGCCTAAGGCCATTGAACATTAGCACTCAGTGTATATTTATGAAAATATTCTTGCATTTAAAGATAATTATATGGCATTCCATACCACAACCTCAGCTTACCCTGACACTTAAGTAAGCACATTTTGAAAGGACTAAACTTAATATACCTACTCCTTTTACAACTGAAACCTGTTGAGGGAAGAGACAGGCAAATCCAAGTAAGAAGTTGTTTATTTAGTTTTAGTTACTACAATGAGTTAATCCCCAGCAGAAGTCCTACCCTTACTGCTGTAACAGGAACAAGCTCAGGACTTAGCTAGACAGTGACTTCTCCCCCAAACTCTCCCTCGGGGAATCAACAGGACTCAGGGCCTAAGATAAATTAATTACTACTCTTTAGCTGCTCTAGTTGAAGCATAAACCTGGAAGAAGAAACTAGCATTACTCTACCCCAATAAACGGCAGAATCATGCCAGAGAACAGAGTTGAACTGACCAGCACAAATTCCAGAAATTATTTAAGAAAACTCCTCACTGTTCAGACTAGTCACTTTCCAACACTAACACACAGAACAGGNGCAAATTCCAGAAATTATTTATTTAAGAAAACTCCTCACTGTTCAGACTAGTCACTTTCCAACACTAACACACAGAACAGGTACTTTTTGCAAAAAACTTGTTCTAATGTGTGGCATTTTTCCCCCCTTCATTTCCTGGTAACACTGAGAAGGATTTCCCTTAAAAATCACCATGTAATTCCTTTCTCTTAAGGCAATCATCAGCGATTTGTCCCATAGACTTACTTTTAGGCTTAGGAGAGGTATCCTAAACTAGGTATCCTCACCTGGTCTTTAAGTATACCTCTCGAACATTCAGTATCATGAATGCTGAAAGGATGCCATAAAGAGACACAACTGAAGTCATACAAAATCTCCTGTACAAACCTAGTATTACAAATTGTATAGCATTCTTCACTGTACCAGCATCATTAATTCACCTAAAGAGCCAAAGAACAATTACTCTACATTTGTTTAATCTTAAGCTAGGTAAGTTTAAGTAAGCTTAGTTATGTACTGCCTACCTTCTACCAGAGGTCAGTTATCAGTGGGAAAAAATAAAAATAAACTCCCTGTAAAGTGTTTTGGGGAAAAGATAGTTCTGCTACATGCTCTACTTCTAAGTCTGCAGCTACTGTTATTTTAGAAAATGTAAAAAGAACTTGTTCGAAAGACAGAAAAGCCTAAAAAGAAAGAAAGTGAATGCAGGGATAAAGTGTTGATAGACTTAAAATCAACATTCCTGATACAAAACAACTGAAAAAGAATAGTCCCATAGCTACAGAAGTAGTTCATTATGAATGGACTTCAGGACCATGTACATTGTTCCATTAGAGTAAAAGAGCTCTCTTTGATTAGTGCCAAATGATTGAAGCATTGAAAGTACTCACGAGATCACTTATTTCCATAGCCCTCACACAGCTAACTGATTTACATAATTCTTAATGAACTTCTATCATAAAGAGTATGCACACACAAGTATATCAGTAAACCATAGTTCTGTCATTCAGGTCAGGAAGTCTGTGCTTAACTGTATCACCCATGACTAGATTCTGCTCAACAGCTTGCTTAGAGCAGGAATACCTTAAACCAAGTAAATAAGCCTACTCATCTGCCCAGCAGCAAATAGAAGGCTCAGCCACAGAAAATTAAGGAAGGTGAGCTTAAGATCTTGCTCTTGGGACACTGAAAATCTGCACTTTAAACCAGGTATAAACATCAGTTCTTATATGGTATTGTTTTAACCTAGGATGCATCCATCTTAAAGAAAGTACAACACTCACACACAGCAAGTTGTTCAGGTTTATTACACAGGAGAGAACAGGTCTATGGAGACTAAAAGCATAGGTATTTGGTGACAGTATGACTGGGAAGAAATACTGTGGAGCTGTGATTTCAGGATACATCCATACCACAAACACAACAAACAACTCATTAAAAGACAAATCTCATAGTAAAACAAGTAGCTGAATTTTCTATCTCCTACACTACGTTGTACTGTCCATTACTGCTTGTCCTGTAAAGAAACAGTGTTTACCCCAATGGTACTTTTAGGTACAAGAATTTGTTTTAATGCTTTGTATTTCTATTAAACTGAACATCATAGAGTTTGGAAACATGTATTAAATGAGGTTTTACTGTTGTTACATCAAGTACATCCAAGTAAATGATTACATATCTAAAGTTAATTACAATGTTTTTCATAATAAGTCAGCTTAGAGCTCTACCTCTCTAGATGACACTCCTCTTGGCCTTGATCGAGCAAGTAGCTTCTAACAAGAGGAAAAACCATTACTCTACAAGCACCATGAACTTCCCTGTATGCACAGGGTCATGGAAAAAATACTATCTGTACATCATTTGGTTCTGTCCACAAGCTGCAGTTTCAGATTAGTTTCTTATTGCCACACACATCATGTTAACATTATGTTTCAGTTGCTATACTATGTTGAAATAGTAAGTTTAACAGGCTATCAGTCTTATAGCCCAATTAATAGAGCACTTTTTTGTTTTCCCACTGAACCTACATAGGCATATTTACATAGTATAAACAAAGCAATTAACACCACCTCCAGCAGTTTTAGTCTGTACTCTTCAAGCAGACAAAACCTTCCAAGGACACTAACTTGAAGCTATAAATTTCTTGGTGACTGTCTGGAATGAGCTACACAAACTGAGCTACTGCAAGATTCCCATACTAAACACTGTGATATGGCTTTAGTGGAAAAGTAAACTAAAAAAAAAATTACCAGTTCCATAGTTCAGGCACTAGATCCACTTTCAGCAAGTTTCAACAAGTAGGGACCAAATAAACAGCAGCAATTTTTATACCTTACCCATCACAGCTTACCAGGTCTACTGTATTCCTCTTGTTAGTTTCTCCTAAAGAGCTTGTGCAGAAAGTCTCCCATCGCTCTCTGACCTCCTCTGGAAGCTCTAGCACAGGAAACAGAAAAAAAAAACAGTCTGCTACTACTGACAACAGAGTATCGCTTAATTTTTTTTTATTGTTCTCTTCTGCTCTACCAGGAATATTTAAGAAGATTTAAGGGAGATTTAAGAACTGCTAATTTTAAATTGAATGCATCAGAACTAAGCAATATTTTCTTTTGACTCAACAGTTGCCTTCTGATTTGATTCCTCAAAACTTGATAATGAAAGTCATGAAGTCAAACTTAAGATCAGTAACATTACCTTTAATGAGCTGTTGGACTAGTGTACTGTTTGGCCCCTTATCTGTACTATGCACAATACAGTTTGCTATCCTTGTCAGATGACCCATATAGCCATGTCGTCTTCCTCCTTCAGCCCTGCAAGAGATAAAAAGGAATTCACCTACTCATACTCAGGGCAACTACATTACTATATTTTGTTGTGAAGACTACCAGAGTCTATCAGTTACAGAAGACAAAGAGCATAGAGGTTCTTAAGCAGAAGAGTTGTATTCTAAAACCAAAGGTTCACAAAAATACAGAAGAATTAAGATACAAACTGCTTTGACTATACTGAGCCAGTGCAGAAGACTTAGCAAACACGTAAGCTACCAAGAAGTGCAAAGTATCCAAACAGATCATTTCTGCTTTCATGTTTGTGTATGTAGAAAGGCAAGACAAAGCTAACAGACAATTTTTTGGAAGCTTCTGTTGCCAAGACCATTTCTCAAAACCCCAAACACTCTCAGAGCCTTGAGTTCATAACCAAAAGAGAAAAAACTCTTAAATCCTAAGTGTGCTCTGGTTTTGTAGAGTTTCTTTACATTGTATTTAATGTACAGAGCAGGAATGGTATGACCAACTGAAATGTCAACTGGGATTATTGCTTTCCTCAAGTTTAGGAATTACACTTAAGTGCATACCAGGGGTATAACTACAAGGCTGTTAGAGTATCTTTTTCTGTGACAGGATGTACTGCTTTGAAGAAGGAATTACTACTTAGAATAGTGGTTTGAATAGCAATAGTCAGCTGGATCCATTCTAGATCTGACCAACGAGATAGCATGAGAGCTTAGTCTTGCACTGCAGGTCTAGCATTTGTCATTGCCTACCCAAAAAGTCTAGAATATGACTGTATCTTCTATTAGCAAATGCTTATTAACCCTAGTGAATCAAACAGCTTTTTACTAAGTCAGATTACTAGCAACAGAAAGCAGTCGCCCTCAAGATTCTAGAGCTGTTTACAGTAACATCAAATGACAGGATACAAAAGCACTAAAAAATAATAATACCCATTTTCTGAAGCAACTAAGAGAAGAATATCTTTGGATTATCTCAAAGGCTTATCTTTCCTATTTGGGGTCATAGCTGTACAAAACTGGATAAAAGGCTGAATTACTTACAACAGTCTTCCCATTTCTAGCAAATAATAATCAACTTTCTAGATAAAAACACAACTTAAGGTTTACAACAGTATTTTCTGCTTCAGTATTTGCAAACACGTGACTAAAATTTATCCATATGGTAAGTGCTGGATCAAGAACACTCATATCCAAATAATAATTTTACCTTGGATTTATGGAAATAACTTTCCATACTTCTCTCCTATGAGAGTCTAATTGCTGATAAGGTTGGCAGTTCTCTATAATCTTATCAGAGTACAATATAAATCAGAGACCATATTTTCCACAAATTAAACCACAATCCCATTTTTTGTACCACCCTCTTCATCTACTTCAACATCCTTATTTTCAGTTATTAGCCATATATTTATTATCTGATTCACATCAATTAGGAACAAGAATACTTTGGGGACTAGAACTGCCTTAAATACACCAGGAAAACAGCAAGTTTATTTCCCAGTCAACTAATTCGGTATTTTGACAAGTTACAGCTAACATTTACTGCTGAGTACTCCCCGAGACAAACTTGGGAGCCTTCTTGTTTTACCACCTCAGATGAAGGCTGAGGGTTTTTTTTCTCCTGCTATGAACAGTTTTAGGTAACATTAGCTACTTGAAATTTCTATCCTTCCACAAACGTACTTATAGAAGATATTCCTTTGCTAAGGACTTGGCTTTTACTTCTTCAGAGTCTGTTGCTCCCCAATATGTTATATGCTTTGATGCATTTATAAATAATTTTCCATCTATTACTAGAGAAAAGTATTCCCTGTCTTCAAAAATGATGGTATATTTTTTCTGTACTTGAAGATGGGCAGACTTTCAAAATCATAGTAATCTCTTACACATGGCAAGAATGACAAGCTATTGTATTGTCATATGGTCATGAGGAAAAAAAGAAACCAAACCATCAGAATGCTACCAAGTGGTAGTAGGAGAGAAAGCTTTAATCCAAGTACTAACATAGAAATGTTTTTTAGAACTAGCAAGATCAGTTATGCATTGGTCATGTATTCAGTTCACAATTCAAGTCTTATGTACACATTTGCAGGGAGTAAGAAAGCTAATTACTCACTGTTTCTTTTCATTCATCTCCCATGCTTCAAGTATTCGTTCTATTAATTGGCACTTAAGGAAGAGCTATAAAAAAAGCAAAATATGCTTAGTAGCAGTAAAGTGGAACTCTATTACTTGTTAAAATAAACTGCAGAACGCAAAGTCTTACAAGACAATTTCAGATTCAGGAGAAATACCTTAATTGAACAGTTTAAAGTTCAGAAGCAGCAGTCAGATTCAAAACCAGAAGCCTAAAAGCTAAACCTACATTAATTCTACTTCTTTCTATAGCCACTTGTAGTAGCATAAAGTTATCAAAACAGCAATTTTATTTCTTAAAGACAAGAGGAACTTCTTCAAGGAAAATAAATACTTGCAGCTCTGCACATCTGTTCACTTTAGGGCAGTAAAAGCCTACTCTATGCCACTTTCAGGTTTAACACCCTGAACTAACATTTTAAGAAAAAAAATTCCCATTCTTTGCATGCATAAAATTGGGGTATGTTTTAAAATCATAGAATGGTTAGAGTTGGAAGGGACCTTGAAGATCATTGAGTTCCAATCCCCCATGTTATGGGCAGGGACACCTCCCCCTAGAGCAGGCTGCTCAAAGCCCCATCCAGCCTGGCCTTAAATACTTCCAGGGGTGGCTCTGGGCAACCTGTTCCAGTGTCTCACCACTCTCACAGGAAAGAATTTCTCCTAATATCCAATATCCTAATATCTAAACCTCCCCTCTTCCAGTTTAAAACCATTACCCCTTGTGCTATCACTCCACTTCCTGACAAAGTGTCCCTCTCCAGCTCTCCTGTAGGCTCCCATCAGATACTGGAAGGCTGCTATAAGGTCTCTTATGTAAGAAGAGCTGCTACAACACTCTGGAGATGAAAATTCAAGGAAGTCCCAAAAAACCCACAACTTACATGTTTGAGTAAGAGATTGTCACCAGTGGAATCCTGATCTGTAATTGTGCCATTTTCTGTGCTTTCAAGTGGACTTGCAAGAATCAATGCAATACAGATTTCTACTTGAGTATGCAAAAAGTTATTCCATGTATACTTAAAGAACATGTCCTGGAAAAACAATAAAAAAAGTTCAACAAGGCTTACACAAGTCAAGGTCTTTTTACATACCATAACCAATAGTTTCACCCCAGCAAGATATGCGAATGACTACACTGGAAGAAATTCTTTAAGTTTTCAAGTATTACAGCACAAGAGAAAATTAATGACCTGCAAAGAAGTTAATTCTTGTGCTTGCTATTACTCAACCACCACAACTATCACACAGAATCAGAACAAGAACTCAACCATAACTGTATTTATCCCAGGAGTAATCAATAATGCACTTTCAGAGAACAGAGACAGGGAGGAATGACACTCCCCACTTAATATTCTTTCTGCTAGACACAGCCCAGAGAGTCTCAGAGTCAGAAGCATAATTTATGACCTTAGCAGCCCTTGACAGATTTCTCTTTTTTGAGAGAAGGTTAGGTTTAGAAGGTTCACTTAACCTTCTAGCACCTACAATGCCATTTATTATGTGCTCCTCACTTCAGTGAGATTCCTTACAAAATCTTATCTACCTATTTTGAACCTGTCATCTACTAATTTCATTCTTTTATTACAGAAGGCTACCTCAGATAATCTACATACAGTTTAAGATTATTAAACACCTTACACAAGGCTGAGATAAAATAAGTAGTGTTCATTTAGTCATGCTCCTGGTTCTCCACATTTTTCCTCTCAAACATAGGAAAGGCTTTTTTTCAATCTTTATGTCCAGTTACCTTAGACTACTACTTACTGCAAACCTTAAATGATAGCTATTGCTGGTAAAATGAAATATGTTATGCAAGTACATGCAGCAAGTGAGACAGTACTACAGAACTCAAGTTCAATCTAAAAAACAGCCAAAGATCTCCAATTTTCCTTCAGTCCTCCTAAACTAATGACATACTCCCACATAAAGAAACACTACTGGAACTAGACAATTACTTTTCTTTAAAGTCAAGTTGGTACAGTAAAGCACATGCTGTTTCGTAAACCGTATAAAGCCCTGAGAAGTTTACACGGATACACCTATATTCCCTTCTCCCCTCACCCTTCATTACATAAAACCTGCAACAGAAAAGCATGGTCAAACCTCACTGAAGTTAGTTTTCAAAATAATCTACTTTAAGAACACACAAGTGTTCATAGCAGGTACATTCTCTTAGACAACGCATCCAGGAAACATTTCAGTTACAGTGAAGTTAGCTATTTGCATACAAGTTTGCAGACAGATGCTAACCCAAGTTACGCAGAGAAGCTGAGATGAGGACATTACAACCATAGCTGTATTACTTGAAGGAAAAAGGGATTCCACATTAGCAAAAAAAGCAGCAAGTTAACTGACTCAGAGTTTGTTATGCAAATCTTGTTTTCAGAGGTTTAGAATATCAGGTACCAAGTATAACTGTCCCTTTATAAGACAGTATCGAGATACCATTCAGTGTGCCATATATTAAGAGAGGAAAAGGGGGTTTGAGGGGAACAACTTAGGAAAAAAAGTGAAATAGTAAGAAAGCCTTGAACATGGCTGAAAGCTTGAGAACATACGAATGCAAAAAGTTTGATCAGAAAATAACTGGTCATGGTTTTGGCTGGGATAGAATTAATTTTTTTACTAGCAGCTGGTTTGGGGTTTAGGACAAGAATAATCTTAATAATGTACTAATGTTTTTTAGTTGTTGATAAGCAGTCAAGACATTTTCTGCTCCTTGTATCACTCCACCAGCGATTAATACAGCTACACTTGTGATGTCTTCATCTCACTTTCTTTGCATAACTTAGGTTTGCAGACAGATGGGCTAGGAGTGCACAAAAAGCTGGGAGGAGACAGAGGCAAGACAGCTGACCCCAACTGACCAAAGGAATGTTCCAAACCGTATGATGTCATGCTCAGTATATAAATCTGGGGAAAGAAGGAAGGAAGGGAAATTCGGAGTTGTGGCATTTTGTCTTCCCAAGTAACCATTATGTTTGATGGAGCCCTGCTTTCCTGGAGATGGCTGAACACCTGCCTGCCAATGGGAACTAGGGAATAACTTGCTTTGTGTTGCATGCATGGCTTTTGCTTTATTTATTAAACTGACTTTATCTCAACCCACAGGTTTTCCTTATTCTTCTGACTCTTCTCCCATCCCACTGAGGAAGGGTGAAGTGAGCAGGCAGCTGCATGGTCCTAATTGTTGGTTGGGGTTTAAGCACAAAAACGCTTCATATACTTATGAAGACGTAGAGAGTAAGAACCACTCAAGTGATCAGAGGAAAACGCTGGCTTCAGACACATGAATTTCACAGTAAAATATTAGTGAAATAGAAACAAGAACATTAGCAGGTTGAAAAGTTAGGCTGGAAAATATAGTATACATGATCTTCACTGACAGATAAAGCAGACAAAATCTTAAAAGCAATTAACAAAAATAAAGATGGCAGCATGGAAGTTCTCACCAGTATTACTCCTATGCTGTTAAGCTCTATAAGCTCCTGATTCACACTGCTTATATTTGTCTGTAAAAGGCTAGATATCAATCTAATCACATTCAAACGTGTATTTCCCACAGGTGGATCCAATACACCCCAGGTTGTCTTCATGACACTTTTCTGAAAAACAAAGAGGTACACACACAAAAATCCATTAAAGTATCTTGAAACAACAGTTCATCATTACTATGCACAATGACAGAACAGCACTTAAAGAGACACACTCAGTCCTTGAACTACAGTCTTTTGCAAAAATTGCAAGAAAACTATTTTTAGTTCTGAACACTATAGCTTACTTTAACTCCATAGACAGAAAGCACTAATACAGCTACACAAAACCAACAACATTGTAAAAATTGATTGTTAACTCAACAATTGTCTGTTAACAATTGTCTGTTAATTGTCTGTTAACTACAGACAAAGTCTCAAAGCAGATTCATTTTACCTAGTCTTTAAAGGAATTAAGAGATACTTCCTACGAAATACTTCTCACTAGTTAGTCTGTGTACAGCTATAGTCTACACTGCTGCAACATACACAAAATATCTAGGGGGGCAGTCTAAAATAATGCTTCAACAACTCAAACTTTGTATACTTGAAAACAATTTCATAAGCAACAAGCTACTCTGATGCCTTATTCTAAGGTTATACATGAAACAAGCTCCATCTGTAGTCTTTGAAAGAGTTACTTCCAACACAGCAAGAATCTCTTTCCATGTATTAACAAGTCCTTGTATTACAAATCATAAGCTCCACAAGATTTCAGCTAGTTAACAAACCAGAACTGTTGTCACATAACTAAGTGCCAGCCAGTGAGACAAGTCTGGTATTAGCTACTGCAAGAGCTAAAAATAAAAATCTAGTACCAAATATGCTATGAGAAGGGGAATTAATAATAAAAACATCACCCTATCTTAAGGTACAAACTACTGCTTTCTGTAACACTAGATGTCACTTTTGCTTGATTGGTGCCACCCTTGCACCAGAAAAAAAGATGATGGGTATCCCCTNAACACACTACTGCTTTCTGTAACACTAGATGTCACTTTTGCTTGATTGGTGCCACCCTTGCACCAGAAAAAAAGATGATGGGTATCCCCTGCTGGTTCTTTTAGTCCATTCCTTACATAAGACAAAATTTAAGGATGCTCATTTAACTAGTGCTCCAAGTGAGCAATAGGTTCAAAACTTCACTAGATGACTTATTCAAAGACTAAGTATGCCCAACCATCAGAAAATGTTCAAGTATCTTATGTGATCCTGCTTTTACTGTAATATTGCAACAACACAAGATACAGGTCTATGAAGATAAGACAGTTTCTTTGCATTTTGTTACCTCTTCAAGATTTGGAAGTCTTGAGGTCTGATCTTCTCCAAGCAAAACCAAAAGACTTTAACACTACCTTGACTTCCCCATCCAGTATTTTATACACCTTACGTCTTTATTTCACTTTGGCCCATAGGTCCTTTTACGGACTTTGACACCCAGTTCAGGGTGCAGTGATCCCCCTGTAATTCCTGCCAGTGAAAGTTTGAGCAGAAACACATAGATGGATCATGGGTAAACCCCCTTTTTTAAAATCCTGTATTTATCTTTTGCAACAGCATGACATAGATGCTGCTTACATCAGTTAAAAAGCCCAAAGAATTTAACATGCCTAGCGTGCAGGGTGCATGCATGAAGCTGGTCTACTTGGGCCATAAGCAAGTCTAGAGGAACTGTGCAGGCCTCATGTGGGCCATGCCAAAGTTCCAAACAACCTAAATATCCACAGTCCGTGTTTCTTATCCAGATAGGATTTCCAAGCAGAAAACAGGACCTACCCTAAGAATACACAGCCAATCTCTTCTAATTGCTTTCAGAAAGTAGTAATTGCTTCAAGGCTATTCTGCCAATTAAAGTTTAAGCTGGAAAAGCACATCAATTAGCACAACACATTGGCTCAGAGGCAACAATAATGAACAGCAAAGATCACAACAGGCTGAGAAGGAGCCTGGGCACTAGCCCGAAACTTGTCAAACTGGATTTTGTTTGTTATTATAACCTGCCTAAAACAGTCACACAGTGAGAGTCTTGTTTCAATTAATTTGGTAACACAAGGTTTCACTTACTTTTGGAGGCTCAAGTAGGAGTTCATGGAAGGATGAAAGTCGTGCTTTTATGGCTTCTAAAACACTCTTGTTGACTGAATATGTTGAATTGCTCATGCCTGGAGGACAGATCTCTATATGGCCTTCAAATCTAAAACACACAAATGCAGAACTTGGTAATTAATACCAAAACTAGTTCTAAACATCTTTAAGGTATGATTTTGACAGGGTCACAGTTCTAACTGTGTGTGAAAAGAACAAAGCAACAAATAGAAACATAAGATTATAAATATAAATTACATTTGAAGCAATGGTTGAACAAGATTTTTCCGAATGCTAGCCCTAGTATTTTTAGGTTTATTGTGCCTGAAATCTTCAATAGGGTTTTGGGATTAAATGTCATAAACTTTCTATTTCCTTTTTTTGAGGCAGATAAAGAGCTTCACTTGTTTATCCCAAACTGAATGTACCACAGATCTGTTCAGTGGTTTCACAAAATGAAACTGTAATAAAATTCCAAGTAACTTAAAAAAAAAAAAAGCCAATACCCACTCACTACAATGCATATATTTGCACTTATATCCAGAAACACATTGATAAAATGTAATTAGTCTAATCTGTCAAGTAGCATTTAAACTAGCTTCTAGAAAGGAAAATAAATGCAGAAAGACAGTTATTTGGTGAAAGTGCAATAATGCCAAACAATCACTTGTTTCACTCTTTTACTACTTCGGCTACAACAGGCCACAAAATGGTTCAGTCTTAAGCGCATGGAAGACACTTGCTATTGCTGAACAGTAGTTTAGATCAATTCAGAAATAACTGAAGTGAAAGAAGAACACTTACGTCTGTCGTCTTGTCTCAAGTAACGTCAATAGTATTTGGATTGCACTGACTATTGCAGATTCGTTTTTTTCTTTATGAAAAATATTAGACAGCAGCTGCTCTATGATTTCTTGTCTAAAAAAAAAAGCATTGGCATCAGATATAGTACTTCTTTAGGATGTAACTTTTAACAGAAGTAGGTCCTATTTACCCATGTAAAATTACTAAGGGGATAAAAGTAACATTTCCAATGTCAAAAGTTAAAAACTATGGGTTGGTTTTTTTATGAACTGAAAATAAAATCGGAAATTCAGTAAACGAACTTACTTCTCTAGACTTGCAAGCAGTGGATCAGGTTCTGAACTGTTCTGTACTTGTAACATCTGATCTCTGCTTAGACGAATAATTTCACAGAGTGACTGTGATGCATTTGAATGCCTCTGGAATAGAAAAACATAGCTTTTCACTATAAGAGCAATAGCATGCTGAACTGTAATTCTTCAATTAAAGTTCAAAGTTTCAACCTGGAAAAGAGTCTCTCCTACCCAAAACACATTCAGGCAAAAGCCTAAAGCAGTGAAGAAGGGGAAAAAGGGGAAACAACCACACTTTAATACTGAAATTAGCTTACTGAAAAAAGCAAACAGAAAACAGAACTACAAGGTCTAACACTAGATTGTACAGTAACTTGCTGAATAGATAAACCCGGAGTGCCAGACTGATACTTACATCTTCATCTTGAGATGGATGTACAATTTCCACAAGCCGCTGGATAATTCTCTCCTCATTTAGCCACTGTAAGAGTGTTTGTGTGTGTTAGTAAGAACATTATTCAAGTGAGTTAATGAAATGAATTAAAATTAACAAAATTAAAAGAAGCTGTTTCACAATGTCCACAAACAGAATCATAGAATCATCCAGGCCAGAAGGGACCTCCAAAGGCCATCTAGTCTGATCTCCCTGCAGTCACAGGGACACCCCCAACTAGACCAAGTTGCCCAGGGCCTCATCAAGCCTCACTGTGAATATCTCCAAGAAGGGGCCTTAATTACCTCCCTGGGCAACCTGTTCCAGTGTTCCACCACCCTCACAATAAAGAATTTATTTCTAATATCCAATCCGAATCTGCTCTTCTCCAACTTAAAGCCATTGCCCCTCGTCTTATCACTGCAGGCCTTTGTAAACAGAATCTCCCCAGCCTTCCTGCAGGCCCCCTTCAGGTACTGGAACGCTGCTCTGAGGCCTCCTTAGAGCCTCCTTTTCTCCAGGCTGAGCAACCCCAGCTCCCTCAGCCTGTCCTTGTAGCAGAGGTGCTCAAGGCCCCTGATCATTTTCACAGACCTCCTCTGGAACCTCTCCAACAGGTCCATATCCTTCCTACATTGCGGGCTCCAGCCCTGCACACAGTACTCCAAGTAGGGTCTCACCAGAGCAAAGCAGCAGAATCAGCTCTCTGGATCTGCTGGCAACACACCTTTTGATGCAGCCCAGGATGTGACTGGCCTTCTGGGCTGCAAGTGTGCACTGCACTAGGCTCTTGTCCATCAGCACCCCCCAAGTCCCTTTCTTCAGTGCTGCTTTCCTAACACCTCATCCCCTAATCTGTACTGATAGCCAGGATTGTTCCGGCCCAGGTGCAGATCCCTGCACTTGCTCTTGTTGAACCTCATGAGGTTTATCTGGGCCCACCTCTCCAGCTTGTCTAGATGACATCCCATCCCTGTGGTGTATCGACACCACCACACAGCTTGGTGTCATCCACAAACTTGCTAATGGTGCATTTGATCCCTCTGTCTATATCACTGATACAAATGTTGAACAATACTGGTCCTAGCATGGACCCTTGAGGGATACCACTTGTGTCTGCTCTCCAACTGGACCTCAGGCTATTGAGCACCACCCTCTGGAAGCAATCATCCAGCCAGTTCCTTATCCACTGAACAGTCCACCCATCAAATCCTTATCCCTCCAATTTGTCAAGCAGGATGTTGTGAGGGACCATGTCAAAGGCCTTACAGAAATCCAGATAGATCACATCCACAGGTCATCCCTTATCTACTGACATAGTCACTCTATCATAGGAGGCCACTAGCTTAGTCAGGCAGTAAATAATAATAAGCAATACTGTTGATATGTCTAAAAGGACTAAGAAACTTCAAAAAAGGGGGGAAAAAAAAGTAAGATTAGTGTTTCTAAGCAACTCTAAAGAAGAATGCTTTAAGTATATTTTTTAAATAAACTTGCTGGTGCCAAAAAAAAGCTTTCAGTAAGGTTGAAAACACCTTTAAAACTACATCTCCAAGTTAGATATTAAAGACAACATCTCAGTTTCTAAGTTGTCCACACCAGCAGTGTAGGTCCGCTAGCAAAGTATTGTGGGCTCCAAGGTAAAAAAAAAATAACAACAATATATATAAAATCCCAAGACTCCCACAAATCTAATTTCAGCACATTTAACAAATACACTTAGTAAATACACTTAGTAAAATCAGCAGAACATAAGTCATCTTACAGTTCACAAGTCAGACAAAAGTCCTTTGAGACATTTCACTTACATTTAATACTTCTTGCCGGGGCTGTGGAGGTTCTATGCAAGTCAGTAGCCTGAGCAATAAGTCCATGATAGCAGAGGTCCCTATGTGCTTAATAATGAGGTCCACAAAATCATGTTTCCTCTTTAAAAAATCAACAATCTAGAAATTAAAAAGAAGTAAGCTTACGTTTGCTTATCTATGATTTTACATAGTAAATTACACCAACCAGTTCTAGTTTCTCTCCTATGAAATAGAGAAAACAAATGAGAACTTCTTAAACACTTCTGCCACCTAAAGCTTACAGTACAAGACAAGATAAAAAATAATACACACCTATAGAGTAGCAAAAGCGGCACAGGACAGATGCATGCCATGTGCAGTGTGCTTTAAGCCTCCTCTCAAGCCCAGCTTGGTGACCATAAACTACTTATAATCCAATGCAGTCAGCCTTCCTTTTCATACTGAATAACTCTCATCCCTGCTTAGTGAGTAAAGCTCATTGCCATAGAATTAGTTTACCAAGCTCTATGTTTGCTAAAGATACAGAACAGAATCACAAACTTAAGTGTGCCCAGGTACAAGAGGCATTCATTGTAGCTGTCTGCAGTGCGGGACCGCATGAACATAGGAGTACAACAGCATTTCTAAACAAGGATTCCAAACATCTCTCACTTTGTTTTATCACAATTCTTCATACCAAGTCAGATTCACTCCTACCAACTCACTTACCTTCACCTTTAACAGCGATTAATGTAAATGTCACCATATGAAATTCTGAGGTAAGCACTCACACACTACACAAACATCTCTGGCAAATCTGAATCAAATATATCTTACTCATCCAGAAATATTTCTTTAATCCTGTGTACATCATAAAAAGTTAGTGTCCTCAGCTAGTATGGAAGGTGAATGGTTTTGTTTTGGGTTTTTTTGGTTTTTTGACTCAGATGCTATCCCTCAAACGTGCCCTTAAAGCAGCATTATAGAGTATTACAACTTTATTACAGCACTTGTTAAACTGGAGATCCTGTAAGTGTTTACCTGTTCTGGTTTTCTGCTTATAAGAATACTTAGCACCTTGCTGAAGAAACTGGCCAGTAAAGGGTTTAGAGGAGATTCATTTAAGAGGAAGCTGTACAGTTTCATAAGTAAGGATTCTTCTTCTCCCAGCCTATCGTTGATTTGAGAGACATCTGATGTGAGTAGCTCACATGATATGTTTGGATATCTGGGGAAAGGGAGGAAAAAAAAAAATTATCCATCCTTCATACTTCAAATCTCACACTTCCAGCTCTGAATTCAGAACCTGGTAAGGCTTCAAAAACACAGTTGGCCTGCACTAAAGTAGCAAACTACTGGTAAGTAACATTACTTCACATTCAGCCTAGAAACTGTTCTTTTATTCAAGAAACAAACAACTTGGTTCTCCAGTAGCAACAGGACAACACTAGGGAAGTGGGGAAAGGGCAAGCTTTCATTTTAAGAACTATTATTAAATCCACCTGTTCAAGTACAGATCTCTCATTTTAGAAGCAATTTTTTTTTAAGGGAAAAAAGTTAGTTACCAAGAAGTTAAGCAGACTAATAGTACTGGACCAATACTGGAGAGGGATTAGTGTGTTCGTCCCTTTCTAGTAACAGGGATTATACTAAAAAGGTCAAAAGGAATAGTTTCAGGTTGGTTTTTTTTTATACATACTGTAACTCAGTAAACTATCCAAAGTCTGACAAAGCCAATACAGTTTAACTAGTGTTCTGAACTAAGCCAAAACTAAGCTATCAATACCAGTAATTTCCGGTATTTGGCAGCACTATTCCTACTCACATTAAAGGTAATTTTGACAGCATCAGCAGCTTAAGGTTTCTATGTGACAGATCCTTCAAATTCAAACTCTACTAAAAAAAAATTTATCAGAGGCTGGGTTTACCAGAAACAGTATAGTGCTGCAACAAACAGTGTAACTTAGTTAACTTTTTTTAATTACTTCATTATGAAAAAAATATACATCATCTTTCTATATAGATAACTATAAAGGTAAAAGTGCTTTTATATTAATTGCTGAAGTCATAGCTATACCAAATTCTTACAGTTCTAGCTCTGCAAAGGAAAACACCAGCAATTAGATGTTAAGTACATTCTTCCAAGGAGTGCTACAGACACTCTAATAAGCATCTTCAAAACATCTTACTAATCACAGATAAAACAAAGCTAAGCACTTAACTACACTACCCAAATAGGGGCTTTCATTCAGCTATTTTCTTAATAAACACAAGTTCCAACTTTTTTTTTTTTAAGTCTCCTTTGGACAGCAATTGGTTTTGGAACCATTTATGGATGGGAGGCTTCCCCTTGAAAAACATAAAAGTATTAGAATGATTTACTTAAAAATTCTACAAAGCCCACTGAAAACAAGTTTACTCTAAGGGTACCAGTATTGTACTGCACATCATTACGCATGGATTCAAAACAGACTATCAAATCAGTGGGAGTAAGTTGCCCCTCTTTCCACTTTCCCAAGTCTCCCCCATTCCCAAAAGTTTTCCTACTTATATCGAATTTTTTCATCCATGTCTTGAGGTGGCTCTTCGATAATAAATGAAACTAAGTCTTCCAAACATTCTAACTTCAGCAGAAATTCTATAAGTTTGCGATTCTGAGCCTTGCACTCTTGCAGAACATCCTCTTCATCCATCAATTCCTTCAGGGTCACATCTTCTCTCTCTAGTAGCGTATCTATGTGGGATGATGAATGGAGATCAAATTTCCAAAACATGCTGGTCTGGATAGGAAGAATACACAGAGCATTAAGGTTACAAATCTATTTAAGCAGTATTTGTAGTAACACTTCATAGTAGCATTTCATAGCTTCTAACCCCAAAGGTACCTGCATGCATGGAAACTTTATAAAACTTGTAGATGCTGGTGATCAAGAGCTACAAAATCAGATTTGATTAAATAATGACTAAATACTCTGTAGTAATTTTTGTACCTTCAACAATAGCTAATATTCTAACATCCAAAGATAAAGTTAGGCAGCTCCAGGGTTTTACTTACATGCTAATCTGCATTAAAGAAAAAAAGCATAACTTCAGTTTTCAAATTTATTGAACTTTCTCTTCCCGACCTTTGTTTTGCATCTATGCACCAAGTCTGAGATTTGAAACAACTTGCCCAGCAATTACTAGAGCTGAGCAAAGAAAAAGTGGGCACTGTACAAATGTACTAGAGTATCACCCCTGCCATTGAAGAAAACACCTATAAAGGTGCAGAAATTCTAATAATTTTAACTTACAGGCAGCACACAAAACACTGGAGCTAGTTTCAACCCAGGATCTACTCTTTGTACCTCCCTACCACTCTTCACAAACTTCACACAGGAGGAAGAACAAGGGATAATAAAATACCTTATGCAAACATACCAGAGGGCAGTGGCCCCAACCACAGAAACTCTATAAAAGGCCGTAACAGAAGCGTATAAGGATGAGCAACTTAACCTTTCCTCAAAATGTTTTGGCACTTCCATGTTAATTCTGTAGCTCTACAACACCTTGCAAGCAATTGCTACTGAGACAGTGCTATCAGAAAAGATTATTTTACTGTATGATAGACCAAATAAACTCCTGCTTCCACAGCAAGCTTTTCCTGCTTTCAATACAAGCATTTGGTCCATTACCCCCTCTCCAAACCAGGGCATGACATTTACATGACATTTAACCTCTGACACAGTATCAGCTGGTCTCATGTGAGTGCAAAGATCAAGTGGATTGAAAGAAGTATTACAGATATTAGAGAACAGTAAGAGAAACGTTTTTGCTTACAATTGGAAGCAGAATGGTTTTGAGCAGTACTCATTTAAATAAGGAAACAAACACTCCTTTTGCTCTTTTAATAGCTGCCTTCCAAGTGTGAAAGCCTGATTCAGTATGTTAATTACTGCTGGGCATTAGTAGTACCAGCTGCAAAGACATGTAGTTACCACAGAGAATGTAGGTGAATAGTACTATTTCAGCAAGGACACCTCTGTAAGCTGCAGGTTATATGCAGGAGCAAGCTTTAAGACCTTCAATACAATAATCAAAATACGCTTTTGTCATACAGTCCTATAAAGACTAAAGTAGAAACATCTCATTATTATGCAAACTAAGAAGTAAACAGCTAGTTTCAACCCAGGATCTACTTAATTTCCAAGTTAAACTGGATTCACTACAACTACTTAGAACAGTGAAGTATCAAATTTAGTACTTCAGCAGTTTAGGAAACAGATATGAGTCCAAGGATCCAGCAAAACCCTTATGACTCACTTCATTAGCAAGATTTCCAATATTTGGCCTAAATATTGAAAAGCCTGGTATAATCACTATGGAGAAGTTTTAATTGCTTACAGGGTTTTCATTATTACTTTAACCATTACACACTGACCACTTAATACAACCTTACTTTCCTTAGCCTCCCATCAAGTTTTATAAGCATACATAACTACTTCTAGATTACATTGACTTTGTTTGACTCCCCTAAAGGGAAAGCTATCAGGAATAGGTACTTATAATTTCTACTGCAGTATTGGTACTTATGATCATCTGAGATCCCATGCAAGGATTAAGTAATTAAACAAACCAACCCAACAACCACAGACAAAAATGTTTTCCTACTAAAAGCATTAGTAAATTTACAAAGCAGGGTTCAAAACACCTGATCTCACAAATTAGTTTAAATCAAATTATACAAAGTTGTTAAAAGCACTAGCTTGTGAGCATTCAGGGCGCGCCAAGACTTACTGTAAGCAAGTGAAACTAGTGCATTAAAGGCACAGGATATGTTTTGTTTGGATTTTTATTTTTTTAAGCCTTTAGGAAGTAGATCAACTCCTTCCCTTTGCCCCAGTTAATGAAAGTAGCATCTTTGCAAGTAACCACTATCAATGCTAATTCCAGATGTAAATCCCTCTGAAGTGATTAAAGCTCATTTCAGTAGCTTCAATGTATTTCTGAGTTACTTATTTCAAGAGAAATTCAACAATGGAAAATAGCAACAAGAAGAAAAGAGGCATACTACTGCAAACATGTTACTGTGTTATTTCACAAACTGTCTCCCAGGCAAGCTCTTTTAGGGGTGCTCCCTCAACATGTCAGGTGCCGGCCAGAGATTATTCCATCACTTTTCAACAGGAGCCCAGGTCCTTTGAAATAAGGAAAAATAAACAACATAAAATTTGCCAAAGAGGAAATCCAGGAACCCTGAAGAAAAGAGAATTTGCTTAGGTATTATCACTGGTGATAATCTAAAAAAAAAAAATCAGCCTCCCATAGTTCCGATTGGAAGTATTAAAAACAAAAATTTACTGTTATTATTCCCACAGTCTCTTTTCCCTCCCAAAACCTAACAATTCTGAAGTTTTTAATTACCTTCATGCTTTTTCAAATTTCTGTCCCATTAACAGAGTCAGAATTAGGCCTTATGTCCACAAATCAGGATCCGCCCAAAATTTCACTGTCTGCAAATTTATGATAAATTCCACAGGTCAGTTGGGTTGTGATACTCCCAGTGTTTAACTCCATTGCCAATATGAGCAGAAAAATCACAACATTTGGATTCAATGCAAGATGCAAAAGACTGCCAAATACGAGACATGCTAAAGATTAGATAATATAAAAAGGAAAATAATCCAGGACAATACTAAAAACTCAGATGCAGAGAAAAAAAACAAACAAAAACCTCCGTTAAAGACACTAAAGCTGCTGCAGTTATTTTACTGTCTTTTGTAACTTGAGTTAGTTTTGCATGATCTCTCAATGCTCCCAGCAAGCAAGACTAACAGATTTTCATTTAGCATGGAGCAATATTTCTGAAAGCTTACATAAACTTGCTGATATACAAGTTACGATAGTTCAAGATCCTAAGGAACACCTAGCATTCCAAAAAATACTGCTTTGTTTTCTCAGTTAATATTGTTAACATTCTTCTCTAAATGAATGCTGGCATAACATTCCATGAAGTAAACACCTGACTTAAATCTGAAAGAAAAAACATTTACCAAAATGAAGACAACCCATCAACTGCTCTGAGATACAGGCAACCGAAATTTTCACTTGAATTGTTTGCTAGAGTGAAGAAATAAAGCTTAGAAGGCCAGACCAGAAAAGTGAAGCTTTCTGCCTACTATATGAAGAAACTACACTGTGTTTTGCTTAACAGTACTTAGTATGTGGCTCTCTCAAGGCTAACTGCTTAACTGGAATCTGCCTAAAAAAAACAACACACACACACAAAAAAAACCCCACAACAACAACAACAAAACCCCAACTTGGTAACAACTGTATCAGTAAGTTTCTCTCTAGCTTGCAGTTGACCTAGCTGTCAAATGCCTTTCCCGAATACATACATCCCTGTTCTCATGCTACAAGACATCACATTCCAGTCAGACAATCACATAGTTGAATTTTGAACAATGTCTCTTATAATGAACCTTTTACAAAGCAGACTTGTACACAGAAAGTACACAGAAATCCCTTCAATAAGAAAACTACTAAAACTATTTATTTAAGCATCATACTTAGGTCAAATGTTCTTTGAAAGGAGTTACTTCCAACTTGGTTACCTCATACTTGTACCTAACATTTGAGTATTGGTAGCTACAAGCAAACATGGGAGATAGACCAGTGCAGAAATAAAACTAAAAGGACCTCAGCTAGCGCCAGCTTAAGGCTGTTTTACCTGACAACTGGATGCTACTATCACATACACAAAGCTTCTGGTAGGAACTCTGCAGATTTTACAGCAATATCTAGTTCCATTTTTTAAGCAAGTCTCTCTTTTTTTTTTTTGAATAAAAAAAATGCAACAGTGTCAAGCTGACTATTCTGTAATATATGGAAGTCTGAGAAATGCTACACAGAGTTATGAAAAGGACTGCATTACAAAAAAGTAAACTCAGAATACAACTGTCAGTTTTCTTTATATACCATCATTATTTCCTTACTATAGCGTTCAAGTGCACACACACAAAAAAAAAATCACCAAACTTTCCCACGACTGAAACACATCCTAAATTATGTAGTCTAGTTCAGCAAAATGTGTTTTTGCAACTCCTGTGTAGCAACCAGCAAAAGATTACTGAGTTATCCGATGCAGAGAGAGCACTACCAAAAGAGCCTTTGGTACCACCACAGGCTTTCAAGGTGTTCTATTTCTTAGTGATAAAAGTATTTCCAGCACAAACAATTCATTGCCTTCTAAAAACCAAACAGACAGGTAGGTCTGGGGAAGGACAAAGCAACAATAAAGACAATTGTAATTTAAATAAAATTGACAAACATGTTAAAGACCTTTACATGCACTGACTTCTTTAAAACACTAAGCATGCCCTTCTGCTAGCTTCATATAACCTCAACCTGTCAGTCCCTATTAATTCCCAGTTAGGTTTGGTTTTATTTTCCCCCCTTTCTCCAAACAGTGAACAGTGATTAGACAATTTATATATTTATAAAATTTATAAAGTGCTTATTTTGACACTGGAAATGGACCATCTGTTCAAAACAAATCTAAGCACAAGTGCACAAGTTTTGTCCAAAAAACATTTAGAGCTCAACAGGATTACCAGAAAAGACTAGTGGCTTTTCTGTAGCTACCACTTAATCTCGTAATTCACCCAAGCAGAGCATCACTCATTTGGAACCTGCTGTCTACAACTGCCTGTCCTTTGCAGACTGTGGCACAATTCCTCAAACCATTAAGTATCTCAAGATCTATTACATGGGAAAATTAAACACTTATTAATTTAGTCTGTAATCAACAGCAATTTGAACAAAAGAATATGAAACATCTGCATTCTGCCTTGAATATCTAGACCAAAACAGTTCTTTTCTGGAAAGCAGTGGTAATTTATAGCAATACACAGTTATGCCATAACTACATTCCCCTCTTTTTCCACTTGATAAATGCAAGAAAGAATCTCCATATACAGTAACAATTACATTCCTGCTACTGCATTGAGAGTTCAGAGGGAATATAAGAAATACTTTACCGTCCATCCCATTAAAATAGCATGTTTTTTAAATAGTGTAAGAACTCTGCTCTTAACTATTCCTTAATTTCATTACTAAATGCCTCAGGTAATATGACAGAGACCATACTTACCCAATAACCTATTTGAAACTAAAATTATTTTCAATTAAAGCAGTGAAGTTTGTTGTGACTGTTACTAGCTACAAAGACATAAAGTATTGTTCCAAGCCCCTAGATTTAACTCTATTACATTACATCCAGCAATTACACAAAAATAACCAAAACAGTAATACAGGAGATTTTTCATGGTACAGTTTCTACATTTCTTAGACAAAATGCAAGATCAATTTGACAAAATGGACATCTCGTGAACACAGAATAAGATGTAGCAGTCTCTTCAGAGTCAGAACAGCCTGCTGAGGCCATGAATGTGAGCCCTCATGGAAATTAATTTTTGAGAATTAGACTTTAATGATTATATGCTAGTGAAGTTTCAAAGAAAGTCTGTGGAGGGGGGAGCCAATAGACGATTTGAAACAAAAAGGGACTTAAATAGAACAGAAAATACAAACACCTTTACCTCAACAATTCAATACATTTTTCACCCACATTTCATATTCTATGCCCAGTTCTAGTCCTCCCATTTGCAAAAGGGCATAGCAAACTAGAAAAGATACTAAAAGGGAAACAAAACCAAGCAACAGCTCTTTTATGGAGTGCTGAGAGACCTTGTGAGGCTGGCTGCACCTCGCTTTCCTGCCTGTGTGATGTCTAATGCTTTGCCCCCCCTCAGCTACCATAAGACACAGGGGGCTGCACTACTTGCAGGGAGACAGGCTGGTGGCAGAGGTCACCAAAGTGTCCTGACCCTCCTGCAATACTGTTGTCACCATCTTGTCCAGGGGACCCCAGGCACAAGATTAAGAAGGGGCTGGAGCCCAGGTACACAAAGGGAGGTGAAGGGAAGTCCCTGCCTCCAAGGGGCAGCAGAATGGCACAGGGGAACAGTGTCCAGGAAAGCGGCCCTCAGCCTTCCTCTTTCTTCCACACAAAGGCATCTTTGAGGCCACAATGCCTCAACTCCTAGATAGGCATATAAGCCACACAGCCATGACAGCAGTCCTCCTGATGTCACGAGCCACCTCATTGCCTTTTGTTCTGGGGCCTATAAATACAGAGAACCTGACAGCTGGCCCACAATTCACTGAGCCCTCAAAGCCCTTGGATTCCAAGGGTGATTGGAACAAAGAGGTCCCACAACAGCAAGGCAAGTGGTTGACCACTGTTGCAGAAGACAGAAGAAGAGGCATCAGATCAGCTGCACCATCAACTACATGGTAACAATGGCCATCACTCGTGCCTGATGGTGTGGAGCCTGTGGAGGTGGATCCACCCAAAGATCAAGAGGAACCCAGTGAAGGGAACATGGCTCCCTTAACACCACTACACCATGCCAGGGCTCCCCTCCATGACACCATCATCATCATCACAGGAACATCTACCATTGGCCCAGCCTCTGCACCTGACTTTTCTGCAGGATCAGCTGTTTCATTTCCCACAATTAATGACTATTTCGCTGACTGCCACAAATGGTGTGAGCCCTTCTCCTTCCCATCTCCTGATGGGGTGCCACCTCCTCTGCCCCGATCCCCAAGGGGATGAGACAACCTGGCTTTCACCAGGCTGCTGCATTGGGACAAGAGTCATCCCTCACAACGACAACATTTTCTCAGTAAGACCATTATTAAGTTGTAAGATTCAGGAGCTGCGGGGGAGCCTTCCTTGTGCACAAGCTAGCAATATTTCAGTGTTTTCAACTATTTGCAGGTAAAATTTCACTTACGTACCAAAAAGCAAGATACTGCACCTTCTTCCAAATACCACCAAGAATGCCTGTGTAACCAAAAGCACTTCAGCATGTTCACTGACTGTTGAAGAATTTAAGTTTGTAATACAGATATAATTTCTTCCAGTCATTATATTCATTTAGAGCACATATGCTCCTCAGCTAACTACTACACTTTCAGAGGGTAACAGCATACTCCTGAGTGAAACGCAAGACACCACACAGTAGTCCCTTCTTGACTGGGAGAGAAATACATAAGAAAACTGAATGAAGACAGAGCAACTTAAGTAACAAGGATGTTGAGTAACTACTGCCTCCTCCTAATGAGGGGGCAAACACCTAGTAAGTAGGGACTTTCACTCCCACATGAGACAAGGGAAGAGGGAGCCCAATACAGTTGCAGAAGTTAAGAATTGAGATAGAAGTTATATCATTTTCACCCTTATTTACCACACTAGCCTCCCTTATTTACACCACTAGCTACACTTCTATCTAAATAAGGACTAGAAATGTATGGGGTTTTACATAATAAGTAGATTATATATACACACATCACGTGAATATACACACCACCCCCCTATTATGACTGAATGGCCCGACAATCAATTGCTTTGACATGCTGAAGGACTTAAGTCCAAACTAGTTAATGTTTACTCATAGACATCAATCCCTCAAAATTCAAGGTCATAACTGTCCAGCCAAAGTACAAGAATCAGCTGAAATCTATTCTGCAATTAATTGATAAAGAGCAATTTTATACCAAGCAACAGATGTATCCTTGTCAATTTCTACAGTCTCTCAAACCACAGGTTACTAAGTGTCAATAAATATAGAACTTAATCACCTGCAATAACTACAAATTTGCCACTCATCTCCCCTGCCCAAGCAGAGAAGATTAATCATTTTCTAGTAACTCCGCTTCAACAGCCAAACACACATTTAAAATATTCATTGGTCACAGAACTTAGATTCTTCACATTTCGAATTCTCCCAGTTACCTTCAAAATAGAAATGCAGAGATCTATGTACTGAGAAACGCAGATGGTTCCACAATATTATAAGAAAAAGCAAAATAATGCATAGCTACCCAGAAGACAATTTTACACTGAAGCACACACTTTAGTATCAAAAACTGCAGAAGGCAGTCCGACCATACTTCAAGATAATAACCTAAAGCGCTAAACATCATTCACACCTAATACATGTCAGTTCATGAACACATTTGCTTTGAAACTCTTCCAAAGAATTGGAGGCTGGGCAGCAGATACACCTCCTGGCACAAAACCAAAACATTTTAAAACATGTTCCCTGTAAAACAAATACAATAACCACAACAGTGTGTCTAGATAACCCTTGATTCTCACTGTAAGACCAAAGCATGGCAGAGAAAGAAGACAATGCAACAGCAAAGATGGGTTAAAAGAACAAGTTAGAAACAGCCAGCTAGAAAGCATGGGGGGAAAAAAGCTGCAAGGAAAGGCCACGAAGTCTGAACTGCAGAAAGAAGAGCAGCTTAGAAGGTATAAGTGTGAACCTACAAAAATCACATAAATAAGCCTTCAGTGGAAATCAGGGACATGAAAAACTTAAAGCATTCAGGAACCACTTAAAATTTAAGATAAGACTTTATAGATGTACAAGCTAAATCTACTGCTGTAGAAGTTTAATGGTTTCTTACCTGTTAAACACAAAACTTTGGGGGTTTTTTAAAGTTAAAAAAACAGAATGATTTGTATTCTCTCAGGCTCCTTGCCCATTACAGGGTATCCTGGCAACAGCAAAAAAATCTTTCAATCTAGAGTATTAGCAGATTAGCAGGACTGAATTAGGATTGAATTAGATGTAGCAGATTTCTTCCTACAACGACAAAAAAAACATTTTATAATTTAACACTGTGAACAGCTTCTATTCAATAGCTCAACAACTGCATGAATACTAAGGTAGCAAGACATACGAATTGAAGAAGGCAACAACTTGCTATGAAGAAGAGTGCAGCATACTCTGAGAATAAATTCAAAAGCAGCTTGCCATCCGAAAGACGTATTTTTAAACCAACTTAAATTAAACATCCCCCTTTACTTTTGGAAGACAAAGGAAGAAACTTAATTGCTCAGTGAAATAAAACTGCCTCTATCATCTGCACTTGACTATGGAATCTAACATGAGTAGACCTTTTTTAAAAAAAATAAGGTATTAGCAATTTCATATGAAGTAACACCTTCAAATCTAGATCTGAAATAGTCATTACTGGACTTTTCTGCAGCATTCTTTTCTATCCTCATAGCTATTCTCTTGTTATATTAAGATCCAATTTATCTACAAACCTGCACAGAAATAAACATACAAGAATTAAAAATCTCAGTTGTTTTGGCCTAAGCCTGTATAAACAGTTCAGCCAGTTTCAATTCAAAACTGGTTTAACTTCGGAAAAAAGAAACCAATACAGGTCCACATACAGAGTAACCAGCTTTAAGACAGCACTTGGTCACTTAAAATTCATCATTAAGACCACCTCCACTTTTGATAATTCATGCTTTCACTGTAAAGCAAAGTAACATTAAAGACCTTAATTAGATATCCATAACTGGCTTCAGAGTGACACTTACCTGTCTGAGCTTTGGTCAACACCAATTAGGAAAGAAAAAGCATTCTATCAATTGATGCCCTTTACTGATATGGCTGATTCTCGAAGTCAGAAGATTAGTTTTTAATATAAAAACTGACCTCCCCTTTCCACCAGCTACAGAAGGGGTTTTGATTTTGCTTTTTAACACACCTTTCAAGCCAGACTAGATTTTTGTTACTTTTTAGAATACAGGTAATACTGTTAATGGAAATAAAGTTAGAATTACTAACAACTAAGAGGAATGGAAAACACTCATTAACTCATGTCTGTGACAGCATACTATTTGGCTGAAAAGCTCTGCTATCAGTTTGTCACAAACATACCTTCAACTAGAAAGACCTCAAACAACACATCTCAAAAGCATTTCAAGTATTCTGTCAGAGAAGAATGATTTAACTTTACACCTTCCATGTTAAAGGTAAGCTACATTTTCAAAGCCATTGCTTGACCTTCACAGGCGATTTCATAGATGCCTTTGTCAACCTAAAGATACATACTACAAATACTTGAACTAAAAGAAACTCATGTGTTTTAGTTAATCATCCAAAAGTGTTTTTTTCTTAGCTTTGTTAGGGCTAGTCAGTTTTGTGGCTTGAAATACCACGTTGTTTGTTATCTCCAAATATTCTGGAACCAAAAGCCACTGCATTTTATTCACAACAGCAAATAGACTCCAAGCCTTAACGTACACAAACCCTAAACACAACTTTCTCTAAGGCTATTTTAGTAACCAACACAGACTAGAACTGATGGTCAGCATAACACACTCATCGTAATACTTTCAAAGGTCATATGTATTTTTCATCCTCAGACCACCTTCAGGTCTACATGTCAAGTAGATTTGCTAATCCCTTGTGAGTCAAGTGACTAACTAGAGCAGAAAACATAAACAAGTTTACTGGACTTGGTTTGCTTTACTGTGATTTCCTTAGGATATCATTTCTACACTTCAAATGCACACCTACATTCAGAAGTAGAGGTCCAAGAAGGGAGAAGAATGTCACTTCCTCAATGTCATGTGGGAGCAAAAGCAGCAGTTCACTAAGCTTAATGCACTTTCAGAAGAATTTACAAATTCTTAAGATATTGTCCACAGAGAGTTCAATTGCCAGTAAAGCTATCCAAATGAAACTCACGATTACTCCTGTCCTTACAAGGATATCTGATACTTCTCTATGCCTCTTTCTGTTTTAAAGGAAATCCTCAGTGTCTAAATACCATTTTTTAGCACCAGAACTGACAGCTTCTGAGTTTAATACAGTAGGATTATATAGTAAAATTAGAACACTAGCATAAACAAGACGAACAAAAAGCCAGCACTTCAAGTACTATGGCATACCCTGGAAAGGGTGTTCCACCAGAAGCCTGCTCTGGTCAATCAGGACTTCTTCAGCACACCTCAAGATCTACAATGGTAGAGAATCTGGTTTAAAGAATGTCTTCCATTTGGTGGTACGGATGGTTTATTGGCTTTGACTGTTGCCTTCCACAGCACAGATTAGGTATTGAAAGGGCCTGCAGCATGGATAAAGGCAAAAAAAGAAAAAACATAGAAGTTCTTACCTTAAAATAATAAGAAAAAAATCAACTGACTAGATGAAGATCAATTCTAAATCTGGTTTTCCTACATCCAGGGATGGCTCACTTACAGCAATAGTTCAGCCAAGTTAATACAGTATTTCTGTCAGGGAGAAGTGGGGCCATGATGGAAGTTATCAAAAATTTAAACCTAAAGATAACATGCAAATGGAACTATTCATCATGTATACATACTACATTCAAATATAAAACTGTGAAAACTCAACATATCCATGCTCACATTATCTGACATACTTCAAAAATAAAGCAAGACACAACACAGAATAGTATCCATCTTAATCAGAAACACAACAGTATAGTGAAGTCTCTTCTAATGTATTCCCCAGTGAACTTACACTTTTTTAGACAGAAAAGTTAACCAGATACCATGAACAGAACTAAACAAGTTTTACTAGGTCTGCATGGACTGCAACATGCCAACTTCTGAAACCATTCCCATGCATCTCTACTGGCCCTAACACTGAAACTAAACAGGTGTCTCTGCTTACAGAAACAAATGCAACATTTGTGCATCCTGGTAAAAAAAGCAGAAGAATTGCAAGCTACTGAGTAGTGCTGCTCTTACAGTAATTCATTCCATGCATTTGTAAAAGTAATTTCCACAATAACCTACTGATCTTGGGTAGCAACTTGATTCCAGATACAGGTTTTTGTGATGTAGGAAGTCTCAGTGAAAAATCCCAGTTTCGCTTTGTAGCCCACACCCTCAACACTAGAGCAGTTTAACAAAACCACTAGCAGAACACCAGCATCTCCCCAGGTACAATAAAAAGGTGTCTGGACTGCAATTAATGATGGGAAGCATAGTCCACTGTACAGTTTAGTCCTATTCCCTCTTTAGGCCATACTGTACTCAGAACAAATCTAAGTGTGTTTACAGAATGCTCTGCTAAAATACAAAGTAGCTACCTCCCCCCCTTTTTTTTCCCACTGGCTTATTGGCCTAGAGATTCCCCAAGCAAGTTACAGCCTAGTAATACAAAACTCTTTATGCTAATACTCAAGCCAGAGCACTGCGAAATCATCATTTAAGATTCGTCATTGCTCCTTACTACACTTTTACAAATGTCTGGTGGGAAAAATAAAAACAGTAACTCTGTAGAACACTCACACTTTAGGGCTTACTACAGTAAGTTAATCAAGAAGTTAAGCAAGTCCAGATGCTGAAACAACTCAAGAAGTCAATCACCAGGGCCAGCATGGCCATGGAAGAACACACCATTAGGGACAGGGCAACCAGAATTTGTCTCATCCATCTTGGCCTCAAATTTTATCACCACAGGCCTGCTGCAGGATTGCAGAGTAAAAGTTCTCCTGAATCTGATCTATAGAAACAAGGCACATAAGGCTGAATTTGGACACTTCAACATTAGTTCTACTACTGTCTCAACTACCTAATAATCTAAGTGTAAATGAGTCCTGAATTCCTGTACTACTATAGAAATGTAACATTCAGTCATGCTGACTGCTTCAGCAGTACAGTTATTTGGGAGGTTCTTTGAACATACAAGGAAAAACGATTGTACCTTGAGAAAACAAAGGTTACGTGTATGAATTTTAGCAGAGGTCTCTTTTTCTAGTAAGTACTCTCAAAAACCATGTAGGTTTGAATTTTATTTTTCCAAGTCTAAGACACATCAGATCACAAGGGTACAGTTATCACGGCTGCAATAGTACTGTGCATGACTTGAGCCACAGCTTTCATTTTCAGTATTTCATTCAATCTGCCCCACCCCCAACCACATGGAACACTGCTGAAAGAAAGCAGGCTAGAGATGAGAAGACTCACTGAACATGCTTGCCAGCATTTAGCAGTAGTATGATAAAAGAGTTCCCTAAGGTAGTACCAGAAGCAGCGCTACTAGAAGGCAGTATTGCTGTGTCAGACACTGCTGTACCAAAGCTACCCCGCCCCCAGTCCTCTCACTTCCCTTAATTAGCCCAAGTACAACAGCAGGCTAACTGGCCACACAGCTTTTGAATCCAAATCACTACTCAGCATGGAACACACTAAACAAAAGCATATGCATAACCGACTTGGACATTTCTAGCAAGGCACTGTAGCATACCATGTAAACATACACATTTTCTCTGAACAACCTTTAACTGTTCAGATAAACAAGTTCACACTCCTGTTCACCTCCTTGATTAGACCTTGACAGTTGGATGCAAATGAAATTGAGGTGCATGAAAATACATGCGGGTAGCAGAAAGCTACTTACTTCAGCAACTTCTAACCAGGACACCAGTGTGTTATTTCTGCACAGACAGTGCATTCAAGTCTGCTACGAGCGTTCTTTTATGCAAAATCTTAGTCTTGCTCAAAAGAGTAGTTAAAATCATTCACCGTTTAGAAGTGGAAGTCAGCAGCCCCTAGGACCACAGTGATGTTTTGCCTCCTGAAGCTCCAGTCAGCTACAGCTGCTGTCAGAATTAGAGCAGACTCTTGCATTAAGACAGCAACTTCAAAATTAAATAAAAGCTGTTTCTCACTTCTTGCTTGACCGTTTACTTTCATTAAAAGTTCCCTGAACCTGCTGTTTAAGTAACCTGCACTTTCATTGCAGATTACCTGAACTGCACTAATTAAAGGCTGTGGGTAAGATTATCTTCCTGTTTTTCTCATGTTAAGGCTTACAAAACTATTAAAATAAGTTGACAGGTGTACATTTTCAAAATGTCAAGCAAGACTGCCCTTTTAATTAGGATATCAAGAACTGAGCCACTAAATGTATTACCTGCACACATACTGTCATTTTAGGGGAATATTAGCCTGTGTATGAAAAACGTGCTTTGCTATTCAGACTGAAAGTTGAAATCCCTAACACTCTTCAAAGTATGCACAGGTCCAAGAGCATTAAAATAAAAACTGAAGATATTTCCTCTTTTAATCTTTAATTTAAGCAGGTTAAAATAAATCTTTTTATTTACTCTTCGGGAAAGATTACTAATTTGACTTCACTTACCAAAAAGCTTAAGCCCCACCTCTACTTATTTCTACAACCCTAAATTTTTATGTTTATCAATACAACCCCTGGTACAAAAGTAAAAAAGTTATTCCAGTATCAGCTAAGAGAAAAAATACAGCAGCAGCACCTGCATACATGGGAAATGTTGCTACTTTACCATACTTGATGACCTAAATGTTGGTATTTGCATTTAGACAAATGCTTTCGTGCCATCTGGAATCTTCCCCAGCTTCGTGTGATGTTATGGCTTTAGTTAGAGCCTTTACACAAGTAAGAACACTCTCCACAAAACATACTCTGTATATTCAGGGAAAAAATAGTCTGTACAACCATTTCTCCATCACTGCAGATACCCTGAGGCTGAAGTTAAATAGCTGGAAAAGAAAAATATTTTAACACATGTGAAGTCAGTTCAGTACTGGATGTCAAACAGTTCGGCTACCTTATCATCCAAAGATTATAAGAACTGAGAAGAGATTCAATATCTTCCACAAGAACTTTACCCACCATTTTTTTTGTAGTGTAAAATGCCCCTGCCCCAGGCCATTTAAACAACAAGCACTTAACACTACAAAGTGAAAGTACAGATATAGGCGTGACTGCTTTTACTTTCCCAAGACTCACCTTATAAAAACCAAGAAAAAACTGCTTTGAATCACTAAGTCTCACTACCGTTTTATTTGGGTATATCCAAAAATAAGTTCCAGAGAAATTAGAAACCCAGCAAAATAAAGAAAGATCACCGAGAAGACATCTTGCACAAGAGTTTAAAGTGGCTATTAAGTTATTATCTCTCTTCCTCCTCCCCTCACCCCTCCACCAATTTTTATTTTGGAGCAAATCGTTCCAGTAATCAGTTTCACCACACTGTGTTTTTTACAAACCATGCATATTGTGATTATAGCACCTTTTTGAGGCAGATGCCTTTGGTACTTCCACTGACCAGAAATTATGCCTTCCTCATGTGTCCTGGTTTGAGGACCAGGACAGAATCAGTTTTCCTGTTCAGTAACTTTAGTCCACAGCTCTTCAAACTAACTGAACTCTCTAAAATTAACAACTTTTTTTTTTTCTGACTGTATCCACTCTCAGAGTGCTAAGACCTGATTGTTTCTAACTTATGCCAAGGAATGGTATGCAGAGATGCTCTTGCTTGTACTTATTCCTGTAACAACCAAGGTCAGTGAACTTTGCCATATTCCCCACTGGAGGACTGAAAGCAGAGAAGTATGGAGGGAGGAGCAAACAGGACAGGTGACAGAAAATTGTCCAAAAGGGTATTCCATCCCATCTGCCTCATGCTCAGTATAAAAGCTGAGGGTTCAAAGAGTCAGCCTTTTTTATTGTTTTCGACAATGGTCAGCATCCAAGGGAGACTCATCTGTTCATCTGCCTTTGATCCCAATCTGCACATTCCTGAATCCAGATCCAGAATCCGGTTCCCTTCTGTCACCAAGTCCAGTCTGGGACTTTCCTAGTGCCTGCTGGTGACTTGATGATCATCCTGGGAGCTAAATACCATTGTATATTTTTCATTATTTTGTTTTTATTTTATTATTAACATTGCATTTATATTATTAATGTACATAAGTTTTTTTCTAAACTCATAGGTCTCTTTTTCTCTCTTCCCTCTCTCCCTTCTGGGAGAGGTGAGAGAGAGCATCTGCAATTAAAAAAAAACAAAACAAAAAACAAAAGACAACTTCATCTCTTTCCCTCTCCAACTTTATTTTCAACTGCCAGCTTGCTTTTAGTTTTGGTGGGATGAACTCACTGGCTGTGCTTCCAGGTTTTCCTATAATAAAAATAATGAAGAATATTTCTCTCCACAAAAACCCACTTAACATAAAACCCATGTACCATTTCCATCTGCATTCTGCTACTTAGTGTGGTTATCAATTCACATTTCCAGAAGAGACCTTAATATTCACACTCACAACCTCCCATAATATTTTCTTAAAAATAATCTTGAAATAATCTATAATGCCTCTCTGTCGTGAGGATAAGATCAGTAACATAGTTACAAATTCTCCATTGCATCTATTAATAATTTCATTATTGGCTGCATGGGGATACAATTTCAACATGGGAGTGAGAAAAACTGCAACCCCACTGCATTCTAGTCTCCAGCCTTAGGGCCATCATATTTTCCTGAGGACTGCAAGTTAAGTTTCAGAATTCCCACACCTGGAGAATGGAAGGATCAGACTAGTGTATTTCAAAGAAAAAGCTGTTGTACAAGCATTAACATCACCGCTTTTTCTTGTGCCCTAAAAGGAAGCCAGTTTCCTGTAATGAAAAAGATACCAGAGTCCCACAGGTGTTTCCTATATTACAAAAGGTATCAAAAAACCTGTGGGTTTTCAGACTGAATCTTTTTTCGGACACCACATACCTAAGAGTCAGAATTCTGGCTTTTTTGTCTGCCTTTGACATCCCATCTCTACAATTCTGATCTGGGAACTTAAATCCCCAATACAGTAAACTCAAGAGTTTGAGATTAATTTGCTTTTATAAATTACATTTTTTAAAGCAGAGCATCCAAGTAAGGTGTGACTAGTATGCAGTTCAGCCATGTCAAGGTTTTGGGGCTGGTTTTTTTTTTCTCTCAAAAATAACTAAATAATATTTAAATACAGCAGGAGAAGATATTGGAACAATCAGCCACAGGGG